>OY728167.1:711863811-712463811 GCA_963277665.1 Viscum album | reverse complement strand
CAAAATTCACCACATAATAAACTCATCTAGATATTACATACATTTCTTATCTTCCAAAACAAGGGAAATGGGAACATAAAAATAGGGGGATATCAAATGCTCAAAAAGGGTAAACATAACAAGAACAATAGAATATCATTTGTGACCATAAGATAATAATACGTGTATAATGATTATAGATAATAAATTCATACCAAACAATGAATAGATAATACATCATGGAAGAAGGATTGGAATAAAATAATACATGATTGATTCAATAAACATTGTACATGACCACATAATATAAAAATGAGAATAAAGATATAGCTTTTCAGCATCATTAAAATAGGTCAAAAACATTAGTATAGATAATGTTACATTCATGATCCACACAATTATTTCCCATACATATGAGAAACTAAAATGTACTTGGGAATACTTATCCCATTAAATATAATCTTTTAACTAATTCATTAGACGGAGATATAGAACCCCACCCATCATTCATCCCTATATAATTGTTCCACTTAAAAATCATTCCCCTATCACATCATATTGATCCTATGGAAATAAATTGGGTTTAATAAATCTATCAAATTTAAATTATTATCTTTTTATATCATATTAAACCCATAAACAAAAAAGGAATTTCATTCAACACATCAAAAATAACCCATGAAGAGAAATTAGGTTTCACATACTTTTCAACTGGATTCATAAAATAAAGTTATTAATAATAACATAAATAATCATTACCCTATAAACCTATTGAAAATAATTTTGTATAAAATGACATCAGGTAAAAATCTTGATAAATAACATTCAATTGAAGATAATAAAAAATTTGGCAATTACTCCATATATATAAAGGTGATATGGTTAGAAAAATATTTTCCCCAATCCGTAGACGTATGAAATCAATGTGAACACCCTTGAATAAAAGGAATAAAAGATATGATATTCTCACAAGGAAGGAATTAGAGAAAAAAATAGGTTTATAAACCTCAAATTAATAGAAATGATAAAGCCAGTGATATATCATTTCAATGATTGAAAATAAAAATTCATAATCCATCCCAATATAGAAGGTGGATGGTATAATTTGAAGAATATTATTTATAATTAAAAAGTAATATAAAAGGAGAATGAATTAGATTGAAAATTATTTTTAGAAGTTAAAAAACCCACTTTATAAATAAGATATATTAATGATAATACGAAATCACTATTAAAGAAATATTCAATAAAGTGGGAGGAAAAAATACTTTTAGAAACCATGATAACATATAGAAAATGATTTTTATAAATTATATAGACATTAGAATGATGGATTCACATGTAAACATTATAATGAGAATCATTTCAAATTTTAATAAAAATGAACACTATAAAAAATCATCAAAAATTAATTAAAACCCTGAAAATAAGGTCAGGTAGTATAAATTGTTTGTAAAAATTATGAATTCACATAAAAAACACCCAAAAAGGAATAAAAATAATATGGATATGAAAAAAGGGAGGTTCTGAACTGAGAAGAAATAACATGATCGTTTTCACATATAGGATACGTTTGGGGTAAAATACAAGTAAAGGTGAAATGAAATATTAATGGGACATGTGAAACCCCATGAATATATATAGAAAATTATGAGGGTTTAAAGATAGAATATAAATTTCCAAGATGGATTATTTTTCGGAAACAATAATTATTTAAAAATATTACTAGAAAAAAACACTTACAGTTTGAATATTTCATTAATCAAAACACTTTTCAACCTTAGTATCTTTTAAAAAAAATTGTGTTTAAATAAATTATATTATTTGGATATTAAAAACTATTGATTATGGTAAAATAAATTTATTAAGAATTAGTCACAATATATTAATGATATCATGGTGCACATTATGAAACATATCATAATAAATTAAATTTTTAGACATTGAGACCCTTATATTAATTTCGTCCTAGTCAAGGTGTGATCAAAACTCCTATACTAAATATTAACTATCATAATATGAAATTTTTGAATATTTAACATATATGCATCCTTTTATAAAATTTATTTATTATTATTCTATACATGTATATTGGATAGTAATTTTCTATTTTCAATATCATGGATGTGTAATATTGATCGTTTTCAACTAGTTTCATAATATCCATGCTGTTATACATTCTTATCCTAAAGATAAACATTCATATATCATAAAAGGTATTTTCATTTGTCATATAAAAATATTCTATCTGTTATAATTTAATTTAATGGTTTTTTAGGATATCGTCTTTAAAAATGAATTTGGTGATGAGTAGTTTTGTTGATTCTTAGTGAACATAAGGTGTTTTCTTAAATAATGAATTAAATTTTTATATTACCATTTTTGGGAAAAAATAAAATTTTACTTATTTGAATAAAATAATACCATAAATTAAATTCCACTTGGTATCAATGATATAAATTTATAGAACTATTCATGAAGGTGGTTACACCAACCCAAACAAGAAGATATGACAATTAATGGATGATTATGAAGTGATTTAGTTGTAACATTACTATAAGAGAATATTAGTGATATTTAATAGTGTATATTAGTATGATATATCTTAATATAAAATATATATATTATGAATCAAATATATATGAAGTTATTTTAATGTACAAAATCATTTTTATCATTTAGAACTCTCTTTTGGATGATTTAATGTACCGTGATTTTTATTGCTTATATTATAAATTAATCATCCAATTTGTGTTTCCTAAATCTTAATAATTTCATAAAAATCATATTTATCCATTAATACCATTACTGTGACCATCCATGAAAGGTGATGTTGAAAATAAAAATTCAAATCAATCATTCCATTGAGGCGGTTGTCCACAGGTGCGCATGGATGATAATTTGGTATTCCATAGAACAAGGAACAGGGTAATTTTTTCATTTTAGAATCATGAATATGATATATATATATATAATAATTATATATTTAACTAACTTCTTAAACTATAAATTTTATTTGGTGAAGGAAAATTAATATGTTACTTCATGGATACTGTTATTCCCACAATACAAAAATAAGGATTTCATTTTTTCTTAAACAAAAATGGAATGGTGGTTAATGATTTTACCATAATTAAAAAAACAAATCAGTATAATAATGAAAATGATTCTATATTTGGAAGATGGTGTAATATAATTTTATGAATAATAAGAACAAATAAATTATTATAAATGAGAATGGGGTGGTTACAAATTTATATCTCACTTCTTGGATTATCTCCTTTGATAAGGGGGTTATTCCATTGATGGAAGGTATTTAGAGAATATAAGAACCTCATTATGATTGATATAAAATTTTAAGGGGTTTTTGGGAGTATTTTGGGCTAAAATAGTTATAATATATGTCGGGGTATGTGGGGATGGGATTTATTCTTTTATAAGGAAAATAGATGACAATGTTGTAAATACATAGTTATTTTTAATAATGTTAATTAAATATCAAGAAATGAGGCTCAAAAATTGAGAAGTAATACATATGGAAAGGTATATGGTCTATAAAGGATTTATAAACCCATTCTCAGACATTTTTAAACCTTTTTTAGGTATTTCTTTCTTGGTTAAACCATTTTACGCCTTTTGATATTTATTGTGATAAACAGTTTTTAACTAAACATATCATTTATGTTAAAAAAAATTCCTCATTAAATAATATATAATTATTGATTAAAATTTTTAAATCCATTTTATATGATTCAATTTATAAAATTGAAACAAATTTTTTTCTAATTGAAAAATGGACCATGTATTGAAATCAATTTTACAAAAATTCATAACTTATGTTCAAAAATGTCTAATTTTGGTTCTTAAATTAAAAAAATTATAAAATTATAAAATCACTTGGAATATACATCTTTTATCTGAGGAAAAATTTTCATAAATTTTCAATTCTTATTTATATAAAAACTATTTCATATAATCATCTTGTTTATAAAAACAATATTTTTCACTATTCACCCTAAAAAATTCTAGAAAAATACTAAAAATTCCCCTTAAAATAATATTTAAATTATAAATAACAATTAATTTTTATTTTTTCAAATTCAATTTCTATAATTTTATTTTTTAAAAATTTAATTAAAAACATATAATACAATGAAAAAATATTTCTATAAGAAATCACCTTTTTAAAATACTATTTGTTATTATAATTAATTTTTATAAAACACTAATAATACAGGTAATAATAATTAAGTATTCAATTTTTTTTAAAATAATAAAATAATAAAAATGACATAGTTTTCTTTAGTGTGTATTAAATCACTGAAAAACCTGATTTATAAACACAATAATTAATTTAGTATATTTGTATAAAAAACCTTTTTAAATATTTTTGTTAATATATTTCATAATTAGATTACTCATATTCAAAACTACCAAGTCAACTGATTGGTTATATAGAATAAAAAAATCATGGTTTTGTTTTAGTTCAGTGTTGCATGGGGAGAAAGAAATTTAACACATTGTATATTTATGAAAAATGTATACTGAAATCATTTGTTGTTACATGCTAACTAGGAACAGTTCCATTCTAACTCAATCCATGTCCTTGTTGATCCACTTCCATGTCCTCCCATAATTATCTCAACCCCCACCTTGTTATCATATCCTGTCTCCCACAAGATGCCTCTCGATCAAATCAATAAATGAATAACCTCTCTATCATCACTCGCTTTACTTGAATCATCTCTTTAACGCCCTCAAATCACTAAATGTTGTCCACCATCATATTTTATGTAGAAAAAATAGTCATATTGTAATATTACTATTTCAATTTCTTCCTCCATGGCCCAAAATCACCAAACATTCCTCAATATTAACAGTACATGATGTGTCCCCCTAGGTTACATAGTGTTTACCCTCAATTCCCCACTCTGGTTGTGTACCTCAGGAATAAATAACCGTATTTACAAATACATTGTACGAAATACCCCTACATAGTGTTTCACCCAATTAGGGTACCTAATCATGTGCCTCACATGATATCTAGTTGAGTATTTTACATAACCTTTGGTTTTGTTCTTTACCTACATGTCATTATTCCCCCACATTAGATGTTTGGATGAGTTCTCGGACACACACTAGGTTATCCTAAATAGTGTGTACACAAGGACAACATGTCATATAATATCATCTTTTTCATCTCACCCAAAATTATGGAATAATGGAATATGTTCTCTAAACTATACATTGTGCAAAGGGGTTTTCATAATGGAAATCCCATATAAATCACCTAAAACTCATGTTTTACCTCAAATCATCACATGTTGGCCTCTAGGGTTATCTTAACAGTACATATAAGGCTTTAAAACATCAAATCATCTACTAAATAGAGAGATCAATGATAATGTTAAATTCACTATATAATAGAGAAACTCAAAACCTTTGGGTATAAGTCTATGCCTTGTAGCCATTGCATCCCTATTCGGACTCGATCGGTGCCATAAATGAAGTATAATGATTCTTACTCTACCCATATATCTTGTTCTATACATTTTTTTAGGGAGATCCCCTCACACCTTCCATTAAAAATAGAAAAAACTTGGGGAGTTCAGTTTATGTTTGATTAATTTTAATTAAAGCTACCTTTTAAAAATTCACCTCAAGTCGTAGAACCCGAAGTATGTTTGCACCTCAATAATGAAGAAAAACCCATTCTAAACTCAACAACTAAGTCCAAATTTCATTCTAACAAAATTTTTAAATTATATCACTATATTGGAATTTATAAAATTTATTATTTTTTATCTAATATTAATATATTTTGAAAAATTCAACTATCTAAAAATTTCATCAAATTCAATCCCTACGGTAAACACCCCATTATAAAACAAATGAAACACTGCGATAATATTACCAAAAATAATATTTCCAGGTAAATTACAAATTTTATCCTTATACACATCGAAAAATAAAAAATATAAATTCTCAATAATTTAAATGCCCACAAATGTGCATGTATTTACAAGGGAGGTTAAGGAACATAGGGATACATGTGTGGGGTTGCACCACTCAAATGTTCATCATATCGAGTGGTAGGAAGATATGAGTGAGATCATCCCATGTTTCTTTTTATTCTATAACCTAGATAGGTTTTCCCTTTCCCATGGGACTAGATATCATTCAACTTTCCATGATAGGTTTCTGATTTTTTTGAGTAATATAGATCTGATATTGGTATTATCCGTAGAAGGTAGGGTCAAGTGTCATGGAATATTGGTTAACACATGAAAAAGTAACACAATTTTTTACCTATGTTCTATTACTATTTCATTTATTCTCCATTAATAAAATGATTTGAAAGAAAATATATTGTAAAATGTTTGTGGTCTCAAAATATTTTTATTACACACACACCGCATGTGTATCAAAGTATTATTATAGATCATTTGTTTGAATTTCAAGTCATGTGGTGTATAGGTAATCAAGATAGATTGGATAGATAGATAATTAGAATAATGGGTTGAGTAAGGAATTTGGGTTTCATAGTTATACCTCTATCAATGATTTTTACCAGTTTCTTAAGTTTTATTAGTTGGATCAGTGAGTAACATGGGTTTATATGGGAATTATTTTCATCAAAAGTTATATTTTAATACATTATAGTTGTATTTATGTTATTTATGGTAAGTTCCAAGAAACAATTCTTTATACTGACTATTATGTTTTATGTATATTCAGGTTTTTTATATTATTCTATGAAATTATAATGATATAAAAGCCTTTTTATTTTGATTATAGACTATTATAGCTAGTTATAATCCTATATCCAACATGGATACAAGCTCGAGGTCATGTTACGTCACCATACATGCCTTTTCTAGGAAAATATGGATGAGGTGTCAAACTCTTGATCTAGTTCACTACTCTTAGAAAGAATTAATCCTTCTATATATAACAAAAACAATTCTATGGGAGTTGGTTTTAGAGGCACTAGATTCATTACAAAAATTAAATTCATATTCATTGAATGCACTTGCCCTTGGGATTCCAAGAAGGTTGACACTTCAACTTTATGTATATATATCCCTGGATAACCATGTTAAATATTCAATAAGATTATATTTTGTGAGATATCATTAAGAGGATATATATCTACAAAAAAAATTTAAGATAAATAATCCTCCAACTAAAAAATTATCAACCATGTCTCTTGACGAATAACACAATAAATAATAGAAAAAATTATTTTAGATAAAAAATACAATCCAAGATGTAGAATTCATCATGAAATTTCATTAAATTTCACCAATGTATAAAAAACGAACACATTATCTAGTTCAATAATTTTTTAAAAGTCAATTTTCACCATAACCACCTTTGATATTAAGAAGTACTTGTCACAAGCTTTCATGTAATAAATATCCTATCTAGTGATACATTTGGTAGGATGACTCTAATGAATGTGTGTATCCATATTTGAGTAAAAAATAGGTATTATGTAAATAATATAGAAGCATTGGAAACCTATTTTTGATTGAAACTGTCATATATTTCTAGAATATTTGTCACCATTATAAGAGGATATTCATATTACATGATATCAAATTTCCCCATATGTTAGATCATTTATATCATGAGAAATATTATGGGCAATTGATGTTTTGAAAATTTTGGGTAATAAATTTAAATAAATAAAAATAATTAATATATAGTGGTCCTCAACCTATGTTTGGGTTATTCTACACATTATGGAATTTGATCGAGGCACTACAACATCAAAAATATCTACCAATAGTTAATTTAATCATCAATTTTCAAAATTACTAATTACATATATGGTATATTTTGACCCCAAAAAATTTCAACGAATGGTTTTTTTATTTCAAATTTATATTATTATTTAATATTTGTAATTCTTATGTACGCTCGATCAATACAGAAAAAGAAAAAACAACATCAAGAGTAAAAATGTTCAAAATTATAATAATAAAAAGATATGACTATAGTAATTATAATATACATGTGGTTTTAAAAACATTATATGTCACAAATACTCCCACCAAAGGAATCCTTCTTATGTTGATTGTGAGAGAATGGGAATGGTGATGGCCCAAGTCCTCCACCAATTGGAAAAAATTTAGATACATTCATTGAGGGAATAATAAACCTAAAAAATGAGATTCATTACCATCGAATAGAACATTTGAAGATATATATTAGATTAGAACACCAATAAACTTCCTATATCGTATTTGTTCTACATGTTGAAGAATATGATCAGGGTACTACCCCATCAACTATTTCTACCCATAGGTAAGTTCATCATCATTTTCTGGACAACTAGTTTCATAAAAGGTATATTTTTCTCCCAAGGTTTTCATAAGAGGGTTTATTCTTTTCCAATATGCATCATTAAGTAATTTATGTCATTATTATGTACCTGTGACCTATTATGACATTGAAAAATTCACATCGACAGTAAAAATGACTAAAAAATTTAAAATAAAATGATAAGAGTATGGAAAATATAATAAAATAGTGGATTTTAGAAAATTATATGTCACAAACCGTCCCCCAAAAGGTACCCTAATTGGGTTGAAAATGAAAGAATAGAAATGGTGAATGTCCAAAACCCTCCTCCAATGGGACATAAATAATTGACAAACACTAAGGGTATAATAAACATACAAAATGGGATACATTTACATTAAAATATCATAATATAATTGAGAGATAATATAATAATACTAATTAACTCCCACTCATATATAGATAGTAAAAATATCCTAGGTACATGCTTGTAATGAAATATGAAACTAGTTAATTAAAAAGCGACAACCCTGAAGTCCAAATATCTCCTACAAAACCATGATCTATTATTATTTGTATTGATCTCTAAAATAATAATTCTAATTGGAAAAAATAGTTTATATATTCATAGGGTGATCATAATAGGTATAATCAGTAGGATCCTCACAAGATCCTATCATGAAAAAGATAAAGAAATCATTCTCAAACCCAGTGAACAAAAACGTAAAATGAACTCATCACCTCACATGTATACTAAGTTCAAAACCTCACCAAGGCTATCACTCATCATGTGACACATACAAGAGATCATTAATTATAGTACTAAAATAAAGGAAAACACTATAGCTTCTGCACTGGTTTTCTAATATGACCCAATATCATATCTTCTAATCATTCTCTCTCCAAAATAATCCATCCAAAGACACCTAAGATAATGTATCACAACATGCATATCATGCATCAAATCATCCACTTCCATAACTACATATTGTATCAAAATAGTGTTTTGGATCCACTATATACCGTATATCATGTATCATTCCTTGGGAATTATACCTCAAACCATAAAATCTCATACGTCGAGTAATTTACCTCAAGAAATCACGGTCTATATAAGTCATACAAATAATAATCTATAGGGTATTATAACCAAATATAAATGTGTATCGAATAACTATAATCCATTTCATTCCTCTATAGACATATATGGGAAATCTAACCAATGTGTATAATACAACATATAACTTCTTAAATAAGAGTTTGGGGCAAGAGAGGTTAGTTAGACATACATTACTCACCAGTATGGTTGTTGGGGAATGCACCCTCCCAGAGTGAACTGGGTGTTTGTCTCCCTACAAATATGTGTGGTCTAGAATATGAAATCGTAAACATTATAGTGTATAATATAACTCACAACCACACTTTGGTAATTAACTTAGTCTTATGATCAACTATAGTTATCATCACACTGGCACTAGAACTCCACTATGTAGAGCCATATATCCTATAAGCACATAAGAATTATAGAAGGCATAAATTAAATAACCCTTAATATTTTTCACATTTAACCATTTATTAATAATTTCATTATATAGTAATTAATATTATTCCAATTACATTATATTATCTACCAAGAGATGTCCATGCCCTCTAGGCATAATACAACTGATTCCACAGTTTCTCAAGATTGTTATCTTTTTCATTCCAACAAGCATAAAACCCATGGGTTAAAACATTTATTTAATAATTATTATCATTCCCTAATTTCAGGTACCTTAGGAAACATCCTAAACTACCCAAAAGGTGATGTGTAATCTTCCACACTAGTAGCCCCATGTTGTGGGGAATGGAGTGAAAAAAACATAACCACCAATATTTTATAATTCTAATCCTTAAGAAATCATATGATTGTAATAAAAAATGAGTAATCCCATATTAATCCTATTCTATAAACTTCAATTCTCTTTCTAATAAAATGATGAATATCATCATGAATCTCTCCCTCAAAGGTAACCACTGATGCCCCAAACCATGGATTCCCCTCCCATATATCTTCAACCAAAAACCATCCCTCTAATATATTGTACTACCTATAAGGTATCATATACATAGAAGTATAAAAAGTAAGAAAGGAACAACCATTGTTGATTGGGAATCTAGAACATAAAAAAGGAATCCAAACATTACATGAACATAGGCTCTCACTACCCCAATATAAAGCATATATACATTACATGAAAATGAGAATTGTTTCTCTAAAAACATTTAAATTTATCAAAAAAATATATATTTCTTTCATTTTGATATAAAACATACATTTATTATAGGTTATGTCTATTATTATCCTATGGAATTATCTATAATGTGCTATAATTTATTAAAACATGATTTCTAGCATAACATCCAGTTTCATCAAACATTAGGGATGGACAACAAAAATTATGACATTATTTATAATTAACAATAAGAATTATCAGTTTCATGTTCTATATCCAATTCCATTAATGAATATATGAACATAATTTAATTAAAATTTTCATTACTTATCATATTTCATTCCATAAAATTACATGATTATATTTATTAAACATGCCTCTTTAGATTATTAGCAATAAAATCAATTTACTGGCTTTATGCTCTTTAAAAATTAAATCATAAAACATGATAATTCAAAAAATAATTGACATGGTAAACAAAACATAACAAATATAGAACATTTTCTTGAAAATCAAGAGGTAAACCATTGTCATGTTGGAAACACAAATTATCGCTAGCCATAAATCAATTTTTTATTAATCTAGTCTTTCCTTTATTGTGGAAAAATCCACTGCCCCCAAAAAAGATAAATCATGTTCAATTAATGAGTTCATTAAAAACAAAATACAAGAAACCAATCCCCTTCCTCAAGCCATAATCATTATTCAAATGTGGATAGAAATAACTAGAAGATCCCTGATTATCTCTCCCACAAGGAAATTGTATCCCTTGAAGGATTCTTTCCAACATTTTCACCTAAAACATCTATGTTAAATCCATTATAATGATGTATACCATCCAAATTATCATGGAAATAAGAATGGGTGGATAACTATATTAAATAGTGAAGAAACAACAAGATGATTGGGTAAAACTCACATTGGATACAAAAAAAATCTATCAATAGAAGGTGGGGTTGATTCTGGTCAAATGGTGGATTCAAGACCTTAAAAAGGATATTAGGGTCACAAATAGTTTGTGAGAGAAGTATGGGATAAAAGTACATTTATAGGTTGTTCATTTATTTATAGGAAAACATAAAATTAGAAAACTATGGAACAACCCTCTAGACCACATCACAAACCACCTAGATCATAACGTAGCCTGTATAGACCATGTCACAACCTGCTTGGTCAAGAAACATCCAAAGAACATGCTTCCAAACATGGTGTGTGTCCTATTTTACCTAAGAGGGGGCATTTAATTTCCTAAACCACTACACCATTGACTTGATTCTATAATTATGTAGGCTTCACTTCATTCATTTTTAATGAATAATCTACCTTGTGAATTGATAAAACTAACTCATAACACTATACCATATCTAGGACTCTCTATCCCATAGTGCTTTATAACTAGTGAAGGCCCTACCCCAAATCCCTTATCCATGGAAAAAAATAATAAGAATTTAATGTGGCTCTAAAATCCCACCTTGATCCTTCTTATGCCACCACTGAGCTCTCTGTATCGCACTGGTCTGCCCTATGGAACAACCCAAGGCTCCATGCCATAAAAAACTTCTAGATAAGATTTCACCATAACTATAATGCTTCATCTAAAAGCCTACATTGGGAACCTCAAACACCCAAAACTCCCAAAGTAAGGGTTACTAGGATCCAATCTGTTCAATGAGATACCAATCAAACAATTATCACCCTTAGAAATACAAAACCTAAACTAGAGAGGTATGAAGGAAAAATGATTTTTTTGAAAAACCACACCATGTGATTATTCTCAATAATCTCATTGTAACATGATATTAACTATCATTGTTAGAGGAAAAAATATCAAAACCACAAAATACCAACAACTAAAACCTAAACTCCCCCTGTAGAGATACCTCTCAAATACGATAATTGTCACAACCCGCCCTCGGGGTCCGTGCCGTGACTACCCCAAGCCCGCCTTCCAAAGGCCAGGGGCTGGCGACTAGCACCAAGGCGTAAATCCCGGTAAAAAGGGAAGGAATTTCCTTTGTAAAGTAAACAAACACCACAGAGTAAGAAAGCGGAAAGTAAACCCTAAACAAAAGCAGAGTACAACTGAAAGTGCGGAAAAGTAAATGGGCCAGTATACAAACCCAAACTGAAAGTATAGTACAACTCGAAAGGGGAAAACAGAAACTGAAAAGTAAAAGCCGCTACACCGAGCTGTCCACTGCAAATCCCACCTGAAGGGTGGGTACAGATAGCTCCACTGCTCCACGGGTCCCACCGTCCGCTCCGTGCACGTCCCGCCCAGTGGTCCACCTCCGGGTACCGTCCCGCTTTGCAAGCCTCAGCTAGGTCAACGCTGTCCATCGTCTGCAACCAACACAACGTAGTGCGGGCAAAGCCCGTGCAGGGGTGAGTATAAGCTACTCAGTAGGGACCCCGAGACCCCTGAAGGTCTCTCAAATCCACAAAGGATAAATCACGAAGAAAGGTACAATCACGAAGTAACAACCGACACTACTTAGGTATATACCCATACATATACCTAAGTCATCAAATTCAAATACGCTCCAACCTCCGAGCCCAAGTATAACTCAGTCCACACAGGAAAGTAAACGTATTCCACACAGGAAAGCAAAACGTAATCCACACAGGATTGCACAACACAATCCACACAGGATTGCACAACACAATCCACACAGGAAAGTAATAGGTTTCAGCTCACACAGGTATACTTCTTCAAAGGACGATAAAGATGATCTCTGATCCATCTAAGTCGTCGGACCCACGTAGGATCGATAGGTAACTAACCCCCGCAAAAGACCCACACAGGATCGGGCCCACATAGGACCTGTAGATAATCACCGCAAAGACCCACACAGGATCGGGCCCACACAGGACCTGTAGGCGCTGGTTCACACAGGACCGCTGAGCGCAAAGACCCACACAGGATCGGACCCACACAGGATCGGGCCCACACAGGACCTGTAGCACTGATCCACGTAGGATCGCTGAGTGATGTAGTCGTCGTCGTCGAATCCACACAGGATCTCTGTACTGTCGTCGTCGCAGTCACAGTAGCAGTAGCAGCAGTAGTAGTCACAGTAACAGTCGCAGCCAGCACTAGGGTTCCCACACACAGTAAGCTCGTTCGGAGGGTCCGCTCCACGAGCCGAGAGGCTGATACATCAACTGTCACAAAGTACAGAGTTGATGTATCCATAAGTTCCGTATCGACAACAGGAACTCAACGCAACAGACGGCGCGTTGATCGGACGCCCGGTCTGAAAGTTATTGGCATTTTCGTCCCCGAGGCCCGGTTGGTTTTTAAGGAAAAACCAACCCGACCTTACTCCACCTGCGTCAAAACCTCGGGCAGAGTATTTCAAAAGATCCGTCTCACTAAAAGGAACACAACACAGCTGACGGCACGTCAATCGGACGTCCGTAGCTCAAGATATGAGCATTTCCGCTCCGAAGGCCCGGTTGGTTTCGTGAACGAACCAACCCGGCCGAACTCAAAGTAATCCGAAACCTTGAGTGCGATATACCAAAACGACTGTCTCGATCCAAGGATCGCGTTTCCACAGACGGTTCGTCAATCGGAGGTCCGTGGCTCAAGTTATGGCCAAAAGACCGAATCTGATCTGAAACGGGGGGTCCGGGTCCGGGCCGACCCGGCCCGACCCCCCCCCCCCCCGGGTCAGCCCGAACCGGGTCCGACCCGGCCCGGCCGGCGGCGCGGCGTCCGCGGCGGCCTGGCGCCGCACGGAGGCAGCGCGCGGGGGGGCAAAGCCCCCCGCTTGATTGGGAGGCGGCGCGGCTTTTTAGCCGCGCCTGTTTGCAAAACCACCCCCCCTCCCACGTGGGGGGCTTGATTGGCAGGAAACGGGGGGGGGGGGGGGGGGCGCCTGCCCCCCCCTCAAAGGAACCGCCCCCCTCATAAAGAGGGTGGTTTTTAGAGCTGGCCGGGGGAATTTAATTCCCCCGGCCTTTGACCTTCCGGCCGGCCACCTGGCCGGCCGGATTTTCTCCAACCGGACCGGAAAAATTTCCTGTCCCCTTTCCGGCTTCCGACACCGGCGGCCCAGCGTGCCGCCGACCTTCCCGTCTCGCCGCGGCCCGGAACCGGCCGCGATGTTCATCGTCCGGCGCGGTGCGACGGCACCGCGCCCCTCCACCGCGCCTTCGATTCCCCCTTGACGCGGCGCGACGGCGTCACGTTCTTGATGATTCTTCCACGATGCGGCGCGACGGCGCCGCGCAAAAAGATTTGGGCGAATATCCGCGTGGTGCAACGACACCACGCCACCTTGATTCATCCGCAAAATAAACACCAAGAACGAAGGAGGGGTTCGGCCGTGTTCATGCGGTCCGGCCCCCCTCACGTTAAAACACAACTTAAAATCCTTACGTTAATCAAGCATGAACCACGAACAAGGATAAAAGAATAAACAAAATACAACAACACCTACTTTGGGTATAGGTTCGAAGATTTGTCAACGTCCCGCGGAAGACAACGTCGCGGAGGTCGGGCGTCGCGGTAGACGTTTGTCAAATCCGATGACGAAGAGGTACATCCGAAGAGACACGTCGTTGGCGAATCCTTGTACGCCGACGAAGGATGTCCGAGGAAGAAGTGGCGTTCCCTTTCGTTGACACGGTAGATGAAGAAGGGAGGTGCGGCGTTCTTCGTCGGAGCTTGAGCGTTCTTCATCGGAACTTGAGTGTTCTTCGTCAAATATTGAAGAAGGAAGAAGAGCTCTCAACCTCTCCAAGATAGATAAAGAGTTCTAACCCAAAAAAATAAGATAAAGTCTTATTTTATTCACAAAAGAATTTCAAAGGTTTGAAATTCAAATAAGAGATAACTCCACATTAATTAACAAGTTGTCATGTTAATTAAAGAAGGGTTAAGGGAGTTTGAGGGAAGATGAGAGGTTTAGGTTCTTGTGGGTCCCACCACACTTAATCCTCTCAAGGGAGGTTAAGTGGGTGTGGGTCCCACCCCTAACTCCCTTTGAGAGGAGTTAACCTACAAAAGTGAAATAAAAAGAATTCCACATTTTTTTATTCAACTTTTTATAAATCTCCCAAAAACTAACTTTCTTCCCACAACAAACGCAACTTCCGAAAAGGTCTCTTTAAGCGAATATCGGCGCTGCTAGTTCATCGGTGCCCTCAGATTTCAATTCCGAGCACCGGATCAAAAGTTAGGAATTCCCGCTCGTTCGTTCACTGAACGTACCCGAGACAAACTTCGGAAATTGATTCCGGGCACTCCGGGCCTTGGAATCAGGTGCCGTCTGAAACCGCGCTCTTGAAAAATTCTAAAGAAAATTAAGAAAAAATTTCCCTTGAATTTTACGGGTCTTTACATTACTACCACCTCAGGGCTTTACATCCCCGTAAAGATACATCAAAAACTAGGGAAACAAATGAGGGTACTGAGCACGCATCTGAGCCTCCCGCTCCCATGTGCTCTCCTGGAGATTCCCGTGCCGCCATCTGACGCGCACAAGAGGAATCGATCGCCCACGCAGGACCCGCTCCTGTCGATCCTCTATCTCCACCGGAACCTCCGTAAAAGTCACCCCATCGTCAACGTCAAGCTCCCCATGATCAATGATGTGCGTCAGGTCGTGCACGTATCTCCTCAGCTGAGACACGTGGAAGACGTCGTGCACCCGGTGCAACTGAGGTGGTAGAGCCAGGCGATAAGCCACCTCGCCAACCCTGCTGAGGACCTGGAAGGGTCCGATGAAGCGCGAAGATAACTTGCTGCCTCGGCCAAATCTCCAAATACCACGTCGAGGTGAGACCCGCAAGAAGACGTGGTCGCCATCCTCGAACTCTAGTGGCCTCTGCCTCCTGTCAGCGTATGACTTCTGCCGGCTCTGTGCTGTCCTCATCCGCTCCTGGATGACCTAGACCTTCTCTGTCGTGGCCTGGACCATCTCCGGTCCCACGAGTGCTGACTCTCCAGGGTCTGTCCAGCACAAAGGAGATCTACAAGGTCGGCCTTACAACGCCTCGTACGGTGCCATCCCGATAGTGGAGTGGTAGCTGTTGATGTACGCAAACTCCACCAAGGGTAGGTGGTCCTCCCAGCTACGACCGAAGTCGAGAACACATGCGCGGAGCATGTCCTTGAGAGTCTGAATGGTCCTCTCCGTCTGACCATCCGTCTGAGGGTGAAAGGATGTGCTCAGACGTAGCTGCGTCCCGAACGCCTCCTGCAACCCCTTCCAAAGCCGGGAATTAAAGCGAGCATCTCGATCGGAGATGATAGAAGATGGCACACCGTGGAGCCGCACAATCTCCTGAACGTAGAGACGTCCCAAGCTCTCCACTGAGCCCTGCTCTCTGATGGGTAAGAAGTGTGCCGACTTGGTGAGTCGGTCAACAATCACCCAGATGGAGTCGTGACCTCTGGAAGTGTGAGGAAGTCCAGTCACGAAGTCCATAGATATGCCGTCCCACTTCCACTCCGGAACCTCCAAGGGCTGTACCAAGCCCGCTGGTACCTGATGCTCTGCCTTCACCTGCTGGCAGGTGAGGCATCGAGAAACGAACTCTGCTACTGACTTCTTCATGCCCGGCCACCGGTGCTGTCTTCTGAGGTCCTGGTATATCTTCACCACTCCAGGATGTACCGCCAAAGGAGAAGTGTGAAACTCTCTCATCACTTCCTCTCGCAAAGCGACTGGTACCATGGTACGTCCTCTGAAAAGGATTTCGTGCTCTACTCCAAGGGAGAAACCATCAAGTGCCTGTCCTGAGGATATCTGTGCACACTGTGTCTCACAGTCAGCGTCCCCACGCTATGCCTCCCTGACTCGCTGCAGTAGTGGAGGAGTGACTGTGAGAGACTGAAGGAAGGATGCTCCATCTCTATCCACGAAGGTTATCTGCAAAGAGGCTAGCTGCAAAGATTTCTCCTTTGCCGAAAAGTGAAATCCGGTCTCATCCCCTGGATGAACCACGTTCCTTGCCTAATATAGTCAATCCTGTCATGATTAGTTAATTCATGGCATGGATGACGTCGTAAGGCCTCGACGCTGCTACCAAGAGATCCAACCGTTACTCTCGCCTCCAAGGGTTGAGTCACACTGTCGGCATTAGTGTGTGGTCACTGGGTTTCCTCCAGTAAGAATCTCGCAAGTGAGGGTCAAGTCAACAATTTAATCGGGACCACTCAGTATCAATCAAACAAAAGGACAGTAAAGAAAACAAAGATAAGTGTCTTTTTATTATTGCAGCTCATAGTACAAGACACGAATACAATAGCAAAATGGAACTAGAAGTACAAGGGACGTATCCACTAGTTCCTCTCCTGTCCACCTGCTCTCGGAGCTCTACTGCCTTGTCCACTACTCGGCTGTTGCTCAAGCACTCGCCGCTGCTTCTGTCTCAGTGGATCCTATAACACCCGCTGATCAATCATACGAGGAGTCGGACAGTCACGTGCCAGGTGACCCTTTCCGCCGCAGGAGTAACATTGTCCGTTTCTGGCACGCCTGTCTCTGACCCCACCTCGGGTGACCCGCACCACCGGTCCTAAAACCCGAGATCTTCCAACTGCTAGTCTGGTCCTCCTGCACCTCTGCATCATCTGTCTACTGCCCACAGATGACTCGGCTACTGATCGAAAAACACGCGGCAAAGGCAGAAGCTCCTGTACACGCTCGGGGTGTAGAGCTACTGGCACAAACTCCACCCTGAAGAAGGTCTCGAAGTCTTCCCATGCGAAGGTCATCCCGTCGCAAAACTGAAACAAGTGGCTCCACCACCTGCCTGCTGCTGCCTGAAGGAGGCTGGCAGCAAAGATCACCATGAAGTCTGCCGGCGTCCCCACTAGCCTGAAGACTCCCACCACAGCCTCCAGCCAATCCTCAGCCGCCTGCGGGTCCGTCTCTCCCCGGAACCTAGGTGGCCTCTGGTGCTGGAACTCGTGCAGCGCACTCAAGTGGCGTGCATCGCCTACTGCTGGGGCTGGTGGCATCGATGGCCCAACGTATGGTAGTATCGCTGGTGCCTCCGTTGGTGCCTCAACTGCAAGAGGGCCCTGTACCGAAGCCTCGTCGCTCGGTGGGCTGTCGTCACACTCGACTCTCGGAACCCTAGCTGGCTGCCGTCGTGGGGCCATCCTGAAAGGAAACAGGTGCGCCACGGTCAAACAGTATACCTGGTGAGCTGACACAAAGAAATCACAAAGAAAACTTTGAAACACACACACAATCAATGTTTTCGTGCATTAAGTCGGAAATCAGAAGTCAGGGTCCTGGTGTACGGATACGTCGGCCGCCGCACCAACACTGGACTCCCTGGACTGATAACCACACTCAATACGCTAAACATTATTGATTCACATAGAAAAGATCAGAGTTCGTGGTAGAACCGAACTCCTCTGATACCAATTTGTCACAACCCGCCCTCGGGGTCCGTGCCGTGACTACCCCAAGCCCGCCTTCCAAAGGCCAGGGGCTGGAGACTAGCACCAAGGCGTAAATCCCGGTAAAAAGGGAAGGCATTGCCTTTGTAAAGTAAACAAACACCACAGAGTAAGAAAGCAGAAAGTAAACACTAAACAAAAGCAGAGTACAACTGAAAGTGCGGAAAAGTAAATGGGCCAGTATACAAACCCAAACTGAAAGTATAGTACAACTCAAAAGGGGAAAACATAAACTGAAATGTAAAAGCCGCTACACCGAGCTGTCCACTGCAAATCCCACCTGAAGGGTGGGTACAGATAGCTCCACTGCTCCACGGGTCCCGCCGTCCGCTCCGTGCACGTCCCGCCCAGTGGTCCACCTCCGGGTACCGTCCCGCTTTGCAAGCCTCAGCTAGGTCAACGCTGTCCATCGTCTGCAACCAACACAACGTAGTGCGGGCAAAGCCCGTGCAGGGGTGAGTATAAGCTACTCAGTAGGGACCCCGAGACCCCTGAAGGTCTCTCAAATCCACAAAGGATAAATCATGAAGAAAGGTACAATCACGAAGTAACAACTGACACTGCTTAGGTATATACCCATACATATACCTAAGTCATCAAATTCAAATACGCTCCAACCTCCGAGCCCAAGTATAACTCAGTCCACACAGGAAAGTAAACGTATTCCACACAGGAAAGCAAAACATAATCCACACAGGATTGCACAACACAATCCACACAGGAAAGTAATAGGTTTCAGCTCACACAGGTATACTTCTTCAAAGGACGATAAAGATGATCTCTGATCCATCTAAGTCGTCGGACCCATGTAGGATCGATAGGTAACTAACCCCCGCAAAAGACCCACACAGAATCGGGCCCACGTAGGACCTGTAGATAATCACCGCAAAGACCCACACAGGATCGGGCCCACACAGGACCTGTAGGCGCTGGTTCACAGAGGACCGCTGAGCGCAAAGACCCACACAGGATCGGACCCACACATGATCGGGCCCACACAGGACCTGTAGCACTGATCCACGTAGGATCACTGAGTGCTGTAGTCATCGTCATCGAATCCACACAGGATCTCTGTACTGTCGTCGTCGCAGTCACAGTAGCAGTAGCAGCAGTAGTAGTCACAGTAACAGTCGCAGCCAGCACTAGGGTTCCCGCACACAGTAAGCTCGTTCGGAGGGTCCGCTCCACGAGCCGAGAGGCTGATACATCAACTGTCACAAAGTCCAGAGTTGATGTATCCATAAGATCCGTATCGACAACAGGAACTCAACGCAACAGACGGCGCGTCGATCGGACGCCCGGTCTGAGAGTTATTGGCATTTTCGTCCCCGGGGCCCGGTTGGTTTTTAAGGCAAAACCAACCCGACCGTACTCCACCTGCGTCAAAACCTCGGGCGGAGTATTCCAAAAGATCCGTCTCACTAAAAGGAACACAACACAGCTGACGGCACGTCAATCAGACGTCCGTAGCTCAAGATATGAGCGTTTCCGCTCCGAAGGCCCGGTTGGTTTCGTGAACGAACCAACCCGGCCGAACTCAAAGTAATCCGAAACCTTGAGTGCGATATACCGAAACGACCGTCTCGATCCAAGGATGTCAATCGGAGGTCCGTGGCTCAAGTTATGGCCAAAAGACCGAATATGATCTGAAACGGGGGGTCCGGGTCCGGGCCGACCCGGCCCGACCCCCCCCCCCCCCCCCCGGGTCGACCCGACCCGGGTCCGACCCGGCCCGGCCGGCAGGCCGGCCGGCGGCGCGGCGGCCGCGGCGGCCTGGCGCAGCACGGAGGCAGCGCGCGGGGGGGGCAAAGCCCCCCGCTTGATTGGGAGGCGGTGCGGCTTTTTAGCCGCGCCTGTTTGTAAAACCACCCCCCTCCCACGTGGGGGGCTTGATTGGTAGGAAACGGGGGGGCCGCCTGCCCCCCCCCCCCCCTCAAAGGAACCGCCCCCCTCATAAAGAGGGGGGTTTTTAGAGCTGGCCGGCCGGATTTTCTCCAACCGGACCGGAAATATTTCCGGTCCCCTTTCCGGCTTCCGACACCGTCGGCCCGGCGTGCCGCCGGTCTTCCCGTCTCGCCGCGGCCCGGAACCGGCCGCAATGTTCATCGTCCGGCGCGGTGCGACGGCACCGCGCCCCTCCTCCGCGCCTTCGATTCGCCCTTGACGCGGCGCGACGGCGTCGCGTTCTTGATGATTCTTCCACGACACGGCGCGACGGCGCCACGCAAAAAGATTTGGGCGAATATCCGCGTGGTGCAACGGCACCACGCCACCTTGATTCATCCGCAAAATAAACACCAAGAACGAAGGAGGGGTTCGGCCGTGTTCATGCGGTCCGACCCCCCTCACGTTAAAACACAACTTAAAATCCTTACGTTAATCAAGCATGAACCACGAACAAGGATAAAAGAATAAACAAAATACAACAACACCTACTTTGGGTATAGGTTCGAAGATTTGTCAACGTCCCGCGGAAGACAACGTCGCGGAGGTCGGGCGTCGCGGTAGACGTTCGTCAAATCCGATGATGAAGAGGTACGTCCGAAGAGACACGTCGTTGGCGAATCCTTGTACGCCGACGAATGTTGTTCGAGGAAGAAGTGGCGTTCCCTTTCGTTGACACGGTAGACGAAGAAGGGAGGTGCGGCGTTCTTCGTCGGAGCTTGAGCGTTCTTCATCGGAACTTGAGTGTTCTTCGTCAAAGCTTGAAGAAGGAAGAAGAGCTCTCAACCTCTCCAAGATGGCTAAAGAGTTCTAACCCAACAAAATAAGATAAAGTCTTATTTTATTCACAAAAGAATTTCAAAGGTTTGAAATTCAAATAAGAGATAACTCCACATTAATTAACAAGTTGTCATGTTAATTAAAGAGGGGTTAAGGGAGTTTGAGGGAAGATGAGAGGTTTAGGTTCGTGTGGGTCCCACCACACTTAATCCTATCAAGGGAGGTTAAGTGGGTGTGGGTCCCACCCCTAACTCCCTTTGAGAGGAGTTAACCTACAAAAGTGAAATAAAAAGAATTCCACATTTTTTTATTCAACCTTTTATAAATCTCCCAAAAACTAACTTTCGTCCCGCAACAAACGCAACTTCCAAAAAGGTCTCTTTAAGCGAATATCGGCACTGCGAGTTCATCAGTGCCCTCAGATTTCAATTCCGAGAACCGGATCAAAAGTTAGGAATTCCCGCTCGTTCGTTCACTGAATGTACCCGAGCCAAACTTCAGAAATTGATTCCGGGCACTCCGGGCCTCGGAATCAGGTGCCGTCTGAAACCGCGCTCTTGTAAAATTCTTAAGAAAATTAAGAAAAAATTTCCGTTGAATTTTACGGGTCTTTACAATAATGGTTACCAATAATGAAATAAGTGGAAAACATCTCATTAACTAGATAGAGGAAATATATATAAGAAAAATATAAATTATGTAATAGAATATTTAAAAATAAGAATAGTATAAAGATCATGTATATGTGGATAATGTTCCTAGGTGATCTTTACCATTCAATCATTCCTACATAAGACATGGGAAAAGGGGGTAACATTCCTGTGAAACTCATTCTCTTGGTAGTCTAAGATATACATAGGTAACTCCCTGAAGGTCAAATCAATTTCAATATTGATCAATCCCAAATCAATGACTTGGTAAGTATCGTGAAGGTAATGGATGAGATGTGACATATATACTAAACCATTCATTCAACTCATATTTAGTGTAAGTTCTATCTGATACCTGATGGATCCAACTCGATCCAACACTTCAAAAATCCTAAAAAACTAGGGAGAAATATTACTACCATGACCAAAACATTTCGATCAATGATGAGGAGTCACCTTTAGAAACACATGATCTCCAATTATGAACTTGAGTGGTAATTTCCTGTGATTGACATAGGATTTTTAAGGATATTTTTTTTAATTCATCCTTATACTAATTACATGAAAAATATCTATCATGCTTTGCACTATTTCTATCCAAGAATTACTAACTCTCTGACCTTGTCTAGTAAAATCTAGAATGGATATACTAGCCATATAAATCATTAAATGTTCCATACTAATGGTGGAGTAAAAAATATTTTGTTATGTAATCTCAACCAAGGGTAGGTCCCTTATCCAGGAGCATCTAAAATCCAGGTCACAAGAATGCAATATATCCTTAAGAGTTTGGATATCCTCCTATATTTGTCCATTCATATATGGATCATAAATTCTTCTATGGAATAAATGAGAGAGAAATTCATGGTATAGACCTTTTAATACCCTAGAGGTAAAATGATGATCACAATAAAATATGATCATTCATGGGACTCCATAGATTATCACCACCTCATCATGATATCGCCTTATAGAATCCACTACTGAGACTAACTTCTTAACCATTATAAAGTGGGATGATTTCATAAAACAATCCACTATCACCCACATATAATGTTATACCCCCTAATATCAAGGTAAATAGATAAATAAGTCCATCGATGTTTCCTCCCACATCCATTGAGGTACATAAAATGACTAGAGAAACCCATAGGAAAAAAGGTGCTCAACCTGAAATTTTATCAGGAAATAATCAAGACAGAGGCTCTACAATAGGATGATTCAAACCAGGCCACAAAAAAAACAACTCAGATATTGGTATATCTTTTTTACACTAGGATATACCACCAAGGGTGATCTATGGTACTCTTGGAGAACCCTCTCAATCATCACCAAAGGGTTGAAATCAATCCCTTGGAACAGAATCTTGTGTTTTTCATCTTCAAACCAAATATCAGGGGTATCACTAAAAACAACTCAGTCTCTCTAATCCTTCACTAAAGAATCCCCTAGCCGATATTCCACCACCCACTATAGGAAATATGATTACACCACCATCTGAAAAAAAACTCAGTATAAAACCTATCCCATATTGAGATTCATTGTTGGGAGATATCCCATCACCCTCCAAGAATCTACATATTCACAAACAACACCACTTCATGACATCCTAACCAATAAATTATATAGAAAACTATCATTTACTAGTGTATATATAATATCTATGATATAATAATATAAAAAATCCATCCACCATAATTTCCTAAAGTTTAATTCATACTGGGAGAATACATAAATCAATATCTTTTGATTAGTTTTGACCACAAAACACTCATTGATGAGGTAATGTCACCAGAACATCAAGAAAAATAAGACTTATAAAAACTTAATATCATGTGTTGTATAATTATGCTCATGGGTATGTAAATATTGTGACCCATAAGAAATAAATTATCTATAGAACATCATAACATTTTCCAAACCAATACATGATTTTTTATCAAAACCCTTGAACTGGATACCTTCTTCTATAAAGTGAAGAACTTGAGAACATGTAAATTTCTCTTTTAGGTACTCGAAATCTTCCTGAAACTGGCCATTCCATAGGAATGGGTGAACATTTTTATTAGAGGATGATCAAGAAGTTTCATCCTGAGAGAAGTCAGATACAATCCTCCTATAATAGAATATAAGACTAAGGAAACTTCAAACCTCCACAATAGTCTTAGGGGCTGCCCATGAAAAAATGGTATCTACCTTTAATAGATGTACAACTACCCATTTTTGGCACATGACGTGTAAAATACTTAGATTTTGTGAATTTTTTTTTCAAATTTATTTAAATTCATGGATATATTCAATTACACGAAGCACTGATTTTATCTTTTGGTACAGGAAATATTGAGTTTAAAGAAAATGTGACATATTTTTTAAATATTATTATTTAATGTGATAGTTATCACATAGTCATTGGAATCTAATATATGAATAAGATTAACTAAAATATGAAAATATGGTTTACACATGTATATAGGATGAATTATATTGTGACAAATTTATTAGGAATGAAATTAAGAACCATTTGAAACTAAAGAAACTTATTTTTGTAGAAAAATATCTTTCTTCTGAAAAACAAGTTTTCCTCAAAAAATTAAACAAAAAAATGTATTATTTTAATGAAATATATATATTTTATATTATAAAAATGTTTTATAGTCATATAATGTATTTTATATCTAGTAAATAATATGAAATCTAATTTTATTCTTAACAACAATATTATTCTAAAAAGTTGTTTTTTGTAGTTTTCACACTTATTTTAAAAAAATTACTCTTTTAAAAAATTAATTTTATAATGTAAATATCATTTTTTTAAATCAGAATATTTATATAATATTGAGGTGAATTTTTGTGAATTTTTAGAAAACATTAATTTATTGATTAATAGTGAAAAATACTGAATTATAATTGAAAACTCAATTTTCATTTTAATGATATATAATGTTAAATTTTTTATAAATGGTTTCAAATTAAAATTAGTTCCATTTTATATCAATTAATTCAATTTAGGTCTTTGGAAAAAATTTCATATTTAAATT
Source organism: Viscum album (assembly GCA_963277665.1). Taxonomy (NCBI): domain Eukaryota; kingdom Viridiplantae; phylum Streptophyta; class Magnoliopsida; order Santalales; family Viscaceae; genus Viscum; species Viscum album. The sequence continues at coordinate 712,438,466 of OY728167.1, read as the reverse complement.
TGATGAAATAATTATAAACATTTGATAATTTTCTACTTAAAACCTTAGTTTTTTTTTGTGTCTGTGGGAATAATTGTAAATTAACATTTTCCACTTATGTGAATGAAATTTTTAAAAATGGATTCCATATTTTGAATAAAAAAATTTATAATTTCTAATTAGGTAAACTTAAATTTTGAATATAATTAATAGTGAAAACATAAATTATTAGTTACCACAGTTAAGGAAAAATTGATAAACGAAGGAGTAAAACTAAGAAGATAAGGGTTAACAATGAGCTACCTACTTGTCTAAGACCCATTTATTTGGCCTTATTGCGACCTTATATCTTCTAGTATAGAATATGAATAATTTTTTTGGTTTTTTGAATGATAATTATATAGGTATGATTGAATATTTTCAAAAAATTACAATTTTGTTACTCACCTCACTTATAAAAATCCACCTTTATCCTCTCTTATTCACACAATGAAACAATTTTTTTCATTTGTGAAATTCAAAAATAAATTTAATAATTCCCTAGTCCCATCCTAAATTCCTTATTTTAGATATAAATCTATCCAAGGATGGATTTTTCTACAAGCATAAGGAGGATACCGAAATAAGTGGTAACGTTCATTAAAGATTGTTTTTTTATTCCTACATATCCATCAATTATTATTATACCATGTTGATATGATAAAATCTGTATCCATAATTGATTCATTCCAATAGTGGGGTGAGGAAAGAGTCGATTTATATTCATAATGAAGAACAATGGCGGGCCATGGTCATCTCACTTGAGGAGCATCACAGTCGGTTCAATCACTAATTTTTGATTCACCTAATCTAACTCTTTTTGGTTTTTATTACTTATTGAAAACAATAGTTTTGGTTTTAGAAAACATGAAATCAAAATAATTAAATGAAAAATTTAAATCTAAATACATATTTATATGCAGACAGAATGAAATTATGGAAGAGGTAACTTGGTCTAATAGTTGGATAATGCGAGTTTATTCATTATTTAGTTTTTGTTTAAATTAAATTTGAAAATTCATCCTATGAAACCTCAATAATGAATTACATTAATTTTATTTACTAAGTGTGTGATTTTAGCATGCCTCCATCACACCAAACCACACCTCCACCAATAATCAAATATGATAAAACCTCAACAGAAAAGTTTATTCCTAAAAAACCCGACTCAACCCTATGTTGTTTCAACCCTTAAGGGAACCCCAACTCCACTGTATAAATGGTTTCCCTAAGAGAAGTGAGGGAAAATAAATGATTCAAATAAAATTATTGGATTTGAAAATAGTGTCATGGTGGAATACCTCCACACCCATAAAATATTCTCACATCCATAAAAATTATATTAAAAATACATTGAATTGAATAATAATAAATAAGAATGTTGCAAAACCACCCCCAGGGCCAAGCCTCGGGTTAGTCACTTTCCATTGAAAAATGAAAAGAGATCACGATGGATGATGGAAGTGAAAAATAATATTATTAGGGATGGAAGAGTAAGTGGTATGGAATAATAAAATGAAATATTTAAATTAAAAATAAGCATTTCCCTTACATGGGAAAAGAAAACAAAAATAAAAAGAAATTAAAGACAAATCCTAAAGTAGTAGCCAACATCCATGGCTTTCTTCTTGTTCAGACTCCCCCTCCCTAATAGGAGGTATATCCTCTATTTATAGGCTCTGGTTGGGCACTTCCTGACATGTTTTAAAATGTGTAATTTTTTTACATGTCGTGTAATCCCAATCCAAGATTACCTCCATGATTTTTGAATCCTTTCATTCAAAGATTTGGAACTTTGACTCATTTCACAATGTGTAATCGGGACTCACAATGTGTAATTGTATTTCACAGTGTATAAAAACATCCTGACTTGTTATGGAGGCTAATTAATTCTAAAAAATTAATGTTTTGTACTTTTATTATATGAAAGGTAACAATGTTTCTCTAGTTTTCCTTCTCTTCCTCTTTCTCCATCCATCTGTCTTTAAATTCAATATTTTCTACATCTCCCTTTAAGATATCCTCTAGATTTTGTCCACCGAAATATTGATCATGGTAGGAAAATTTAATGACCTTCTTTTGGAATAGTTATTCTTAAATTTTTTTCCAATATTCATCAGCTATGAGCCCATGAAAGTTGTACTTCATCCAACTTCTATAGAAAAATATATGGCCAATTAATTATGAAAACATATTCAGGAAGAATTTTTCTTGAATATTCGGAAATCATTGAGAATCTAAGATCCACCTTAATGATGTCCAATCTCCATAATATTAAACATTAAATAGAAAATTTTAAATTTATTTCAAATCCAGTTGGAATCTCCCCAATTGGATGTGTGTATACCAATTTATGATTACTTTAGTGAGGTGTAATCCATGCAATCTCCTAGAATGATCTTCCAAATGTATGGATTTTTTAGGGCCCTTATATGTCCAAATTTGTATTTATTCTAGATGAAAAAGTTATATCAAACATAATAAGGGATCTTACAAAAAAATCAATAAAATTAATTGTTTCTATATTTTAAATGTTATACTTTAATTACTGAAGTGATTAAAATGTGTCAAATTTTTAAAATTATGAAAATTTTCATTTTTATCCCCAAACACCCCAATAATATTAAAATAATGAAAAATATCAAAAATTGATTAATTTGGATGGTTTAAAAAATTAATATACATATAATCAGTATGAAAACATTATCTCTATCAATTCCCCACACTTAATCTAGTCCTATAATCAAGTATAAAGTATCATCACCGAAAACCAGAGGGCACCAAATTTACCAATATTCAAATTTCAAATAAATCAAATAAAATAATTTTCAATGTCAAATTAAATGTTCAAATGTCACATAAAATATCAATTAAATTTACCATTTTTGAAAGAAACAATTAATTCATGTATTTTAATTTTCCCATTGGAGAAGTGATGGAACTTTTCCTTTCCTTAATTAATGCATCACAATTAATTATTATTTTAAATATCAATACATGATTTACCTCATTTGAATATTTTCACTAATCTAACACAATTCAATTAACATGGACTTATTCTAGTATGTTGAGAACATTCTCCGTATACATAGATTTTTAATGTAACTATTTTCCCCACATTTTAAAGGAAAAGGAACATAAAATCATGAAGACTTTCAATAAAGACTTAAATGACTCGAAGCCCTAAGGTTGGTAGGATTTGAAGATTTAAAATTTAAGTCTCAAGGATGAGGTTTATCTCTTAAGTACAATGAATGATATCAAAAATAAAATTGTAATGATGTTATCCCCTTGAATGTAGTAATTCCAAATTCCACCAAAACTCAATGTAAAGGTTATGATCAGATAAATCATAATGAATGATTTGTGAACCCTCTTGAATATTTTTTTTACTTTTGAACTTTTTTTTATTTTTCGAAGAACCGTTTCATTTTTTTCACATTTCAAAACTTTTGATTAAAAAAACCTCACATCCACCAGTGTAATGGCTTAGACCCTCATGGTCCATTACTTTTCCAAATTCTAAGTGTTGGGGTGTCCTGGACTCATCGATCAGTCCCACCCATGTGTCTCAGAGATCAACTTCACTGATCAGCTACACAGATCAGCTTCACTGATTAACATCATAGATCAGCTTCATAGACCAGCTTCACAAATCTGCTTTACTGATCTGCTTCACAGATCATCTTCAGAGATCATCTTCACAGATCAACTTCACTGATCAACTTCACAAATCAGCTTGACTGATCAGATTCACAGATCATCTTCACTGATCAGGTTCACTGATCAGCTTCACTGATCAGCTTCAATGATCAACTTTACCATTCAGCTTCACATATCAACTTCACTGATTAGCTTCACGGATCATCTTTACAAATCAGCTTCACTGATCAGTTTCACCCATAGTTTTCATAGATAGGTTTCACCAATTGGTTTCACCCATCAGTTTCAGAGATCGGTTTCACCCATCGGTTTCACAGATCAGTTTCACAGATCGGTTTCACCCATCGGTTTCAGTAATCAGTTTCACCCAATTGGTTTCACCGATCGGTTTTGCCCATCGGTTTCAGAAATAGGTTTCACCCAATCAGTTTCACAAATTGTTTTCACTGATCGGTTCCACAGATTGGTTTCACAGATCAGTTTCACCCATCAGTTTCACAAATCGGTTTCACCGATTGGTTCCACAGATTGGTTTCACCCATCGTTTTCAACAATTAGTTTCACCCAATCTGTGTCACAGATCAGTTTCACCGATCGGTTCCAAAAATCAATTTCACATATTGGTTTCACCGATCGGTTTCACTGATTGGTTTCACACATCATTTTCAGTAATTGGTTTCACCAAATTGGATTCACTAATCGGTTTCACATATCGGTTTCACCCATCGGTTTCAATGATCGGTTTCACTGATCGATTTCATGCATCGGTTTCACCGATCAGTTTCATGCATCGGTTTAACAGATTGGTTTCAGTAATTGGTTTAACCCAGTCTGTTTCACAGACTGATTTCACCAATCAGTTTCACCCACTCGGTTTCACCCAATTAGTTTCACCCAACCGGTTTCACCTGATACACTTTACCTGATCTGTTTCAATAATCAACTTCACCAAATCAGCTTCATTGGATCATCATCACCTGATTAGTTTCACTGATTAGCTTCACAAGATCATCTTCATGGGATCAGCTTCACCCGATCAGTTTCACTGATCTCCTTCATAGGATCACCTTCAAAGGATCAGCTTCACTGGATCAGTTTCACTGATCAGCTTAACAAGATCATCTTAAACCAATTAGTTTCACTAATCGGCTTCACATGATTAGCTTCACGGGATCAACTTCATCCTATCATCTTCTCCCAATCATCTCCACTGATTAGTTTCACCTGTAAGTCTCACCAATCGTCCATAGAGGGGAGTCGGGGTTTACTTCCCCAAGATTTCCCATAACGCCACTTTTAATTCTTTTAACCTTTTTAAAGTTGTTCATGGTCATTTTTATCCCCATAAAAAACATTTTTAAACCTCTAGAAGTGGGGCGACCCTCAACAGACCTGTTTTTCTCTCTATAAATGAAATTTATTAACACACGACTGTTATGGACACCCCTTCTATGTGAACTATTTAAATAATAATTAATTTCATCGTGTGTAACTGTCCAACCTTATGGTGAAACCACGATCCACCTTCAAAGCTATTCCAAATTCCTATCCTATAACTCTCAGATCTTGAATTTTTATCGCACAGGAATTTCTTATTTCTTCTTCTTTGCAGGTGTCTTTCCATTCCTTGGTGCGTTTGGAGTCCCCCCTTCTTGAGGCTAGTGGTGCGCCTATGCTAGAGCCTTTCCTTCTCATTCATGGAGTCCTTGGAGTTCCTGTCCTACAAGTCTCGCATCACAGTTATTGGTGCAAGGAGAAAAACATCGATTGTTAATCATCCAAGTAGGTTTTATCCTTCGTATCTCTTAACTGTACATCACGCGGGGTGGGTATGATAATGTTTCATATGGGGATGGATAAAACCAAACCTTAACCAATAAAATAAATGTATTTAATGATTTAAGGGGTGTGTATGATGATTTTGTTGTACTCTTTTATCTCTTCTTATATGTTGTGAATTGAATGGGCTTATGTCTACTAAAAATCATTGTCGTTGGTGGTCCTTTCTTATGCACTAACAAACCATTGTTTTCTGAATATTTATGTGATTGAATGGATGTAACATGGAAACTGGTAAATCATGTAAACTTGATTGATTAAATGGATTCTCGATGAATAAGAATCATTGGGTGGTCACCCCGGTTGACCAAACGGAAAGATGGAACTAAATGAATGGTATATTTAAATTTTAAAACTCCCTTGCTTTGTTATGGTGATGTTTACGGTTGATGCTTGTGAGGTGACATGGATGGGGATGGGATCCCCTATTGAGCAGTCATTGGTTTTTGGGCCTAAGGCCGTGTGGGGCCGTATGTTGGGGCTTGGTTTGGTTCCAGTACTTTGAGGGATCTCACAGATCCCTTTTGTTGTTGTGACTTTACAATATAATAGGGTGTGGATGCTTTAATTGTTTATTGGATGATTTTCCTTCCTCTTCCTGTGGATAAGCCTTTTAGTTTCCTGGTAGTGAATAATTATCTAAATGGAATCAATTGAATATGAAAAAAAGAATGGGTTCAATGGGGAATTGTTTTTCAGGAACTATTTGTGACATGTTTGTGGCTATGGTGCTTCTTATGAATGAATAGTAATGAGGGTGTTTGTATATGAGCTGGTTTTGGAACCCCTAGGATGGGATGAGTTCTTGTTACCTATATAGATAATTAATTTTTTTGTTTCCTATTCGTGCCCCACCCAAGTTGAGAACTTTGTGCCGAACACCCCCCTTTTCACGGGGAGGGTGTTTTTTCCAACACTCCTATGAGTGGATGGTTATTAGCTCATTTTCTGCTCCTTTTCCCGATTAGCCCAAGACTCTTCGAGCAGGCTGTGATGGCCAGAAGTCCATTATAGACCAATATTCTTCAGGCAAGGTACATGGTGGTGGTTGGCTCAGGTGGGTGTGTGTAGGTGGTTTCCCAATTACCTTCAGGATGAGGCCTTGGTGTATTTGGTCATGGTGGTAGTTGTTCTAGCCCAGGTGTCTGCGGGCGTGGTTACATGTGGTTGTTGTGGCCCTAGTTTTTGAAGGAGGGATGTGTGGTTGTGGTATCCTAGGTGTGTGCGGGTAGAGGATGGTAGTGGGACTGCGACGAGAATGGCGGGGGAGGTCTGACATATAGGACGTCTTCAATAACCAGTTGGAAAGTGGTGAGTGGTACCCAAATGTCAATGTTTTATTAATATTACTTTACTTGACTTGCGTTATTTGGGGAGTGTGCCTTGGTGTGTTTTGTGTGGATAGTTTCCTTGGTGGGTTCTTTGGTTATCTCCTTTTCTCACAGGGAATTAGAATGCCTCCCCACTTGTTCATGATAGCTTTTGGTTTTCCATACTGAGTATACCTATATACTCACCCTACGTATATAAAACACCTTTTAGGTTTCCAGGAGGACTTCAAGGACCATTCCAGACCCTACTAGTTTGGACGTTGGGTCATTTGTTGTTGCTTCTTTTCTTTTCATTGGTACTTTCCTTTGGAGTTTTCTTGTACTTTTTTAGCAATTACTTTTGGAACTTTCATATGGGAATGGTTTGTTTTGGCTTTACGTTTACCTCTAGTTTTGGTGTTGTTTGGGATTTACTATCATATATCCCGATCCTACTAAATAAAAAGGGTAATTCCATCCATTTTGTGTGTGATTTTATACCCTTGGTGCTATTTGTCACTTCAGAACCTATTGAAGGAAGGTTTTAGGGGTCATTATCTCTCCTTCAACTAGAGGATGGAAGGGTATGGAAATACACTGTCCCTTCCCTCTTCTTGGTGAAGGCGGGTCACGACATAATGGTATCCAAGGAAGGGTTGAGAGATAGGATAGAGATTGGGGTTTGGCATAGTGAGTATTACATGGTATTATAGGGAAATAGTGTTAGGAAATCTTGGTGTGTGAAATAGTCCGAGGAAGACCAAAAAGGACACAGGATTTTACGGCCCCCTGTGATCTGATGCAAGGACTCAGGACCTAGCAAATGACAAAGTGAGGCTACACTGATTACAGGGTAAAGACCCTAGGAAAGGTACATGCATCATAATGACTTGTGTTCTTGTGTGTTCTGGGTGTTTTGGGAATTTAAATAAATAAAATGATTAAGAAAAATTTAAAAACAATATTCTACACTAATTAGGCTTAGGGATTCCTTGTTTACCTTGTAGCTATGACACTCATACGATGACCATGAGTAGTGTGGGTGATTGAGGCCCAGTAGTATGATTTGGATGATCAGCAGAGGGATGACCGAGAGGAGGTGGATGACCATTGGTATAGGATTATTCATTCTTTTTAGCGGTAAAACCTCTAGAAGTACGAGGGAAGCATCTCAGACATGGAGACTGGGAGATGGCTCGAGGAGCTGGTGATAGATTTCAGCTTGATACGGGCTCTGAAAGAGTACTGGGTTCCTTTGGCTGTAATCCAGATGTAGGTAGTGGTGCGTCAATGGTGGACTCTTTATCTTAGGGAGAAGAGGGAGGAAGAAGTATCGTGGACTTACATCGAGAGGAAATTCCGAGCGGAATTTCTCTATTCCACGATGAAGGAGAAGAAGAGACAGGAGATACTCTCCCTTAAGTAGGGGAGAATGTCAGTGAGGGAGCTGAGAATCAAGTTCAAGGATCTCCTTCGTTTTTCTGCCGACCTTTTTTCAGATAAGGAGTCCTGTGAGAGATGTTTAAAGGAGGAACTCCGACCATCTCTTCAGTATGTTGTTACTCCCTCCACCCTACCTACATACTTGGAGGTCTAGAAGAAGGATGAAGTTGTAGAAATGATGCACACACTGGGAGATGTGTCATGAGAGGGGTGCCAGATGGGCTCATCAAAGGGGAATGTTGTCAGCAGTAGGCCTCCAACATCAGGGCCTTCTATGTTTTAGCCAATGGGGATCAGGACCCAACAGTTCCAATTTTGATCTATGGGTCCTCACCCTTTCCTTGTGAGCCCAGGACTGAGGTTCTTTATCTGTGGAAGCCGTGGGAACCTTTGGAATCAGTTCCCGGACCGAGTGCAGTATAGTGGGGGTTGGCAGGTTCAGCGACCACCTCAGTAGCAGTAGCAGGGATAGAGAGCTCCCGCTCATCTGAGAGTATACGTGACAGGAGGAGGCTGACCGCATGGTATTCCACAAGGACACCGACCAGGGCTTGGTTGGGGAGGTGGCCGATAGCCGAGAGGTAGAGGAGCTGGGTGTGGGCAGTTTCACACCGCAGAGGTTGCAGTTCCAGTAGGGCCGGAAGTCATTCATGGTACGATCAGCTTGTTTAGCACTCTTGCTTGATCCTTGTTTGATTCAGGATCTTCTCACTCTTTTGTTACACCCGGTCTAGTCTATTCCTTGGTCCTAGACATAGAGAGACTCTCCAGCTCCCTGGTTTTGAGTACGCTAGTTGGGGGTTATACCATCCTGTTTTATTCTTGTTAAGGATGCAGATTAATGTCGGGGCCACATCAGTCTAGTGGGGATCTTCTTCTGCTACAAATGCGGCCATACGATGTCATCCTAGGAATTGAATGTCTATTTTCAGTGCATTCTGTTATTGAATGCTTCTGGAGAAGAGTCAAGTTCTCCAATGAGGATGGCCAGCGTATGGGTTTTTTTTGGCGAATGGTGTTGTCAGGTGGGGAGATGGTGTGTGGAGCCTTTTTTTTCTATGTTGGGTGAGCTTTCAAAATAATCAGTGGATGATGATATGATGGATTTTCAATGAGTTTTTAGAGATTTACTATATGTTAATCCAGAGGAGGTTGTGACTCTACCACCTCTACATGATGTTGAGTTTTGTATAGACTTACATCCCGGTGCCCATCCGATTTCGAGGCCGCCTTATCAGATGGCACCTTTTGAGTTGCGGGATTTTCAAATTCAGATTGAATATTTGACGAAGAAGTGTTTTTTCCGACCCAACATGTCATTATGGGGTGCTCCAGTCTTGTTCTCAAAGAAGGAAGATGGTGGTCTGAGGGTGTTCATAGAATACCGGAAATTGAATCAGGTAATGTTCAAGAACTATTACCCTCTCTCGAGGATATACAATCTCTTTGACCAGATGAGGGGAGCAGGTTGGTTCTCTAAGATCAATATGTGGTATGGGTATCACCAGTTAAGGGTGAAGGACCGTGGTATTCCAAAGACTTATTTCAGGTGCAGGTATGGGAACTTTGAGTTTGTATTTATGTCATTCGATGTTACGAATGAACCTATTGTGTTCATGGGGCTCATGAATTTTGTTTTCTACGAGTTTCTGGACTGGTTCGTCATTGTGTTCATCGATGAAATTTTTATCTACTCAAGATCAGAGGAGGAACATACTATGCACCTTAGTATGGTCTTGGTGGTCCTTCGACATCACCATCTCTATGGGATGTTTTCCAAGTGCATGTTCTTGACATGAGAAGTTCATTTTCTAGGACACGTGGTGTCTCAAAATGGTGTAGCGATTGATCTGTCAAAGGTTGAAGCAGTTGTTTCTTGGGAAGCACTTAAGAATGTGACATAGGTTTGTAGTTTTCTAGGTCTAGTAGGATATTATCAGAGGTTCTTACCCAAATTATCTCGAGTTGCATATCCTTTGTCAACTTTGACCAGAAAGGACCATGCCTTCATGTGGAGGGAGCAGTGCTAGGAAGCCTTCAGTTATCTGAAGGTGAAGTTGGCTAGTGCCTCAGTGATAAGGTTACCAGAATATGGGATGTTATTTGAGGTTTTTTATGCTCCTGGACTTTCCCTGGGATGTGTGCGGATGTAGTAGTGGGGAGTAATATCTTATGGTTCTAGGATGTTACGTCCTCATGAGCATAACTATGCCACTCATGACCTATATCTTGCACCAGTAGTGTTCACATTGATGTTGTGGCAGCATTACCTCATCAGGGAGCACTTTGTGGTATTCATGGATCACAATAGTTTGAGGCATATCTTTACCCAATGGGACCTGAACATGTGACAACGAAGGTGGGTGGAGTTTATTCAGGAATACAACTTCAGGATCTCTTACACTAAATGAAAGGGGAATTTTCTGGCTGATGACTTGAGCTAGAAGTCATAGAGGGAAGCTGTTCAGGAATCCGTGGATGCATGGATGGCAATGGAGGAGTTGACTGCCCTACACCTGGATGCAAGGGTGGATAGTGGTAGATATTGTATGTATTAGATGACAGTACAGTCCTCTCTATTGCGAAAGGTGGAGGATTCTCAGTGGGAAGACATAGAGATTGAAGTGATGTGCAAGTTGGTTAACCAAGGAAATTATCTGGAAGGGTGGTCGGAGGATGTTCAGAATCAGATGCTTTTCAAAGGGAAGTTGTTTGTCCTAGAGATGATGCACAAGGGAGTTCTCTGTGAGTTCCATTACTCACTCGTAGCGGTACACCCTGGAGTTTCCAATATGTACCATGGCCTGAGGGAATATTTTTGGTGGCCCAGGGTGAAATGGGCAGTGGCAGAGTTCATGGAAAGGTGCCTGGTGTGTCAGCATGTGATGGCTGAACACCACGTCCGAAGAGGTTTGTTGAAAACTTTAGATGTCCCCGAGTGGAAGTGGAATGACATCTTGATGGATTTATTCACAAGACTACCCAGGGTTCAAGGAGGATGTGATCTTATCCAGGTAGTGGTAGACCAGTTGAAGAAATCAGCTCGCTTCCTAGAGATCAAGGAGTCGAGTGCGGTGAATGCCTTAGCGCATAGAAATGTGGATGAGGTGGTGCAATTGCATGGAGTTCCGAGGTCCATAGTCTCGGATACGGATTCATGGTTTACCTCCCGAGTCTAGAGGGTATTACATCATGCTTTTGGAACCCAGATATGACATAGCACTACTTTCCACCCCCAGACAGATGGGCATACAGAGAGAACCATCCATACATCGGAGGACAAGCTACAAGAATGTGTTTTGGACTTCTAGGGATCATGGGTATGACATTTTCCCTTCGTAGAGTTTTCCTACAATAATAGCTATCACTCTACTATTGGCATGGCACTGTTAGAAGCCTTATACAGGAGGGCATGTCATTCACCCGTGTGCTAGACCGAGGTTGGGGATGCAGGTGTTTTGGCCCAGAGGTAGTACAAAGAACAATAGAGAAGGTTCATATTGTGCGTGAGAGGATGAAGGCAGTCCAGGACCGGAAGTAGTCGTATGTCGATTGTAGGAGGAGGCCCTTGGAGTTCGAGGTTGGAGACCATGTGGTTTTGAAGGTTTCCCCTAAACGTGGGCAGCAAAGGTTCAACAATGGGAGAAAGCTATCTCCTAGGTTCATCAGGTGTTTTAAAGTGTTGGGGCAAGTTGGGGAGGTGGCATATCAGCAGGCATTTCCACCTCAGTAGAAAAGGATCCCCAATGTTTTCCACGTCTCCCATCTTCATCGATATTTATACGATGACTCCCATGTCATTGACTGGGGAGAGTTGGATATAGGGGATGATGCTAGGTTTATGGAGTGACCGGTATGGATTGAGGATCGAAATGAGAAAGTGCTTCGTGGATGTACCATCCCATTGGTTCATGTGTTGTGGAGGCACGATGGCCTCGAGGACAGTACTTGGGAGCGAGAAGCGCAAATGTGCGCCCAGTACCCAAAGCTGTTTTGAGTTGATGTTCCAAGGCTTCCTTATTGTTCTTGTTTTGGTGACATGTTGTGATGTAATGCTGAACTTGTGGGTTTATGAGATGTTTTGTTTCCTTACCTTGTGAATTTTTATGAAAAGTCCCAATATGTGAGGAAGGGAGGACCTAATCCCTAATCAATACGAATTAAAGTGGATGTGATTAAACCCATGCAGGTGAGCCAGTGTTTCCCAAAGTGGATAGTATATTGACATGGAGGAATGAACTCGGTGACTTGTGTGTTGGGACAATGTGATCCTCGGGATTCGTATTGCTGTTTGGGGTTGTTTTTTCCCAAGTGATATCTTCGGGAGGGGTTGTCTTGGCTACTCTTGTATTCTCGAGGGAGAGAATAATTTTTTTAGAGGTATCTGATGTAATGGACCAGACCCTCAGGTATATTATTTTTATAAATTCTAAGTGTTGGGGTGTCCTAGACTCATCGTTCAGTCCCACCAATATATCTCACAGATCAACTTCACTAATCAGCTTCATAGATCAACTTCACTTATCAGCATCACTGATCAGCTTCATAGATCAGATTCACAGTTCAGATTCACATATCACCTTCACTGATCAGCTTCATAGATCCGCTTCATAGATCCGCTTCACAGATCAGCTTCATTGGTCATCTTCACTGATCAGCTACACAGATCGGTTTCACTAATCGGTTTCACCCATCGGTTTCACCCATCAGTTTCACATATCGGTTTCACTGATTGGTTTTACCCATCAGTTTCAACAGTCAGTTTCACCCAATCGGTTTCAGATATCGGTTTCACCCATCAGTTTCAACAATTGGTTTCAGACAATAGGATTCAGAGATCAGTTTCACCGATCGATTCCATAGATCGGTTTCACCGATCGGTTTCACCCATTAGTTTCACATACCGGTTTCACCCTTCAGTTTCAGTAATCGGTTTCACCCAACTGGTTTCACAAATCTGTTTCACCGATCAGTTACACATATTGGTTTCATAGATCGGTTTCACTGATCATTTTCACCCATCATTTTTAGCATTCAGTTTCACCCAATTGGTTTCAAAGATCAGTTTCACTGATCGGTTCCACATATCACTTTCACAGATCGGTTTCACCCATTTGTTTCACAGATCGGTTTCACTGACCAGTTTCACCCATCAGTTTCACAGATCGGTTTCACCCATCAGATTCACTAATGGGTTTCACCCAATAGGTTTCACCCGATCAGTATCACCGATCGGTTTCACCTAATCGGTTTCACCAGATCGGTTTCACCCAATCAGTTTCACTCGATCAGACTCACCCAATCAGTTTCACAGGATCAGCTTCACGAGATCAACTTCACCCGATCAGTTTAACTGATTAGTTTCATGATACCAGCTTCATGGGATCAGCTTCATGGGATCACCTTCACCCTTATAGTTTCACTGATCAGCTTCACCAGATCATCTTTACAGGATCAGCTTCACCCGATCAGTTTCACTGATCCGCTTCATGGGATCAGCATCACGGGACCAGCTTCATCTGATCAGTTTCAATGATCAGCTTCACAGGATCAGCTTCACGGGATCAGCTTCCCTCGACCATCTTTTCCCGATCAACTCCATTGATCAGTTTCACCTATCAGTCTCACCATTCAGCCATAAAGGGTTGTCGGGTTTTCCTTCCCCAATTTTTCTCGTAACGCCACTTTTATGACTATTAACCTTTTTGAAGTGGTTCCAGGCTATTTTTTCCACCATAAACAATGTTTTAAATCCCCTAGAAGTGGGGATACCCTCAATGGACCCATTTTTATCACTTTAAATGAAATCCATTAATGCATGGCTATTATGGACACCCCTCCAATTCGAACTATTTAAATAATAATTAATTTCACCGTGTGTAACCGTTCAACCCCATGGTGAAACCACTATCCACCTTTAAAGCTATTAAACATTCTTATCCTTTAACTCTCAGATATCACCTTTTTATCGCACCGTAATTCCCTCTTTCTTCTTCTTGGCTGGTCTCTTTCCCTTCCTTAGTGCGTTTGGAGTCCCCCCTTCCTGAGGCTAGTGGTGAACCTATGATGGAGCCTTTACTTCTCATTCTTGGAGTCCTCAGAGTTCCTCCCCTAAATTTTGTGCATCCTAGATATTGGTGTGATGAGAAAAAGGTTGATTGTTGATCATCCATGTAGGGTTTTTTCCTTCGTCTATCTTAACTGTGTATCATGTGGGGTGGGTATGATAATGTTTCATATGGGGATGAATGAAACTAAATCGTAACCGTGATAATAAATGGATTTAAAGAATGAAGGGGTGTGTTTGATGATGCTACTGTACTCTTTTATCTCTTCCTATATGTTGTGAATTGAATGGGATTATTCCCACCGAAAATCATGGTCATTGGCAGTCCTTTCTTGCGCACTAATGAACATCTATTTTTCGGATATTTATGTGACTGAATGATTGTAACATGGAAAGTGGTAAATCACATAAACTCGGTTGATTAAATTGATTCCCAATGAATAAAAATACTTGGGTGGTCACCCCGATTAACCAAACTGAAAGATGTAACTAAATAAATGGGATGTTAAAATTTGAAAACTTCTTTTCTCTATTCTAGTGATGTTTACCATTGATTCTTATGTGGTGACATGGATGGGGTTGAGATCCTCAATTTTAGAAGTCATTGGGTTGTGGACCTAAGGTCGTGTGGGGTCGTATGTTGGGGCTTGGTTTGGTTCCATTACGTTGAGGGATCTCATAGATCCCTTTTATTTTTGTGACTTTACAAGAGAACTAGGTGTGAATGCTTAAATTTTTACTTGGATATTTTTCCTTCCTTGGTTTGTAGCTAGGCCTTTTAGTTTCCTGGTTGTGAAGAATTTTCTAAATGGAATCACTTGAATAGGAAAATAGGAATTGGTTCAAAGGGGAACTATTTTCCGGGAACGAGTTGTGACATGTTTGTGGTTGTAGTGCTTCTTATGAATGAATAGTAACAATGGTGTTTATATATAAGCTGGTTTTGGAACCCCTAGGATGGGATGAGTTCTTGTTACCTATATGTATAATTAATTTTTATGTTTCTTATTCGCACCCCACCCAAGTTGAGCACTTCGTGCCAAACACCCCCATTTCATGGGAAGGGTGTTTTATCCAACACTCATATGAGTGGATGGTTATTAGTTCTTTTTATGCTCCCTTTCCCAAGTATCCCAAAACTCTTCGGGTAGGCTATGATGGGATAAAGTCCATTATAGCCCAAGATTCTTCATGCAGGGTACGCTGTGGTGGTTGTCCCAGGTCTATGCGGGTAGGTGGTTTCTTAAGTGCCTTCGGGATGAGGCCCATGTGTTTTTAGGTGTAGTGGTAGTTGTTCTAGCCCAGGTGTATGTGGGTGTGGTTACGTGTGGTTGTTGTAGCCCAGTTGTTTGCAGGCGGTCTGTGTGGTTGTGGTATCCTAGGTGTGTGCGGGTGGAGGATGGAAATGGGACTGCAGTGAGAATGGCGGGCGAGGTATGATGTATAGGATGTATTCAATAACAAGTGGGAAAGTTGTGCAGGGTACCCAAATTTCAACATGTTATTACTATTAATTTACTTGACTTGAATTATTTGGGGAGTGTTCCTTGGTAAAATTTAGGTGGATAGTTTCCTTGCCTGGTTCTTTGGTTATCTCTTTTTCTCACGAGGCATTAGAATATCTCCCCACTTGTACATGAGAGCTTTTGGTTTTCCCTACCGAGGATACCTATATACTCACCCTACATATATAAAACTTCTTTTAGGTTTCCAAGATGAATTCAAGGTCCATGATGGACCCTACTAGTTCAGACGTTGGGACAGTTGTTGTTTCTGATTTTTTTGGAACTTTTCATTGGAGTTATCTTGTACTTTGTAGAACTTACTTTTGGAACATGCATATGGGAATGGTTTGTTTTGGATTTACTTTTACCTCATGTTTTCGTGTTATTTGGGATTTAATATCTTATATCTTGATCCTAATAAATAAGAAGGGTAACTCCTTCCATTTTGTGCGTGATTCTATAGCCTTAGTGCTAGTCGCCACTTCAGAACCTATTGAAGGTGGGTTTGGGGGGTCATTATCCCTCCTTCAACTTGAGGATGGAAGGGTCTGACAATCCATTGTCCCTTCCCTCATCTTTGTGAAGGAGGTTTGTGACAACCACCTAACCACATATCCAAAAAAAATCAAATGTCAAGTGATGGTGATTTTTGGTTTTCGCAAACCACAACAAATTTGCTATTTTTTTTGTTATTTTTATCATTCTATTATTTTTTTAATTTAAGAGGTGAAAATAATGAAGTATCATGAGTGAATCAAAAATATTAAGTGTGTTATTTATAGATAAGGTATTTTAAAAATATTCCTCAATATTTTTTAATGTTTTTTCCAGTTAGTAGCTTTGACAAGTTTAAATACATGTTTCGGTAGGTGACATGTCCCAATATCTCTCACGAAATGTGCTCAAGAATAATTAGAAGTAATTGGTCTAGAAATCCTCTTAGGATTGGGAATATGATTTGTGATAATCTATTATGGAATGGATAATAATAAAAAATCAATCCACATGAATTTTAGAAATTCAATGCATGAAAATTTTTATGGAAAATTCATTTACATGAATCAATTAATTTCCTCAAATCATTAGTCTTTATTTTAATATCCATGCTTCATTTTAATAATGAAATTCAACATTTTACTCATTCAATTTCGTTAACATTGAAATCTAAAACATGAAATCACTAGATTATTAAGAAACTAATGTCTCCAAGATAACTCAATTAAAGAATGAATTCAAAAATTGGCATGAAATTTTAACTTTTAAAGCTCATAACATGTTTTTTCGCACAAAAGTGAGGACTTGAAAAGATATATTATTAAAATGAACTCCCTTTTCCATGAATATTAGTTTCTATCTTACACTATTTGAGGATAAATTATTCCATTATAAACATAAAAAATAAAATTACACAAATAATCACAACAATATTATCATTTATGTTAAAAAATATAGGAGGTAGTGGGGCTGCATGCTAAACTACACCAAAAAATGAAATTAAAATCAAAATTTATCGAAACCATGTAAATATTAATCTTGGTATGATTACCCATGGAGGACCTAAATTTTTACTGCCTTTAGAGGGTAGTACTAGCTATTATTAATAGTCAATTGGTCGGCAGAGTTTCTTAGAATTGATCCACCACATGTTGTTCTTCCCATATTGCATTTATTTGTTCTTATTGGGGAGAATTACATGTATAGGGTACATCAGATCTTTCCCCTTCACAATCTGGTTCTTCTTGCATGGTAGTGATAGGATGAATTATAGAACTTCATCCTCCTTTTTTTTCTAATTGTGAAATACGTTCTTCAAAATCTATTGGTTTCTCTAGATGTGCATGAAAAACCTCTCATTTAATGATTTTTGCTTCAAGATTTTGTTCCTTAGGATTATCAACTAAGATCTCCTCTTGAAATCCCTCTCATAAATGTTTAATGTATTAAGGGAGATTTATGTGTTCCTCAATAGGTGAAATTTATTTTCCCTCATCCACCTCTAGTGAATAATAAGAGTTATCTAATTATGAAAATTCAAAATGAATGGGAGTTATACTCAAAGTAGTTTCAATAAAATTAAATGTATTTGAGTTCATGAATTTTTCAACTCCCTAAGTCGGTTTGAATTTAATCTCCTCTTGAATTGAATGTTCCTCTTGGAGTCGGATGGTGGAAGGTGATGGTATGTAGTCAGGATCCACCACCTTAAGTTCGGCCTCAGCTTCATGGTTGTCCCCAATGAAATTGGGGAAAACCACATCCACATCTTTCTTGGACTTGAATCATTGAAAGCTATTTTGAAGAACAATGATCATGCTTATCAGACATTGTGGTGAGATCCATGTCTTTTAGAATTATTGTATCTATTTTAATATTATCAAAATAGAATCATCCCTTCATTGGAGTTCCTCATCAATATAGTATGTTTCTTATTCTATAACCTATGAGTAATCTTCCCAGGCTTAATAATTTTAATTTTAACGCATCATGGAAAAGGGTTTTTTAGATTTGTTTTTTAATATAAATAAAAAATGTTTACAGAAGTTTGAATTTAGAAAAAGTGATCAAAATAACTATTTAGCTACCCAGAAATAGTAGCTATTTTGATGAACAACTATCATGGGATGTGGAAAATGAAAATTTATTCTCATAATGCAGCACAATGGGCGACCATGGTCATCTCACATAAAGAGAATCACATTTGGTTCAATTACTAATTTCAAATTCACCTAATCAATCTGTAATTGGGTTTTTTATTATTTATTGAAAATGATGGTTTTGGTTTTGGAAAATGTTCAATTAAAATAATGAAATGAAAAATTTAATTCTAAATGAAGATGTTGATGTAGAAAGAATGAAATTAGGGAAGAATGAACTCTACCCTAGAGTTAGATAACGCGTGTTCATTCATTATTTATTTTTTATATAAATTCAATTTGAAAATTCATTTTATGAAACCACATTAATGAATTATGTTCATTTTAGTTGTTGATTGTGTGATTTTAGCATGCCTTCAGCACACAAAACCACACCTCCTCCAATAGTCAAATAGGATAACACCTCAACTGATAATGTTAGTCCTAAAAACCTGACTTTACTGTATGCAGTTTCATCCCTTAGGCAGCCACAACTCCATCGTATGAATGGTTTTCCTATGATAAGGGAGGTAAAAAATAATGAATGAAATAAAAGTAATGGATTTGAAAATAGTCCCATGTTGGATGACCACCACACCCATGAAATATTATCACATTAACTACAAATAGATTAAAAACATTTTGAATTGAAGAACAATAACAAATAACCATGTGAAACATCCCCCAGGGAAAAGACTTGAGTTAGTCACTTTCCATTGCTAAGTGAACAGAGATCATAAAGAATACAGATAAGAGAAAGAATGATATTAGGTTCAGAAGAGTAAGATATATGGAAGAATAAAATGAAAATCTTTAATTAAAAATAATCATTTTCATTACATGGGAAAAGAAAACTAAAATAAGAATAAAAGAAAGATAAATCCTAAACTAGTAGCTGAAATCCACAACTTCCTTCTCATCTAGACTCCTCCTAACCAACAATAGGTTGCTCCTCTATTTATAGGATCTAGTTGGGCTATACATGACATATTTCACATTGTGTAATGTGTTTACATGTCATGTAATCTTAGTTTGACTTTTCCTCCATGATTTTTGAATCCGTACAAATCTTTTTAATAGATTTGGAGCTTTGACTCATTTCATGACATATAATCAAGACTCACAATGTGTAATTTCATTTCACATCATGAAACAATATCATGACTTGTTCTTGTGGACAATTACTTCTAAAAAGTCACATCATGAAATTTAATTACACAATGTGTAACCATGTTGATCCAATTTTCAAGTTATGTTTATTTCTACATCCTTCGGTCTTCAAATTCAAGATCTTATAAATCTCTTATTAAGATCTACTCTAGATTCTGTCCATCAAAATATTGATCAAGGTAGGTGAATATAATGACTTAATTTTGGAATAATGTATTCTTGAAAGTTGTTCCAATACTCATCATCTCTATACCTAATTTTTTTTATCTTTATCCGACTTTTTAGAAAATGATATGTCCCATTATAATCATCATCATCAAATTTTTGTTATGAATAAAATGGGGAAAGTACAAGGAAACATGGTCTGCAAGGGTAGACTAGAGAAAAAGAGTATCATGGGGGCCTAAAATATTGATGACCAAGGGAATATACTCTAAGAATATTAACACCCTCCTGCATAAAACTATAAAAGTCATGAAATAATAAACACTCTGTACCAGGGATGTCCATCGAAGCTAGGTGGTTCGCAGCTTTATCACCCTCTGTCCATGTATGAGAAACTTTAATATCTCCACCAATGATGCCCCGAAATTTTCTAATGATATATGATATCATCCAAGGTATAATACCCTTATCATGAATTGTATTATGCAAAATCATAGAATATATTTAATATTAATTAATCTCCAAATTCCTCTACTTACAAATATTCAGACCTGTGAGTAAAGCCATTGCCTCAGAATGAAGTGAGTTACCCTGTCCGAGCCTAACAGAAAAATCCAAGAAGATAGAACAACCACTATCACACAAAAAAACTCCCCTAGGAATCAAAAAATCCACACATGTTTCATCAGTGTTAAGTTTCAATCCCCTTGAAGGAGGATGCCAACAGACCCAGTTTCACAGATGTTGATCACACTGCTTAGATAAAAACTGAGAATCTTGAATTAATTTCTGCAGTGAAGGTTCCTCCCTCGGATTGCCTAAATCCCTAGTGATATCCATGAGTAAAATTTTTATCCTATAGATAATAAACCATCCACTTGAAAACACTCCCTCATTGATCGATTTATTTCTTTCCTACCGTAAACACCAGTAGCTGGCATGAAGGATAACCATGTGGGCCACCCTTTCAACGCCTTTCGCACCTGAACCATGAATCCAACAATCATGAAAATGATGATCATCCATAGTTGGAGAATAAATAGCTATAAACTCTCTAAAATACTCCCACGCCACATGATCCCATTCACTATCAAAGTAAAGGTGCTCCGAGTTTTATTCTTTATGTCTCTTACAAAAAAAGCATCTAGAAACAATGGAAATCCCACAACATTTAACATTTTCATCCATAGGAACAACAAAATTTTGAATCCTCAGGGATAGAAAGATATACTTCATGGGGATAGTTTTAACCTAGAGGGTTTCATTCCATGCGTTAATTTTATCCTGCATAATTAGGGTCTAGTGATAGTCTATTGTCGTGAAAAAACTAGATGGTGAAGGAGTAAAGACACACTTATCTAGGTATAAGGATAACTCGATGAGGATGAATAGAGCCTATTGGTTGTTTTCCAAAACTGTGTTGGTAAAATTAGGGAATTGACAGACCTCCTTGAAAGAAATGTTTGGAGCAGGACATCCCAAATAGCCAATATTCACCCCTCTCCAATTATGATGTCAAAACAAATTATTAATTTTCTAATCAAGCCAGTGAGAAAAAGGTCTAAGAGATTCAACTATTAAACTAATCCCTTACTAGAAAGGGGAGGCATGTTTATTGAAAAAAACCTATCACCCTTCAAGTATCCATGCATGGATATTCCCCATAATGTGTGATTTTGCAGAACCCCCCATGTGAGTTTTTCATTCATACATGTAAGAGTATCCTCAAGACTGCGAACATTAATTCCACCTTCATGCACTCAAAAATCCATCCTACCCCATGAAACCCAATGCCTCTTACCCTTAAACATAGGATCCCAAATGAAATTGGCTAGAATTATGTCAATTTTGTTTATCACCGCCTTTGGAACCTTGACCTAAGAGAGATCATGGATAGGGGTGGCCAAAAACACGCTATTTATCAACATTATTATTTCTATGAAGGATAAGTAGATATTTTTCCAGTTGATAACCCGATCCATTACCTTTTTAATCAAATAATAAAAATCACATATTCGATATCTCCTAGAAGAAAAGGGGCTCTCAGATAATCCATGGGGAAAACCCCTTTCTTCATGTCTAATATATGACCCACAGTTGATATCTGACATGGGGAACAACTACTAGAATCATAGAAACATAAGTAAATACTCATACAAAACCCTGTTTAATCCCCACAATTATTTTCTTGAAGAATTCATTAAAATTTTAGTGTCATCTACAAACATGAGCTGAGAAACTGAAGGAGACCCCATCCTACACCGATACTGAGAAATAAAACCATTATTTAGGAACCTATTAATCATATGGCTGAGAACATCCTACAAAATGATAAAAACACTTGGGGAAACTGGTTCCCCCTATCTAAGACCATGGGTAGACTTAAAAAACCATATTTGCTTCCGATAAAAGATACTGCAAACCAAGAAGAACAAAAGCAGCGAAAAACTATATCAATGTTCCTGGAAGAAAAATCCATACCTGCCAAGACTTTTTTTTGATAAAACTCCATTCGACATGATCATAAGATTTATTCATATCAAGATTAATATGCACATTAGATACCTGGGTTTTGAGATTAATATCCCTGACCATTTCTTATTCCAATGTTATTGCCCCTAAATAGAATGACCTCTTATAAAACCATGTTGTTCTATTGAGATCCATCGAGTCAGGTTAACAGATAGCCGAGTATTGATATGTCTGGTAAGGATATTATAGGTCACATTACACATACATATAGGGCGAAAGTGAGGGATAGAAGAGGGATTTATGGTTTTGGGAGTGAACACCACAGTGGTAGCACTAGCAACACGAGGAAACTGCCCACCTCGGAAAATATCTTGGGTTTCTATAATATGATCATCCTTAATAACCTCCCATAAAGACCTATAGAAAAAGACAGGGAAGCCATCTGGACCAGAATTACTATCCAAATTAAGTTTCATCATAGAATCAAATATCTCTTTCTCCTGCGGAATAATCCTAAGATCATCATTATCTCACTCAGAAACACAGTTTGGCGTCACCTCAAAAAGATATATGGGTTCCCCGGGATATCCATTAGGTATCTAGAAATTAGGACAAGCAAAATTTTCTTTAATATGGGAGCTATCCAGGGCTCCTATAACATCCCTTTCCTCAATGATATGTCCCATTAATTATGAAAAAAAAATTCATGAAGAATGTTTCCTAAATATTCTGAAAACATTGAGCATCTAAGGGCCCCCTTAATGATTTCAAATCTCCATGATCTTCAATATGAAAATGTACCTTTTAATTTTAAATCAAATATATCTAGAATAATCCCAATTAGATATGTCTAGAAAAATTTATGTTTAATTTCTTGAGTTGGGTCCATGCGGTCTCCCAAATTGATCATCCAACTAAAATAATTTTTTTGGCCCTTAAATGGTCGAATTAGCATTCATTCCATAAGAAAACGTTGTAGGAAACACATCAAGGGATCATTAAAAAATAAGAATCACATTAATTGGTTCAATATTTTTTTTGTTATTCTTATATTACTGAAGTGATTAAAATAATTCAAATTTCAATAATTAATCAATTTTCTAATTTTATCCCAAAACACACCAAAAATATTAAAATAATGAAAACCAACTCGAATTAATTAATTTCAAGTGTTTAAATAATTGAAATAAATATAAAAATGAGGAAAATATTATATATAACAATCATATATTTATATTTTTTTTTAAAATTTAATTACTTTAAACAAACTCCACTTCCCTAATATGGTTTACAAAATCATCATTCGTGTATACGGTGGAATACCTCCATGCCAACCAATGTCCTAGGTTTTCTTATTAACCCATATCATGGTTGGGTATGATGGTGTATATAAATTTTACATATATAATTTGAAACAATATTTTAACTATTTTCTCATTAAAAAATATATAAAATTTTTTCTATCCATTACATAGGGGGTACGATAACATTATCCATGTGTATGCTAGACTACCGCCTCGCGAAGCGATGTGATTCATTTTCATTAACGATTTACATGGATTATAATGAGGATAATTATGCAAGATATACATGAAATAATAGTTATTTTCATGGAATATTTATTATTCTGAAAGGTTAATATATCATTTTATCCCTTACTTTTTCACTCACTGAATGATGATAACATCGTTCATGTACATGTGGACTACCGCCTTCACGAAGTGATGTGGGCCGATATTTTCCCCGCCACACCCAATGGATGATATGTATAAGAATATTTAAATAAAAAATATTCTATTTATTATATTATGGTAATATTAGAAAGATAAAATAACAATTAAATTATTTCCATAATTATTGGTGGGAAATGGAAATTTTACACATATATACGAATGACCTTTCATCTGCATGATTGAATCATACTTCATTTCTCAAACCCATTTTTCATGATTATTCTTAAGAGTATAATTAATGCATACTTATTATAATTATTTCATGATTATTAATCTTGAGATAATAGATCCTTTATCACAATGTCCTAAAATAACAAATAAATCCATATACGAAAAAACCTATTATGACCCGAAACATGAATTTAATGTGAAAATTTTAATAAAAACCTATTAAAAGGGAAAATGTAAATCATATAAGGTATGATATATAAAATTATGGTTCTAAATTATATTTATAATAAACTTTTATTTATTATATAGGATGTTTGAATGTGTGTAAAGGAATTCAAGACTTAAGGTAAGGGATTTCCATTTAATTTTTTACTTCTATGAGACAAATTCCTTAATCACCACCTATTTATTTTATGTGGTGTGTCTAATTACCATGAATTTATTTTATGATTCTTTTAATATTAATTAATTATACTTAAATACTTATTTTATAATCTCTCTTTTATGGGGTTTATAGTTTAAATTTTACCATATAAGCAAGTGATTTGTTTCTCAATTTTCCATCTTTGAGACTTATGTTATGTTATTCACCTATCATCCTTTACATGGTGTATATACAACCCCTTTGATATGTAATATCATGAATTTATTTATCCTCATGATATTTTATGTTTCATTTAGTGTTATTATTTCATGGTATATGTGATTCAATGTATCCAAAGTGGTAATGATTTTATATTATAATCTCATATTTTATTAGGATTCTTTATGATTATGTTTCTGATGATAAAATCACATGATCCATCTCTCAAGAAACTAATTAATTTCCTTCCACTAGGGTATTTCATTTTATTTTCATGTAATATTTCCGTTTTTCCATGATTTGGTAAATGAAATATTGGAGCATTTTTTATTAAAATCTTAATTTCTTTCTCTCTTCAGCCTCAAATTCATTTTCATTAAAGATCATGATTTCTAATAATTTTTTTAGAAAACATTTCTATTCTCATATGATTTTTTAATTAAATTTATACCCATGTTTGAATTTGTTTTATAAAATATTTTTAATGGAATCATCTTGTCATTTTCAAAAACAGTGTGTGTCTTTTGTTTTACCAAAAATATGAAAAGAATATTTGTTTTAATGTGTATTAATTGAACTTAATTTCTCATAATCAAGACCATTAAATGTTTTGAAGGTTATTTATGATGAAAATAATTTATTAAAATGATTAATGTTTTAAAAAGTTTTTTTAAAGAGGAAAGTCTATCATCCTAAAAAAATTCCCCAAGTATACTTTCAAAACGAGTTTCCATCTAAAATGAGATCCTTTGTTGTTACATGTTATTAATTGGGGATATTATATAAGGAAGAACATACTATTACTTCTCTAAATGTATTATATTAATGAAAACAAGATTTTTATGAAACTTGTTTCTCTTCTATTGGTAATACAACGATAAAATGTATATGAAACCTGAGTCTTTTTACAAGGATTACGTTTGATGAAATTATGAAATTGTTATAAAACCTATTTCTTTTCCATTGTTTATGTCATGATGAATTGTTTATGAAAAATAGTTCATTTCATTCCTTCTAATATGATGATAATTTAATGGTCTTCCAGCACACATATGTGTGATTTTTATTTTGTGGCGGTGGTTTTGTTATGAACAAGGACCACACATACGTTATAACCAAAGAAGGGTGGGACCTATATCTTCCTCAAATGCATTGGGAAAATATGGATAACTCACGAGTAAAAATATTATGTGTGAAATTTATTACATGTTCACAATGTTATGTTTGAATCAGATTACATGTTAATAATGATATGTGTGAACCTAATCACATGTTCATAATTTTATGGATGGACTTATATTTCATGTCAATAATGTTATGAGTGGGTATGGTTTCATGTCCATAAGTTTATTTGATGGCCTTATTTATTTTCCTCAATATAATGAGTATACATATTTAAATTAATACATGTTTATAATGTTATATGATGATGTTTACTCCATAAATCAATATCTTATGCAAATGTTATGCTCTCATGGATCATATTCTTTGATCCCATTTTGATTCAGATATTATGAACTTCCAATCCTTATACCATGAACTGAGATTATTATCTTTGATATGTAGGGTGTAATTTTCAAAAGTTATGTGTATGTTCTCACACACTAATTCTCAAGTTATATGTATGTATCACCCTTGTTTACCCTTACTAGGAATCTGACATTACTCAATATTATGTTTCCTATCTACAAGTTGTGATTAAATTTTTATATAGGGTGTTTGTGTTTGAAATATTACTAAATATGATGATATTTACGGGAGATATTGAATATATTTAATGAGTTAAGAAGATTGTATTCCAAGTTTCCAAATGAACAATACTATTATTGTAAAATCCCTATATTTTATGAAATATCTTTTTTCAAATTAATTTAGAATATTTAATATATATTTTACCCGAAATAAAAATTTTATCTTTTTTCAAATTCAACACAAATTTTATCTTGTGTTTCATGTGTCATTGAGTTCCTTTTATGACTTATGTTATGCATATTCCTGAGTCTTACCGGACAATAATATACAACTTATATTATTATTGTTATCACTTTTCCATTAAAATGGTAGAAATTAATATGATTTACTAAATTATGAAATCAATGTTTACACATGATTATAATGTGAATTCATTAGATTTTAATTAATTAAAATGATAATAAGTCCAATTTAATATAAATGATGTGTTTTTATGAAAATTATTTTTCTGAACAGAATGTTTTTTTATCTTAATAAATTAAATTATTCCATATTAGTGAAAGTCATTAACAAAATTTATATTATATATATGTAATTAAATGTTTTTAAATTCATCCAATATGTTTGATAGGGTTAATATAAGAATAAGTCCAATTTTAAATATAAAAAGATTTATATTTTTACAATGTAGTTTTACCACCTTTTAATGGTGAACCTATTCTAAATAAAATTTCTAAAACATTTATAATTTTTATTCGAAAAAATAAAATTCATTTTTAAAACTTAAATATCAAACAAATTGGGTGATGTTTTGATATTTTTCTATAATGTTTCATATTTTGATTAATAAGGAAAATAATGCATTTTTATTTAAAACTTATTTTTTTATCTAAATTATTTTTGGAGTTAATTTATATTTTAAATTTGATTAATTTTATAATAATTTAAATTATAAATAACTAAATCCAATTTATGTCAATGAATTTAATTTAACAATGAAAATGGATATATATATATTTCAATCTTTTGAACTTTTATCCTTAAAAACCTGCTGTCTCACAACGTTTGTGGGATTAATTTTAATTTTAATTTTGGAACATTTGTGAATCGAATTTGAAAAAACGGAAATAAATATTTGGAATCAGTCTGAAATCATTGATCTGATACGATAAAATATTTTTTTTACTAAAATGATTACTGGAAACAATTAAACTAAATTATTGTTGTTAAGGTAAGAACAATATTACTTAATGATTAACGCAGAGCATAAGGTGTATAAATAACCCAAAAAAGTCCAAAACAAATTGGATGAAAATATTTATACCATTACCAACATAAGAACTATTTATAGGAGTTATTGGGAAACTATTAATTGGATGGTACTGATATAATAAGTAAAGAAAATAACAAAAAGGAACATTCCTTGACTTTAACACTTATAATTCTTTATAGTAGGGATGAAGCTACATAGTTTTGGTTATAAATGTTATTCTAGAATTTAAATGATTAATTTTTATCATAATAATTTATATTTAATTTTTATAGATTTTATAATTGCATTAAATTCTCAAGGAATTATGACACATGGTTTATTTAGTTAATAATTAAATAAAATAACTGATATTTTATTAAATTATTTATAATTAATAAAAATATTATCTTCTGAAAAGTGATTTTAGGTATTAATAAATGAAAATTATGGTCCATTAATGGTACAATTATATCTTCTATAATTATCATATTGACCCATAAATAATAAAGACTATGTTAGCATAGTTAGGGTTAAAGTAGAGTTTTTTTGTGTTACATGTATTTTTGGGAAAAATAATTTCCAACCAATATGGTTTATTTATTTGATAAATTATATTTAATATTTTAGAATTAGTGGGTCTTAATTTTATAACAATTATCAATTTAATTTATTCTTAATGGATGAATAATATTGTTTATAATACTAGCTTCCTAAATGGAATACCAAAATGAAAAAAATAAGGAAACTTAATGACTAGGGGAAGAATGATAATAATTATTTTATTACTATTTGGTGTGATTTTGGATCGACCATTCATCAAAATTACTCCATTTTTTTCATTTTTGAAGCATATTATATAAGTGAGACCTCCCAATAGTGATTATCCTTTTATATTTACAAGAACAATGCTCCATATCCATTATAAAAAGGTACTCATCCTGTCTACTTTATTGCACCTCTAAAGCCTTTTGGTTTATCCAAAACTAGAAAAAATAAGATCTTTAAACCACTAGTTTCAAATTATAAGCATCAATTTGGGTGGAATTCCATCCAAGGAAGTCCTTTTGTGAAAACCAAAAGGGGTTACTTGAAAAAGTGGTATCATTCTTCAATGATCACTCTTGTTTTATTTCATTCTACACCCCTTCGATTATTCTTATTCCATGATTATATAATAACCACAGTACCCTAAATATACTATGATTTTTTCATTTTAGGGTTTATACATGTGATTTCCCAGACTTGGATGCCACTTAACAGGTACCTCGAGCGCGGTGGGCCACATGGCCTCAAGCACATCTCCCCGAACTTTAGAGGATGATGACTAAGGGACTAGAGTTTATCTATGTGGAAACTATTCCATCAAAACCAATGTTTAATTTGGTAGATAAATATAAATATAGGTAAATATTGAAATTCATATAACTAAAAAAGGTATAACAAAAAATAGAGACCACAATAACAATAACTGAAAAAACCTCAATAGTATTCAACAACTGATGATATTTCATGTCGCTAAAAACTAGAAAATATGGATACAATATATCAGGAATAACATGTCCCTCATAATTATAATTTAAATCAAAGAATATCCCAAACATCCTGATCTTTGACATGACCATCTACTATCAAACTCTATACTAACAACAATCAATCAAGTGTATGAATCCATATGATTTCTTTTGTCAACACCTGTAGACATGTAATCTTCTTTGGGTTTCAAATAGTTCCAGAAGAGGGTTTGAGATAAATCTCAATGGGGAACCACCAATGGTGTCTATAACATATGTCATGTATGATGGAAATGTAAAAGTGTTCAGGCATGCTTATATAAAGTAAAGCAGTACAATGTAACTAAATACCCAAGTACCTACTTCATCCCTCAGCTGAACATAACTAGTCTAATAATTGATTATTTCTAGTTTATAAATAAGTCGAATGTAAAAAATAGTGATGGTTCCAAGTTATTATATGGCATCCAAGAATGGTATTTAATAATTAAGTTCCAAGGTAACAACCAAGGCAATGTAGAACTCAAGGGTCTCGAATATAGTAATAAGTGTAGCTTGGATAAGGGTAAGTGTGTAATCCAAGGAGAATATTCCATGACATTCCAAAATAATATTCATATCAAATCCAAGGTGATATTCCAAGATAAAATAAGGGTTAGTAGAGATAGGTCTCTATGGGTTGTAACCACGGAACCTACTTTTCAATGTTGGATCCAAGGAGTGTATCCAAGGAATTGTTTAAAACTATGTGGGGGATCCTACAGTGTCATACCAAGAATCCAAAAATAGACAAGGATTGGAATCTTGGTGGGTCAAAAACTATGCAATAAATATATTTGATTTGGAATGGAGTTCCCGAGTGCTCACACTATTCCCCGATAAGAATCCAAAGTGAGATTGAGTTGGGCCACTCTTATTTAATTATGAATTCATGAAACATTTCATTTGGTTCAAGCCTTTCCATTCATTAGTGTGATAATTTCATGTATCATGAAACCTTTATTAATTACATTAAAGTTATATTCAATAAATAAGGTTCATTCCACTAACTTCTATTAATGTGGTAAGGGGTTCTACAGACATGATTCCTATAATTCATTCACATTTATTAGGGTCAAGTCATATTCTTAATATACTTGGAAATTTTCCTTTCAAAATTAATTATCAACTTGAATCACTTACCTTAGGTGGGTTAAGTGGTGATCATACATGGTAAATTCCAATATTCAATTCACAATATAAATCAAGACATTTAATATAGAAACGTATACCCTTAGAAGGTTCAGGCCAAGTAACACCCAAGTGGTGGATCAAACGTGTCAAATACTACAAACCCAATTACGACAAAACATCCTACATGGGATGGATTGATTTTTGGTCATAACTACTAATAATTAATCACATATATGGAAATATCATAAAAATATGACTATAATGATTATAATTATGATATATAATTTCAATAAACGACACCTAATTAAATAGGTGGTCCGCACACGACAATTCCAAAATCAATGAACATGAGCGGTGAGTTATAGACCACCCCCATTAGTCTTGGATGAATTTCCTACTCCATTATTGGCCCTTGATTTGACATGGATCAAAGTAGATATAAGAAAAGAGTAATATAATCACACCATGATAACTTGGTCGAGAGAAAAAGAGAAGGATAAATAATTAAATTGACTCGTGTACTTAACCTTGCACATCCAATGTGACGAACGAAAGCTCGATCATACCTTGAATGAAGGAGATAATTAAATCAATAGATTTAGCTGTAAAAATCTCCAAAATGAGATCCATGGAGTAAATCATGCTGGAAATCATATTAGGGATAAAGAGGTGGCATAATTTGATCATTACGGGAAAAAAGAACAATTTACCCTGAAAAATCGCATACGCATGGTTTTTCTGCACGGTTTAAAAAACTATAGGAAAACCATCCATGATTAGCTGGGAAGAATGGGAACTTGCACAGTTTGGCTTCACGGACAAGCATAAACCATGTGATTTGGATCTTTCTAGAAATTTACATCTTCACGGTTAGCCAAATCGTGCGCCATTCGTGCACTAACTGTGTGACATGGCTATTTTTCCCAAAAACAAAATATGAGTTTCAGGCTATGAACATTCCATGAACACCCATGAGAACTTTTCTAAATTATTAGGTATCGATATTTTGTCTAAATTAATGATTTAGTAAAAAATTTAAAGGATCTATACCTGAGTGAAAATTTGGATTTTTACAGTCTTCCACCATTAATAGAACTCATCCCTGAGTTCACCTTCCTTGGGTGGTGAAACACTGTCAGAGAACAATTCTGGAAACTGAGCACGTATTTTCACCTCCCTATCCTAAGCTTCATCTTACATGCATCCATGTTTCTATAGCACTCATACTGAGGGACATACCTTCCTCGGAGAACCTTCATGATCTGATCGAAGATGAGTACTGGATACTCCTCAAAAGTAGCTTCCGCATCTAACTCAAATTCATCATGATCAAAGTTATGAGATGGGACGACATGTTATTGGGGAATCTATGAAACATGGAGGACATTGTTCATGCCACCATATCTATGAGGTAATATCCACTGCTAGGCTAGTGGTATGATACTTTCTGGGATCTAAAATGGACCTACGTAACGAGACAACATCTTCCCTTGATTCAATAACCATCTATTCCCTAGCCAGGGTGATACTCGAAGGAAAACATGATCCCCAAACTCGAACTCTATAGATTGTTGATAGCGATTGCCATACATTTTTTGTTTAGACTGGTAAGTATTCATACACATTCTGATCAGCTAAACCTACTCTGAAGACACCTGAAAGAGACGAGGACCTACTAGGGTTACCTCACATACCTCTAAACATCACAGGGGTAAACAAAATGACATACCATATAAGGACTCAAAATGATCCATCATAATTGTATCCAAAAAGATATTATTATAGGAGAACTCAACAATATTGATATTCTTTTATCATGAACCACCAAAATCAAAGACACGTGATCGTAGCATATCCCCTAAAACATGTATTGTCCATTCTGATTTTCCATCAGTCTGAGGAAGAAAAGTTGTTCATAGAAGAACCTGTGTTCCCATACATTTCTAAACTCCCTACCAAAAACTTGATGTGAAATGAACATACCTATCTAAAAATGTTGTATGAGGGACCTCATGGAGTCGTACTATCTCACCGAAATACAATCTTCCCAACTCATCAACTCATAAAGTATCCTGAATAGAAATGAAGTTGGATAATTTTATTAGTATTCATATGAAAACCCATAAAATTTCTCTAACTCTAGGATTCCTAGGTAAACCAACTACAAATTCTGTAGAAGAATCTTCCCATTTCCATTTTAGGACTGAAATTGGCTATAAGAATCCTACAGGTCTCTGGGGCTCCACCTTGACCTGCTGATAAGTGGAACACCTAGTGATAAAGAGTATTATCTGAAATTTCATCCTAGACCACCAATATCAACGTCAAATGTCTCAATACATCTTAGATATGTTTGTATTAACTGACCAGTGAGAGGCTTCTTACTCTTTCCTAAACTCCTCTCTTATATATGTAGGGACCCATACACATCCATGAATATACAGGATGTCATCTCTGTCTACATACCAATATGTAGGTGGTTTATCTCTTAATATACTCTCACATAGTACCAAGACTTTAGAATCTAAAAATTGTCTACCCTTAAACTTATAAGGAGGGAAGAGATAACTATCAAAAATGAGAGATAATACTTCTCATGAATATCATGAAACTTTAGGTTCATCTCAAAGAAGAGGGAGATTAACTTCCATTCTTCAATTTCTTCTCATACTTATTGTGCCCAAGTTTTCTGAATCAGTAAATCTACAACCACATTGACCTTTCTAGGCATATAGGAAAGCTCAAAATTGAATTATTGCAGATATTAAACCTATATTCATTGTCCAAGGATCAATTCATGCTAAGTAAAGATATATTTGAGGCTCTTGAGGTCGGTGTACACCAAAAAGTGCTCACCCAAAAGATAGTGTCTCTAACAATGAAAGGAATGAACAACTGCTGCTAGCTCATAGTCATGTGTTAGGTAATTTCTCTCATGTGGCCTCAACTTCTGAGATCCATATTCAATGACTTTATCCCCCTACATCCGCATTTCTCTTAGGCTAATTCTTGATGGATCAGAGAATACAATATAACCTATTCCCATCTCCAGTATAGATAGAATATTTTCTTATACAAGGCTCCCTTTCACCTATTGAAATAATATCTCACATGATTCTGACCACAGGAACTTGACACCCATATTTGTAAGAACAGTAAGGGGTGAAGGAAGGAAGGAAAATTGCTATATGAAACACCAATAATATCCATTCATCCCCAAGAAACCAGGAATATCAAACATGTTCTTGGGATACTCCTAATAAACCAAAGTAATAACCTTTCTAGGGTCAAAAAATACTCTTGATTATGATATTATATGACCTACAAATTGATCTTTTTCGATCTTGAAGTGGCACTTAGAAAGCTGGTCATAAAGATGATCCTCTCTCAATGTACACAGAATGATCTCAATATGTCTTTCATGGTCATTATGAGTGTGAGTAAACACCATGATTTTAACAAAAAAGCCTATGAAAAAAGTGTCCAAATAGGTTTGAAAACACTATTCATCATAGATATGAAAATGGCAGGTGTGTTCATAAGAGAAAACGGCATAACAAGGCACTCAAACATACCATACATACTATGGAATGCTATACGAGGTATGTCTGATATCCTGACTCATACTTGATGATAACCCGATCTCAGGTTGATCTTGGAGAAGACCTTTCCTCCTTAGAGCTGGTTGAAGAGATCATTTATTCGAGGAAGTGGGTATCGGTTCTTAACTATAATCTGGTTCAACCGTCTGTAATCCACACATAATCTTAAGGTTTCATATGCCTTCTTCGAGAAATGCATGGGGGAACCCCAAGATGATTTACTGGGGCATATAAAACCTTTGGACTCAAAATACTCTAACTACTACTTGAGATCATGAATATTTTTAGGTGTTATCCTGTACAGACGAATGGACACTTGAGCTTATCATAGAACAAGCACAATTATAAAATATACCACTCTCTCAGGAGGTAAGCCTGAAGAATCATTGGGAACGACGTCCATGAAATGATCCACTACTGGAGGGAAATCAACTTGACGGAAACCCTGATCCTCCCTGAAGATATTTGTAATCTTCTGGGTCACTCCACCTAGCCCATGATGCTATAGTTGAGATCTACAAACCTGGACATCCCACTCGCCCATATATAGATAACTTTTCCCCTATGGTGATGTAAAAAATACCCTGTAGTAATAGCATTCTAAAAAATAATGACACGAAACCAACCAATCCATCCAAATAATGACATCAAAGCACGTCATCTTGAGAACAAAGAGGCATTATAAGAAAGGATAACTACTTATATCAAAGGTACAATCCTTACACTGGTGTATTCACTCTTTTTTATACTCTTAACGGTGTGTCTAGGGTCATTTTACCATTATATTATTGTATCTCTAGTCTGAGACCATCCACAATAGATATATATATAAAGGAGTTTGAAGCACCAGTATCAAATAAATCAGATACTATAGTAAATTCCACAATAATAGTACCATGTTCTATAGATGCCCCCACAACCTGATCCTTGGGTATTAGCTGTATTTCATGAAACTGAACTGATCCATGGACCTTTGCAATAGATAGACTACCATGATCATAAATCCTCTATTGGTTCTACTAGTGATCAGGGGTCTGGATTCCATGACCATGCCCTCATCCTCATCCAGTCCTTTTAGGGCTATTCTAACCCCCCACTTGACGCGACATGAAAGAACCCACTTCGGAAGGGGGAGCTAGCACATATCATTTTCTATTATAAGATGGTGTAAAGATCCTGCAGAAATTCTGAAGATTACCCATACAGCCTCAAGACTAACACTCTATTAGGTATCTATCATAATGAGGCTTCAAGTGCTCCCATCGTCCACACTGATGACAGACTTTGGATCTATCAAAATATGAACTCTGGTTGTCTCTCCCATATCAAGAAAACTTGAGAGAATGTTTCCTACCACCAGAAGAACTACTGGTCTATTGCGGAACTAGTCGTCTATGCCTGGTATTATTTTCATCCCTTAGGTAATGCCCTGTAACAAGATCTTGATTGAAAATTTAAGAATAGGTAGGTAGCTTAAATACATTCACTTATGTATGGATGAAATATTGGAGCCCATCCATAGAACGTCTAACATGTAAAGGATCATAACCAGCTAGAAGCGGTGAAAAGCACTGCAAATCTATAAAACATGTTGAATACTCCATAACTATCATATAACCATTATCAAGATGTATGAACTATCAAGATCTATAATATATTATCATATGAGGAATGAACGTATTGTAGAAGGTAGTCTTGAAATCAACTAATAACATGGCCTGATGATGACCATACTGGGTAATCACATCCCACAAGTTCTTTTCCTAATCTTGAGGCATGTATGTGGAATGATTTACCCTCCACATTGGAGGCATCATCATATTCTAAATGATATACTGTGTGTCTTTTATCCAAGACTCAGCAGCTTGTACACCACAATCCCCCAAAAAGGTAGGAGGAAGCTATTTCTAGAACTCACGAGTCAGATAATCCATTGTAAGTGCAAGCTTTGGAGCACCATTCATTGAAAACATCTGACATAAGAAACTATCAAGAACATGGGAATCAGTTCTTAGATCTAGTACAGTAGGTGGTTCCTCAAGTGGAACTCTTGGAGGTAAGATTTGTGGCTCAGGTCCCACTACTTCTAGAGCATGGTTTTCTCTACCCTCCTGGCATATGATACAAGGATGTCATGGAGGAATTGGTCTACAAATTCCAATAACACAACTCTGAACAAGATTAAATACAAATATCGATTCCCTAGGTGAATCTAAACATAATAAAACTCAATACCCAAGGCATACTACCCAAAATACACACTTAGATGATCAGGCATTAATAAGTGATCATGTATAAGTTTCATTTCATTTTACATTTAATTTCCAAGTTCACACATTTACCTTTCATAAACATGAAAAGGTGGGATAAGTATGTACAAAATTTTCTTTTTAGATGTCATGATTCACTTTATAAAGGATATCTATTTATGGTAACTCAGTTCCCACACACCTTATCATTTGAAACAACACCCATTTATTTGTAGCATAATGGCTTGACTCAGTAAATTATTCATCCCAACCCATGAGGCCCCATACACCTCATGAATTGAGATATGCAATCACGCAATCACAACCAAGAATAATTGAAGCATAATATAACTATCACATCATCAATCAATAATGAAAATCCCAGCAAGAAATACAATGTAGTGAAATGCACCTATATGGCATGTCAATATGCATGACATGTTAAAACTGGGTTCTTATAATGATGCTTAAGACAATTCACTTTTCCCTCATATCATCAGTATAGGGATGAAAGAAATTCATCAAATACATTAATAATCAACAACACCACACAGCATGTGAATCACCCAATGGTGAAATAATTTCAACTGTAACAAGAAAAACAAAACAACAATTATAATTTAATAAAATTGGATTTTAACCCGAACATGGGTTGACGATGCCCATGAATGGATTATGAACAAGTTCCAATGTTTCTCATCTCAAATTTATTTTCTCAAAATAGTAAATCAAGAAATGAAACCTCCTTTGATACCACTTTGTGACGTCCTGGACCTAGATTCCACTTAACAGGTGCCCCGAGCTCCGTGGTCTACATGGTCACAAGTGCATCTCCCCAAACACTAGAGGCTACTGAATAGAAGCAAGGGCCTAGGGTGTGTCTATGGGGAGATGATTCCATAATTAACAAAGTGTAGTAAAATAGATAAATATAAAAGAGGTAAATACCTGATGTAATATAAGTTAAAAAATGCATAGTGGCGAATAAAGACAACAGTTATAATAACTGAAATAACTGAAATAACATTCAACAACTGATGATATGTCATGTCACTAGAAAACTGGAAAACTTGGATACAAGATAGTAGGAAAAAAAGGTTCCACATAAGGATAAAGGAAATAAAATATTATCCCAAGCATCCTGAGATCTAACTTGGTCATCTTCTATCAAGCTCCATACTAACAGCTAACAATCAAGTGTTTGAATTTGTATGATTTCCTTTTTCAACACCTAAAACCATGTAATATACTCAATGTACAAAATAGTTCCCTAAGATGGTGTGAGATAAGTCTCCGAGGGCCACCACCAAAAGTGTCTATAACATATGTCCCATGTAATGGAAATGTAATATTGTTCAATAATTCATATATAAAGTAAAGCGGTATAAAGTAACTAAATATACAAGTACCTACTTCAAGCCTTGGCGGGTGTCTGAACAAAACCAGTCCATTAATTGATTATAACATATTTAAAAATAATTCACATGTTGAAAATAGTTAAGGTTCCACATTATGACAAGGAAACTTATAATGACATTTATTAATGAAGTTCCAAGGTAATAACAAAGGAAAAATAGATCTCATGGGTCGCCAATATAGTAATAACTATAGCCTAGATAAGGGTAAGAGTGTAATCCAAGGATCATATTCCAAGGTATTCCACAATCATATGCCTACCGAATCCAAGGTGTTAATCCAATGTAAAACAGGGCTAAGTAGAGACAGGGACCTATGGGATGTAACCGTGACACCTACTTTTCAACACTGGATCCAATGAGTGTATCCAAGTAATCCTTTAATACTATGTGGGGGGATACTATGGTGTCAAACTGGCCATCCAAGAATAGAAAAGGATCAGAATATAGGTGGGTCTCAACCTAGTAAAGCAGTATCCTTGAATCAGAATGGGGTTCCCAAGTGCTGGTGGAATTCCTAGATAAGAATCCAAAAGGAGATCGAGTTAGGCCATTCCAATTTAATTATAAATTCATGTAATATTTCATTTGGTTCAAGCCTCTCCCTTAATTAGTGTGATAAGTTTAGGTAACATGAAACCATTATTAATTCCATTAATGTAATATTCAATAATTAAGTTTAATTCTTCTACCTTCCATTAATCTAGTAAGGGGTGATACGTACATGAAACCTATATTTCATTCACATTTAATACTGTCAAGTCATATAAATAATATACATTCCAATTTCCCTATCACATTTAATTATCAATTAGAAGCACTTACCTT
The DNA here is from genome assembly GCA_963277665.1 of Viscum album. Lineage (NCBI taxonomy): Eukaryota > Viridiplantae > Streptophyta > Magnoliopsida > Santalales > Viscaceae > Viscum > Viscum album. Next base: position 712,399,972 of record OY728167.1, on the reverse strand, counting down.
AGGTGGTTAAATTGGTGAGAGTACATTGTACATTCCATTATGAAATTCACAATATAAATCAAGCCATTTAATATAGAAAATATTAACCTTATAAGGGTGAATCCAAGTCACACCTGAACATTGGATCAAACAATGCAAATACTAAACACCCAATTATGGCATTACATTCTACATGGGATGGATGGAGTTAGGGGCATAACTACCAACAATCAATCAAATATATAGAAAGGGAATAACCATATGGTTCTAATGATCATAAGCATGGAATATAAATTCAATAAATGGAAACCGATGAAATCGATGGGCCCTACATGATAATTCCAAAATCAATGAACATGAGGGATGAGTTATAGACCACCCACCTTATCCTTATATGACTCTCCTCCTCAGGTATCACCCCTTAATTTGGATCAGATCAGATTAGATCTAAGAAAAAATGAAAAATTATCACACAGCTATAACTAGGTTGATAGAAAAAGGCAATGATAAAGTCTTAAATGGACATTAGTACTTACCGCTGCACATCCAACATCACAAATGGAAGCTCAATCAGATCCCAAACAAATGAGAACTTTCAATCCCAATATTTTTCATTCAAAAAGATATAGAATGAGATCCATGTAGTTTAATCCTACTATAAATCATATTAGGGTATAATATGTGGCTTTATTAGATCATTAAGTGAAAAGGAAAAATTTACACGGAAAAATAGCATGTGCACGGTTTGTCCGCATGGTTTGACAAACCGTGTTCAAACCATGCACAGTTACCTAGGAAGAAGTGGAAATCACACAGTTAGGCTACACAGTTGTGTGAAAACCATGTTATTTGGTTATGTTCAGAAATTTTCATTTGAACAATTAGCCAAATGGTGTGCTAACCGTGTGCTAACCATGTTACATGGATTGTTTCCCCCCAAAATGATGTGTTTCGTGCTCTGAGCTTCCCCAAACACCCCTGAAACATTTTCTAACTCATTAGAAATCCATATTAGTCCCAAATTAATGATTTAGAAGAAAATTTAAAGGATCAATACCTAAGTTAAAAATTTGTTTCTTAAAATACATACACCCACCGACACTTCAATCAAATGGTTAATGAAATCACATTTTGTGTTTACAACGAACTACCACCTCACAAAATTATGTCATTTGGTTTTTCCATTACCACATATTATGGTTAGGAATTATGATATAAATACTATTCTTATATAATATATAGGATATTTTTAATTACTTTTTGATTTTTTAATTATTATATAATACATACCTTCATTCTTGACATTTTTTAGGAATACAATAACCTTGTTTGTTGACGTGTGGAATATTGCATCCTTAAAGTAATGTTATATATTCACCCATTACATGGAATTTATTAAATATGGTTTTAATAAAAATATTTAACATATAACAAATATTTAGAAATTAATGGTATAATTATCTATTTATAAATATAATATATCATTTTATTCATTCCATTTCATGGACTCAAAAGGGCATAACATCATTCGTGGACATGTGGACTACTACCACCACAAAGCGATGTAATTATTCATTTTTCATCACTGCATAACAAGAATTATGTATATATATATAATTATATAAAATTAAACAATAATATATTTATGATATAATTGTAACTATGGAAAGGTAATTGTTACTAAATTTCTTTGCATAATGATCATTGAAAATGGGAACGTTACTCGTGTGCACATACGACATATCTTCTCCATGATCGTAATGTTCGTTCATGTTTAATTACCATCATTCATGTATGATTTTAAATGTATAATTTATGTAAAAATATATAATTATGTCATGTTTAATAATATAGAGATATATAAATAATGATCCCATTGACCATAGTCGACCTATCAGTGCCAGTTTGGACACATAATCTGAATATGGTCAAAACATCCTACTTAAACATTATTGATTAAGTAGTTGTATATAAAATTTAGATAAATGAATTGAAAATAATAATAAATTTGTAAAATGTTATGAAGAAATTACATAACTAATATATGTTTATTATTCATGAATATAGAGCATAAACATGAAAAATTAGACTCAAGGTAAGGGATTCTTGTCTCACTTTTACATCCAGGAAGCATACACCGTATTCACAACATATTTGTTTTTTGTTGTGTATATACATCCACTTTTTATTTATTATATCCTAAATAATTTAATACTCATGGTATTTAAATGTTTCATTTTATGAATATTACTTTTGGGGTCTCTAATTCAGATATTACCATAGTTGTAAGAGGATTTCTAGTCTCACTTTTATTTATGTGATATTTATTTCATATTCACTAATTATTTTTTTCATCTTCTGTATTTAATAACCATGAATATATTGTATTATTATTTTAATTTAATTTATCATGATTTATAGATCCATTTGATAATATCTCATTTATGGGGTTTATGGTTTCTATGTTACCAATGTGGTAATGTATTTGTTTCCATAATTTTCCTTCCTTGTGATGTTTGTTATGTTATAAGCCTATTTTATTGAATTATGTGTATATACATATCATTTTACATCATATATAATGAATATCGTTATTACCATGATATTATAGTATTCATTTAATTTTATTATTTCATGGAAATTTTGATTCAAATATTTCAAGGTGGTATGGAAACCATTAGAAGATTTAAATATTATATTCCTCAAAATTATTTAATGATATTTTTAAGGTATTACCATTCATAAATGTTAAAAAAAATTTGTTACTTACCATCTAGTGGGGATATTTTTTATTGATAAAATCCTCATTATTTTGTGGGTTTATTAAGATTGATACTGAACCAATTTCTTTTCCATGGGTTAATCATGCATCAAATATATTTTTTTTATCCCATTTATATTCCATGGGTTATTCATGTTTCAAATATATTTTTATGGAACCATTTGCATTCCATCAGTTAATAATGTTTCAAAGAAACATTTATGGAAACCATTTCATTTCCATGGGTAATTAATTTTCAAATAGACTGTTATGGAACCCATTTATTTTCCATGGGTTATTCATATTTCGAAGAGATTGTTTCAGAACCCATTTCCTTTCCATGGGTTGTTAATGTTTCAAAGATATTGTTATGTATCCCATTTCTCTTCAATGGGTTATTCAAGTTTCAATGATATTTTTATGGAACCCATTTCCATTAGATGGGGTATTCATGTTTCAAAGTGATTTTTATGGAACCCATTTATTTTCCACGGGTTATTTATGTTTCAAATATATTTTTACGGATCCCATTTACTTTCATTAGGTTAATCATGACTCAAAGTGATTATTATAGAACCCATTTATTTTCCATAGTTTAATTAAGTTATTTAAGTCATTATTGGTTTCTCAAAGTGATTATTATACCATGATTATATAATTACCAAATTAACTTAAATATAATTAAATTTTGTTTTGATAGGGTAATTACCTCATACCTTCCCCACTTCACAAAAATGGGATATGAAATAATCATTTGTGTGTACAGCATACTACCGCCTCGAGAACTGATGTCATTATTTTTTCCATTACGACCTCAAACAGATCAGTATAATGGTCTCTATAAAGTATATATATGAAGTATATTAATTTTTTATACCTTTTATTAGTTAAATGATATATAATTATTTTAATTTTGATTCTATATGAGACACGATAATGTCGTTCGTGCGTAAGGTAGATTATCGCCTTGTGAAGCGATGTGATTCGCTTTCATTAACGCATTACATAAAATATAATAAGGATAATTATATTTTATATAAATTAAATAATTGTTATACTAATGACATATTTATCATTATTAAAGGATAGTATATCATTTTCATTCTTAGGTTTTGTCTCACTGAAAGATGACAACATTGTTCGTGTACATACGGACTATCGTCTTCCTTAAGTGATGTGGCTCTCTTTTTTCATCACCACACCACATGGATGATATGAATGAGTAAATTTAATTATATAATATTTTATTTATGGTATTAAATCATTTTTTAATGATATAATATTACTTAAATTCATTAAACAATGATCGTTTTTATAATAGAAATGTTACGCATTTGTACGTATGACCTACCATCTCCATGATCGCAACATACTTCATTTTTCAAAACCATAATTAATTATTGGTATTAATACTATAATTTATGTATAAATATAATAAATATTTAATTATTTTTATTCTTGACATAATGGAACAATTATAAAGAGGAAAAAAATAAAAAATATATATTAAAAACAAAGATGTTATTACCCAAAATGTGACATTAACCTGAAATTCATAAAAAATGGGTAATAAAAGTTAATAAGAAAATAATATACAGTATAATATATATAATTATTTTTATTTAATATATTAAAATAAATTTAATTTTTTTATACAATAGTTTCTAATTTTTATGATAGAAGTCAAGTCTTAAGGTTTGGGAATTCTATCCCACTTTTTACTTCTATTAAACACATGCCATATTAACCAACTATATATTTTATGTAGACTGTATAATTCCTATGAATTTATTTTATGAATCATATAAATAGAATTATTGGGATTTAAATATCCATTTTATTATCTCTATTTCAGCTGGTTTACGGTTAAAACGTCACCAATGCAGTAAGGGAGTTTTTTCTCAATATTCCTTCTTTGAGAAATATGTTATGTTATGGACCAATATTATTTTATGAGGTGAATATACAACCCCTATGACATGTAAAATCATGAATATTTTTATCCTTATGGTAATTTATTTTTAATTTAATGTTATTCATTCTTGGGACTTACGATTCGAAGATAACAATGTGGAAATGTTTTTATATTAAAATCTCATCGTTTATCAGAATTGTTTATGATTATGTTTCCAATGATAAAATAATATGATCCAAATCTATAGGAACTCATAAATTTTAATCTCTATGGGTTATTCATGATATTTTCAAGTAATCTTAAAGATTTTTCACAATATGGTACTAAATATAATTGATAAAATGTTTTTATGAACATCTGGATTTATTTATCTCTTTGGTTGGAAATCTATTTTCGTTCAAAACCATATTTTTTAAAAAAAATAAGAAATGTTTTACTATTATCCTATAATTTTAGGAATAATTTTTTATCCATTTTTGACTTTATTAGAATAATTTATAACTAATTATTCTTTATTTTTCACAAAACAATTGTAGTTTTTATTTCACTAAAAATGTAAAAGGAATCTTTATTTTAATGCATACGACCTGAACAGAATTTATCTTAATCACCACCATTATTTTATTTAAAGATTACATTATATATTTTAAATATTATTTTCAAAGAAAATGATTTTTTATTTGTTTTATGTTTTAGAATGTGTTTTTTATTGTTGAAAGGCTATCATCCTTAGGAAATGTCCCATGTAACCTTTCAAAATCATTTCCCACCTAAAATGGCATCCTCTAATTTTACTTATATTACACTGGGTATAGGATACAAGGATACCATTTTTATTAATTCTATGAATTATTTATTTTTATGATGAAAATATGTTTTTGAAACCCATTTCTCTTCCATATTTTGTAAAATAAAAAAATTATTATGAAACCTTATTATTTTTCTTCTGGTTATGATTTGATTACATAATGAAATGATTATGAAACCTATTTGTTTGAAATATCTTTTTTATGATGAAATATTTATAAATACCACTTCATTTAATGGGATTTTATATGATAAATGTTTTATGATCTAATGGAACACATCATAATGATTTTAGTTGTCTGATGGGGGTTATGTTATAACCAAGGATGGTAGTTACGTTATAACCAAACAATGGTGGGACCTATACGTCCCTCAAATAAATAGGGTAAATATGCATAACTCATGACTAAATATGTCATCCATGAATCTAATTACATGTTAAAAATTTTATGATTAAACCTGACTATATGTTCATAATATTTTATGTGAGCCTAATTTCATGTTTATAATAATATGGTTGGACCTGTCTTTCATGTCCATAATGTTATGTGTGGACGAGTTTACATTTCCATAAGAATTTATGAGGGCCTCATTTATTTTCCTCAATATATGGATTGACCATGTTTCTATTCAAATTTGTTCAAAATTTTATAATCTGTTGAGTATTCCATAAATATATTTTTTATGTCGATTTTATTCTCTCTTGGATAATGTTATTTGATTTCCTTATGATTCTTGGCATATAATATTCCAATATTCATTTCATGAATTAGTACTATTATCTTTGATAGGTTGGGTTTAGTTTTAAAATGTTATGCTCATGTTATCATACCCTTTTTCTCATGTTATACTTAAGTATATCAATTTTGTAGCCTTACTAAGAATTTGATCTCACCCTTTCTTCTGTTTCCTTTCCCTAGGTTATGAATAAAGGTTAAATTTGGGTATGTTTGTGAAGAGTATTAAAGGGGAAGATCTTTATGGAAGACATTGAAGATCTTTCATAATATAATATGATTGTATTCTCTGTTTAAAAGTAAATAAAAATATTTCATTCCTTTGGAATGTGTTTTTTTATTGAATTGAATATTCATAAAAATATATATATATAATATCTAAATATGAAAATACTAGGTTTCATTATGACATACCTCAATAAATAAACATCATAATCCCAAAACTGACTCTATTACGTCTTCCTGAATAGCTTCTGATGAGGAAGAACATGAAAAATGAAATTCATATTCTTTTCATGTACCTCCTAAAATGATATGTATATAAGTATTTCAATGACTAAAACCACCAATAACTAATCCAAAGACACCCTAAACATCGTGTTCATAAAACCCACCATCATAGCTATATTTTTCATCTCACCGAATGGCATTACAATTAACTTGTAATTTTAATGATGAAATCAGAATGATATCTTTAGAATATAATCATCCTTCACTTGCATCTGATGAAATATTTATTATAGATTGATCTTCCAGGACAAACTAGCGGATTTCATATTATTGAAGAAACATAATTTAACAAAAGATGTTAGTGGTTCTTCACTATCACCTAGATCAAGAAATGATAATTGATATAAATATGTTTACTTCAATCCTCCTTCATAATGAAAAAACCAGTGCACCCCAAGGTGAAACACTCAGCAAAAAAATCACAGTAATAGATCATCGAGATGTACCCACAACCCTCACAAGTCAGAAGCCTAAATCTAATATAGAGACAGGAAGATTGGATAATTGTTTGGATATTTCTGTATAAAAGATTGATCTCACACTGATTGGGTAATGTTACAACATCCTCAAGAAAAACATTAGGGTTATCTTCAAAAAAACATTGAAAAACTTATGGTTATACCTTTGATAAACTCAACATCATCTTGTATATCAAATCATACAAGGATATAACACACCTCTAAATCACCAAAGAGTGTTTCTCACCAATGAGCATGATAGACTGTCCATCAACATCATAGCAAAAAACGTACCTCCTAAATCGATTCACAATAGTCCATATTGAATATAAATATCCTATACCAAGGGTTATGTCATATGAATTAATATATAGACATAAGAAGTCTTCCAAAGAGATGTGATTCCTTGGAAATAGATCTTAGTCTCTAAATAACTTATGAAGATAAGCTTGAGCTCTAATTAGTGTCATCAATGCCAAGGGAACTAGATGCCTCCCCACCTCAGGTCCCAAAGCATGGATTAATATTGGTGATATGATGTATGGATAACTCTTGAATCAAAATGGGAATTCACCCATGTAGGAAACAAGAAAAGGGATCCTTGAATGAATTATGGATCATATTATGCTTGCATAGATAGACCATTAAGTTGAACATGAACTTCTTCATGAACTATCTGACCATAATGATGACCACCACCATGTCCCCAAATTACTCACTATGGATGAGGAGAATCTTTGGGGTGTTATATTTTTTCCCAATATCCAATCCACTGATCCCAATCTAGTGCATCCTTTTACTTATTCTTCATTAAAAGAAATTACCTTACTAAAGGTACCTATAGTGGAAGACATATTGCAAGATACATTATCATAATGGTCAAGAACACTTGTAGTTGTTGACCTTGGTCTGTACATGAAAAACATGTGTATGATCCATTGTAAAAGGTCTGAGAGTCACCACCATCAATGAAATGGGATGATGATGGTTGGGACCTACCCATGTCTTTCCAAAACCTCTTATATTTAGGGTATGAGGAACCCCATAACACAGATATTCTATTTGATGAATCTTGATGATTCGCCTCTCCTATCAAGTCAGTTCTAGACAACATCTCTTCAACAACCTATATTCTCTCCAAAACCTATATATCTATTTGTGACATAAATTGATTGACCTAGAACTGGATATTTGGTGTAAAATAATCCTAAAAATTCCTCACCCTAGCATCCTCATCTAGAAAGAAGTTTTATTTATATCAAATAAAGATCCTGAAATGGATCCTGAACTCTTGAACAATGGAAATACCTTATTAAAAGGTGAGAAGTTCTTTAAAACTAACCACATTCATAGTCAAAGAAAGAACACTACTTGAAAATGGTCCTTGAACTTATCTGATGAGACCTACAACTCCATGTGAACCCTAGGGATCAAAATTCACCACTAAATCAATTATACATGAATAATTTTCACATCCTGGGAAACCCAATGCTTTGTAAAAGAATAGATTGTACTAAAATATATCTTAACCTCCTACATCCAGTCATTGTTCATTGTGCCTGAAAAATTTCCTCATACTACTTCATGCACTAGAAATGTAACTCTCAGAGTGTTCTCCTCCATGAATCATCATTATCGACCTATACTCTTCAAGAATCTTTTGGCACATCATACTGAATAACCTATGCACAGACCTAGTGGGGATGTCAACCTAGAGTAATACATGAAAATGAATTTTTTTAATGAAACCTAAACCTGGAATAAGGATTATTTACCATTAAATAATTAATTTATTACTTTAAATTTATTTATGGTTTGACATATCCTAAGGTCCACAAATTTTAAACTCATGAATAAAGAAAAATGGTGAATTATACTTTTTAAAGTATCCACCATGCAACCAGTATAACTTCACTTAGAATGCTACGTAAACATAAATGATTATTAATAATATTGGAGGGGGAATAAATACCCATTTCTCATTAAGCATCACTTATTTACATCACTTACTAAATAGAGTAGACACCATTAACCTTCCAACTAATGGGGTCTCACATATTACTAACACTACACATCATTATATCACATAACTTGAACCTTTGAAACCACTCTTTCATGACCCCCTCCCCCAAATGGTACCCCTCTATGGATGGTAATGAGAGAAGTGGGATGGTGATATCTCGAATACCTCCCCTAATGGGATGTGGGTTAAGTATTAAGGATATAATAAACATTAAGAATCTGAGGCATTACTCTGTAAGAGAACATTTGAAATTGAGAGATAATATAAGTAAACCAATAAAACCCATCTGAGAGATAGATAAATGAAAGATCACTTGTTCATGCATGTAATTATATATGAAACCAGTACAAGTAAAAAGGAATTATACACAACAATATGTCATCTCTACAGTGATGACAAATCCCCAACAACTCCAACAAAATCATGTGGTATTAATATACATCATGATCCCCATCCTCCAATCATTGACCTACAAAAATTGTTTATATATAGTTAAGTTGAGCGTAAGAGGTATACATAGTAAGATCCTCCCTATAGTATCTCATGAAAAAGATAAAGAAAGTATATTGAGGCCTATTGAGTAATAAATTAAAATAACACATCAATTAATAAGTATACTTGGTTTCCAAAATCACCAAGGATATATATCACCATGAAACACATACAAGAGATTATATATTATCGTAATAATATAAGGATACCCCACTACTATTTTCCTACTGGTTTACCGCTCTGCCCCAACATTTTTATGACTTGAGCCATCTCACTCCAAAAGTTTCCAATCTCATGACACCTAGGATAAATGATCAAAACATGCATATCATGCATCACTTCTTCCCATGTCACATTTTTATATATAAACCAAGTATTTCTCGGGATCCACCGTAGCATATATGTTGTTTATCATACATTGGGTATTATACCAAAAGGCATCAAAAAATATAAGCTATGTATATACCTCATGACATCAATCCCATATACATTATACCTATAATAATACATATTAGTCTATATATATAAATAGAGGTTTGTGAGATAACCAAAATTTATTATATACCTCTACACATATATATGGTAAAACTATCCCATGTGAATACCAGTATGCAGTACTACCAAAAATAGAGAGTCGGGCTAGAGGGGGTAGTCAGACAGCTATTCCTCAGCAATACGGATGTTCAGGAAAAACCCCACATAGTCCACTGTTTTTTAGTATCCCTACTAACATGGGTGGGGTAGTGTATAAAATCCCAAAACACAACATATATAATATAACTCCCAACCCCATTATAGGGATTAACCTATTCTTAGGCTCAATTGTAGCTATCATCACTTAGACACCCGAATTACACTACAAAGATCTAGATATCCTATAAGTACACAAGATTTTAAGAAGCCATAAATTAAATTACCTTTTACCATTTTAATATTTAACCTTTAGATAATGAATTCATTATCCATTAATTATCATTATTATGATTCCACTGCATTATATTCCAAGAAAAGTTCATTCCCTCAATGAATAATCCAATAGAGCCTGTAGTTTCTAATGGTTGTCATATTTTTTATTCTAACAAAAACCAACCCCATTATTTAAAGAATTTATTTAAATATTATTATCATTCCATAATTACAAGTACTCTAGGAAACATCATAAGCTAACAAAAGGGATAGTCATAACCAGAGGGTATAAGTTACCTCATGCTATGGGGAAAAGATTTTAGAATTTAAGAAACTTATAGATATAGAATTTAAATAGTTTCTCATCAATAAAGAATATAGATTTCATCACAACTATGGTAAATACCATGATCAACTCAGTCCATCAACTCTGATTCCATCACCTACATAACCATGAATATCACTATGCATACCATCATCAATGGGGTTAATTAGAGCAACCTACCCAGGCCTACCCACTCATATCTCATAAACCAACAACCATCTTAGGCTCAAATAACATTTAATAGAATGGATAATATCATAAGAAACTCAAAAAGGAAACAATAAACAATCATATTCAATAGGGAACCCCTAACCTTAAATAATTCATCTAGAATTCCCATGGAAATTAGATATCATGACCCAAACACAAGGCATTTATAGATCACAAGAAAATGAGAAACCTTGTACCCAAACTTTTATCATTATCAAACTACTGATTCTTATTTCATTTTGGATTAACTAATTCAATTGTTATAGGTTATTTCCTTGGGTACTCTAAGGCATAATCGGTCACTAAAAATAATTTTTTAAAACAATATTCATAGAATAACATCAATTATCATCAAACATTATGAAATAAAAAATCAAATATTTCATATATTCGTCAATAAAAAAACATTACCACCATTATGTTCTTTATTAAATTACATTAACATATTGTATAACATTATTTAATAAAACATGTATTAACCATTAAATTAGTTTCCATCAAATTACCACAAAAACTCATAATAACATGTTTCATTAGACTCTTAGACAAACAATCTATTTATTGGCTTTAGGTTCATTACCAATTCTATTGACAACATTCTAGTCCAAGAATATCAAAAATGATAAAAAAAACTTAACATAGATGGTACACTATATATAAAATCAAGAGGCAGTCTGTTATCATAGTGGACACCCAGATGATCTCTAATCATAAAATATTTTTTTTAATCTAGCTTTTTCGTTTTTGAGGTTAATTCCACCGCCACCAAATGAATCCAAAGCATGGTAAATTTATTTTTTCACATAAAACAATTGAGAAGAAATGATTCCCATACCTCAAGGCATTAACATTATTCACATGATAATGGAAACAACAAGGAGATACTTGAGAACCCATCATTAATGGAAATTGCATTCATATAAGGATTCTACACCATAATCTCACTAACAATATTAAAAAGTAACACCATCGTATTGATGAAGATCATCCCCCATAGAATGGTAAGAAGAATTATAGATCAAACAGAGAACACACCATCATAATAAGTTGTATAATACACCTTTGATAACAATTAATCGATCTCTATAGGGGTGGGGATGTTTCTGATCAAAAGGGAGAATCAAGGCCTTCAAAAGGCTCTCTGGGGTTTCTAGGTAGAGAGAGTGATAGGATAAAAGTGTGTTCATATGGGTTCATGTATTTATAGACAAAATAAAACATAGAATACTATGACATAACCATATATACCATAGTGTAGACAACCTCGACCATGACACAATCCCTCTAGACCATGGTGTAGCCTACCTGGTCAATACACATCTAAATAACATGGTGCCTACCATATCAAAGATCCTATTTATAATGGGAGAGACTATGGTTACCTAAAACACCACTTTATATTCCCTATCTTCCAATAAGTAAGGCTACATCTCAATGCACCTCCACAATGTAGTTTCCCCCCACACAATTCGGGAGAACCTCCTCAAAACCTACTTCATAGTCAGGCACATCCATGCCACATCAATATAACACCGGTGAAGGTCCTATGGCATATCCCTTCTCAACAATGAAACAATGATGGAATTAGATGTGTATCTTTAATCCTCCCTCAAAAACCCTGACGTTATAACTAGGGTCTTCACTCCATATTATCCTACCCGATGGTGCAACCCAAGGCTCAATTCGAATGAAATATTCCAATTTATATTTCTACATTACTCCCCTTATTCATCCACAAGCTTTATCTAGTAACCTAAAAGACCCCAAAATCACAAAGAAAGTGATACAATTATATGGGACATAAAAAAATATCTTATAATTCCCTAAAACAGAAAAAAACATATCATTTCTATAGGTTTTTTTAATGTATATCTATATTGGTATACGTTTAAGAAATTATTATTTATTCATGTTGAAACAAAAGATACTAAATCATGATAAATTTATTAGTTTGATTACAATACCTTAGGAACCCCTATAATCCTAAAATTAATATTCAATTATTTTTAGTATATTCACAACCTATGACTAATAAATATATTAATATTATAAATAATATTAAAATTTTATTGAAAATAATTTATCGTTGAAGTTATTAATAGATCCATTTTAAGGGGTAGTTTATCTAAAAATATGAAATCTCATTCACTCAAAAATTAAATAAAAACTATGTTGAAATGTTTTGAATATAACTACATTCAATATATTCAAATCCACAAATAATATTCTAGTTAATCCAATAATTTTTAACTAAGAACTAGATGGACTAATTTCTAATGATGTGTAAATATTTTTAACAATATAAAAAACCAAATCATTCATTATTTGATTATATATATTATCTTGGACTTTATCTCTTAAAACCCCTTTATTTTCAAAAAATTGTTGAATATGATCCAACATTAATTAAAAATGAAATTATAAACAAAATAATTAATGAAAATTTAATTTTAGTAGGAACTCATGCATATTTCATTTTACACATGATGTTTAACCTATAAAGTAATTGAGTCACTCATAATTGAAATATGTTTAAACAACATTTAATAACTCTTCTCAAGTGTATTATATATATTAAATGATAAAAATATATAAAATTAATATGAGTAAGAAAATGGAAGAAAATAAAATGTGAATAGAATTACGAGGAAAAATGATTCATGAATATTCTGATAAATAGAAAAAAAACAATGAAAAAAGAAATCAACCATTATTCTAAAAGTTATAAAGTATATAAATTTATTTATTTATGATGAAAAATTATGATGTGAAGGTATAAATGTTAATATGGTTTCTATTTTTACCGAGAAATTTCATCTATATTCCATGATATAAATGACATAATCTTTTATATTTAAAACTTTACTCAATAAGAGTTGGACTAAGACATGGTTTCAGAGTCATGGATTATTTTTTTTACACCATATAGTCCTTAATCAATTATGTTGTTCAAAATGGGTTATATTAACTATTGAATAATATTTATAATGATATTATCAAAAAAACATCATCCCCAAATCATGATGTTATTTACAAATAAATCATTCCAATCATTTTTCCTTAGCTATATCTATAAATTATCTATTTTTTATAGTCCATGGTGTTTATTGTCTTAATACATTGAAATCCATGAAATGGAATGTATGATTACACTATGGGGTTCTCAATGATGTTCTTTAAATTCTATAAAACATATCATAATTAATAATTATTTTCAAAATAACTTAAAATCCTACAAAATTAAAAAATATGTTTGTGGTATCCTATTATCACTTCTAAATTCATGTTAAAAATATGAATTAGAATTATTTTCATTGTTAAAGTCAAAAATAAATTGAATGATTTTTTTTTGAATTTATTGAAGAAACATAATTCACTCATCTAGAGAAGAATGAAGTGAAGTTTTTCACCTTAAAATAAAAATTGTAGAAATTTATATCGTATGATATAAATAAATTTTAATAGAAATATTAATAAATACGGAAGACAAAAAATTGAATATAATTTACTAATATAAAGAAGAAGAACATTGAAATATATAAATAATTTTCATAAAACTATTGTTCTTATAATTATTAAATGTGTGAATAATAACAATGTGTATTTTTTATAAAATGTTTTGTTCTTCTAAAAAATATTTTATATAAATATTATTAGTTTTTTGAGGATTTTTAACATTAAATTGTTTTGTTTGTTCAATGAAATACTATATAAATAATGAGTGGAGGAGGAGTCATCATTTTTATAAAGGAAATGTATAATTACATTTTGAATAGACAAAAACATGAATTGATAGATAATTTTATGTTATTGAATGAAAGAAATAAATAAGTGAAAAATTATTTTGTATATATTAATATTCTCTTTCTATTATTCTAGAATAGTTATTCATGGATAATAATAATAAAATCATTAAAAAGAGGATGAATGTAAAGGCATATTATCCATTTTTTCAAATAATTTCCCACCAAGGCATGACCCTGTGAATAAATAAATTTTCCATGTGGCCTCTAGTGTGTTCTTTGATTACCATAGTATGGAAATGATCACAAAAATGTACCTTCAAAAGGATTAACAAAAAAAGTATAAATAATCAGAATAAAAAATACTAAACAAAAATAGACAAAAAAAGGTATTAATAAATGTATAAATTTTATTATATATCTTCATTCATGCCATATAATAATAAAACACAATAGTAATTTTCCAATACAAGGATAAGAAAATGATACAATGGGAATAACTCAAATAAATAGAGGTAATAACTCCCTACCAACTCATCGAACTACTCTATCATCACTACAATAATCCAAAAATATAACTCTCAAATTCTCATGTTTTATGTCCATACATTTAGATAATATTTATAACTTCATTTCTATATTATGTGAAGGAATATAGTGTGGGAAATACATCTAAACAAGATACCACTAAATAATCTAAACATAAAATTATTCCAAATATACACACTGATGTTTAATAAAATGAATATTAGAATTTAATGTAAGAAATATAATTATAATAATAGATTCAACTTATTGAATAACCACTTTTCCTTTCAAAATACCTTCTTTGGGAAAGGTTCATAAAATATAAAATTTTCTATTAGAATATATCGTATCCCTACAAATAAATATGGAAAATCCCCTTAATATCAAATTTAAAATACAATAAGACCCATGAATAAACAAACCAAAACTTAATATAAGTACTAACCAACATCATAATAGAACTAATTTTTTAAGAAAATATAATTTTTTTTAACCTACATCCAGAATCATGGATATTGTTTATAAATTTGATAAATACTTCAAACCATAAAATTCTCATCTAGATTTACATTTTATTCGTTAAATTAAAATCACCACTGTTAAACTAAAAAATATCATGAAACATTCAGTTACAATATTAAAACAATGAAATTATTGTTAACATATTAAAAAAAGTCATCTCAAAACCTATCAAATATTTCAATTAAATAATTACTATGAAAATATTTATATTCAACCACTACATCATATTTTTCATCACAACATTGATAAAAAAACATCCTAAAAATTATCCCTTTCAGTTTACTATATAAAAAATATTTTATAATTTTCTAGCCATAAGTCATGCCCATAAATTTTATCATTTTCTATCAATTAACATCCTATTTATGGTTTAAAATCATCACCTTATTTAAAAAAAGTCTTTCATATCCCATAGAAGATTTGAAGAATCAAAAATATTAATTTTTGGATACCAATCCCTAGTTTCCAAACAAAATATTATAATAGGAGATCTCTAATAAAGCTGTAATAAAAATAACCTCTTATAAAACACTAATAATTCACTTTCCATCATTTAACCCATATATAATTAAGTCGTTTATATAATAATCCATTGCTAACCTATAGCACCCTAATAATTAATATTCATCAAAAAATAATAGAAAAACATCATGTAAAATTACATTTTAATTTCCACTAAACACATTCTACTTTAAATAATCCACTATAAATCATTCATGTTTAACAATAAATCATTTGAAACAATTCATGATTAAATTAATATAATAACTATCAAAATTTTAATGTATTAACTCAACAATTGATACTCTCTTTGACTATATATACTATTTAATTAATTATTTCAATTTAATAATAAGATTATATTATTAAACAAATATTAATCATATGTTCACAGTAATATGTTATACCGTTAAATAATTAAATAAATTATATCTTTAAATAGAAATATTATTTAATTTAAAAACTCTTTTTACTCTATGGATTAGATAATTCTTTTTCATTTGATAATAATTAAATTTTTGAATTTCACAAGAGGTTTACTTTAATAATTCATAACAAATCATATAATTATTTTTTTCTCTAATTATAAACTAATTTTATGTTGAAAATACATATCTTAAGTAAATTTAATTATTTCACTACCCAAAAATACCATATGCTATTTAATTAGAACCATTGAGATGGATAAATTCACCTTCCACATGGCATATAAATAATTAATACAATGATTGAAAGGAATAATCATTTTTATGTTGACATAGTTAGATTGACCCTTGTAGAAAATGGATGTTATTATTATTTGTAGAGAAAATTTATTGGAACAATCATTTACATTGAAATTAATGTTTGTTTCACCTATTTTATTATATATTCTTATTAAATGTATTATAAAAAATAATCCATGATTGTTGTACATTAATTTTTCTAAAGATTCATGACTTATCAAGATTAAGGACAATAGTCTTTGAATGATTGAGTTGTGAGTTGATAATGTTATCTTCCACTAATATCTACCAAATGGAAGTGATTGTCATCATTTAATGAGTAAAATTGAATATAATATTTATTAGACTAATTTTATAGTATAGTTCACTCCAAAATATGGATTAGAAATATGATGTTGATGAAAATGATAGAGGTCAATGGAATGAATTTCTTAAATAGAATGTTGAAAATTTTAAATATAATGAAGAATCTATTAATAATCAAGTTTGAGATAATGATTCCATTATATAAAATAAGTAAGAGTAACCCAAAATGGGTTACCCAAGATTAAGAAATATTAATAATACTGGAATATTAATTATAGAACTTGATATATTAATGAAAAAGTTTATCATTGAGGAAAAAATCATATATTTCATTATTTTATAAGGTTGAACATAGTTGTATTTATATGGAATTAAAATATAAGGAATATTTTTTCTCTATTAATGCTGAATTGGATTATATCAAGAAGAATGACACATTGTAATTGGTTTCTAATCTAGAAAAGATGAATATAATTTGGAAAATGTGGGTTATCTATAATAAAATGTATGAGAAGGGTGTGGTAGATAATAATAATAAAAGACTTTTGTCTAAATGGTACTTTCAAGTATAAGTTCTTTTATTTGATGAGATGTGTGAATTAATGATAATAATTGAAATAATAAAAATATTTCTTTATTATTACATGTCAATATACTTGTATGATATTTCAAACATATGTAAGGTTTTAATCTATAATTATGACACTAAATTATTTGTTTATATTAATAGACCTGATGGTTTTCTTCGTTTCTAATATGAAACAGGTTTTAAAAAAATAAATAATAGTTGTTATAGTTCAAATAACTGTTAAATTTCATATTTTTTAAATAAATAAGTATGTTCTAAATCCCTATAATTTCAAAAAGGAATAGTAAAAAATATTGTGTACATCAAGGAGATGTATACAAATTTATATATACTCTTATAAACTATGTGTATGATGTTATATTTTCATTTAATAAATAATATGTCCCAAAATAAATATCTATTTAAATTAAAGTGATGTTTGAGAAATAAATTCATTGAGAGATTAGGATTTCTCAAGTCTTCTTCTTAACCTTTAAAAAGGAACGATTTTTTGATTCAATAGATGTATAATGAAATGGGAGTAAAGATTTAAATAATTGAGTACCCAAAAGAACTTTTTATTTTTATATTATTTTTAATGAATCTTTCCATTGGATATATATAAATTAATTTAATCAAATAGAGTTTAGAAAAATCATTTGAAGTCTCTTATAGTTGATTAGATCAGGAACACTTATTATCTTTACTGAATAATTATACAATATTTTCTAATTTAAATGAAACCAATATGCTTTTATAACATATAAGAGGATTTCAATGAATTTTAATGGATATTTTAATTTACATCATTTCTATGAATCCTTATAAATTATTGATAATATTAATTATGACATCCCAAGCATATGTCTACCAAGATTGGTGTTAGTGACTAACACAATTTTTATAATTTGAAAATATGGGACGAATTAATATTTATTAGTAAATAAACACCCAAATTCAATGTATAAAATATAAAATGTATAAAATAATGTAATGATAATTGTATCTATACAATATGATAAAAAATATTATAGTTGGAAAATTTTAATCCAATTCCTAAAGTAGCACCAACTATCTCTAACTATGTCAATACTAATAACATTTCGGTCACATTGTTTCAAATAAATTCAACATTATTATATTGAACTATAAAATATCCTTAATAGAAAAATATATGTTATAATATAAGTCATATTAGTTATTTTCATCAATACAAACTACCTTTTCTCAATATAGATTAAATATAAATATGTATACATGAATGAAATCGACTAAGTGAAAATAAAATATATTGATATATATTTTACCACATCAATTCCCAATTACACTATGTTATCTAAAACTCATTATCATTGATAAAAACTCAATTCAAATTAAATTAATGTAAAAAATTATGAAAATAATAAATCATACATGAAAACATAACCAAAAAGCATCAAAATTAATAATTGTACAACAGAGGCAAAAGAAAATAAAATGTTCCCAAAATCACAAATACAAACCTATAAATTAAAAATGTTCCATCTCTAATGTGGAACCCCAAATTTCAAGTACATAAATATTTTCATGTAATTTAATTTTATATAATGATTTTGTTGTGTTTCAAGAGGTTTAGAGAGGTTTTGGAATGTTTTAGAGTTTTTCCTGGTGGTTTAATGTTTCACCGTGGTTACTGCAAACAGTGAGCCCCCTTTAGGAAACCATGAAACATTATGGCATAGGGATAATTACACAATATGGTTTAGAAAACTATGAATCTAATCAAGGTAATCTATTCAAATTGAAACAAGTGGAAAATCATGGTTAGAACACAATTTTTAATATTATGATATCTAACCGTGTGAGGTGTGTCCTGGAGACAGTAGCACTGCAGGGTTGGTGCATACTTATCCAAACTGTGCAACTTAACAATGAAGAAAATAGTTAGTACCTTGAAAATATTGGATCTGATTAGAATTAGGTCACACAACCCTCTATATTTTCCTAATTCTATAGGATCTCAAATTCCACTTTCGTAAAATGAATGAGAGGCCATTCCAGTATATTTGGATGTGATTTTTAGGTGAATCAGTGTATATTGGAGATCTAGAATCATCGATAATTACAAATTCTCCCTTTTTTATTCGTAGATATTTTATTATCACCTCTCCAAAAACCATATTTGTATACCTTTATGGATTTTTATATATTCCTTCATTAGAGTCATGGACTGATTAGATTGAAGCTATTGATGAAAATAAGAACTATACCCATATATGGAGTTTTTTTGTTCCATTAATCATTTTTTCTAACTGTTGGGAGGTAGGTTACTTCTATATCATCCATAATTTTCGTATAGAAGTAATTATTAGTTTTGAATAATTTTTTATCATAATTTTTTTGAAAACCTATTGTGATTTGTGATGGAAATCTCCTTTTGGTTTTGTTTTGGAAATTGGATAATTGAATAAATTTCAGGAAAACTCTCTTGTTAATAATATTAAAATTTTGTTATTAAAATTATTTAATTAATTTTATTCACACCAGTGGTCTGATGAAAATTTTTCAGCAAGTAATTTGATTTTGGTTAAATGGCATGGAATAGGTTTTATCAAAAATGGTTTGTGTGAGTTCAGGTTTTTTATATGACCTTGATTAAAGCGTATGAACCATTGGGGTATGTGGCCACGACCCAGGATATGAGGCATTTTAAATTAAAGAACAAGGAGATTATCCACCTAGTAATGACTTTAATTATGGAAAGGATACCACTCATGATTTTGAAACTATCTATTAGATGTAATATGTGTGTTTCTATGTGGAGACATGTAAATGAGTATTCCCAATAACATGAAATGGTTTTAGAACATGAAAACTATTTCACTTGGGAATTGTTTATGGATATGATATAATTTTTTTAAAATTATATTAAACAATTTTATATAAATTTTACTAATTTTTTTATCCTAGTGGAATTAGTTGGGAAGTCAATAGGGAAATCCTACTGAGTTTATACTCACCCACAACCTGAGATATTCATTGTATTTTTATATGTTATCTATTAGGAAATAGGAAAAGGGAAAGTTAAAAAACTCTCTTATGATGCATCATCATTCCTAGGGAATGGAAGGAGGAGTTTGATCTTGGATATGGATATAAGGGGTATTTTATTGGGTTTTTTCTTGTTGTGCCTTTGGTATTTTTTGTTACATTTCATTTTTCTTTTGTCACTATGATATTGTTGGTTATTTTTTTTGTAGTTGAGATTATATGTTTTTTTCATGCATCATAAAGTTTATATTGATTTTTTTTGTTATGATTGTCAAAAATTTTTATTTAAAATTAAAATGATCAAAAAATGTTCTTTGAATCCCTTGGAATTTATTTCAAGGGATTGGTATCTTGGGGATGTCTCCTAAGGCCACTAGAACCACCACCTCTTCCCAATATAATGAGGAAGGGAAGGATGGTACATCTACACTGAGTCAAATCACGGGAAGTAAATTTATCACTATTTTACAATCTAGTATTCTTAACTCTAATGTATTGTATAAGTAAAAATAATTTTTTTTTAAAAAAACATATTTTTTTACTTCCATATAAATCACATGCTAACAATCATTCATTTCCACATTAATATCACCCACACTTTCCTGTATAATCATATTCCCATATATATTCACCAAGCCTCCACATAATATCAATAAAAACATACTTGATAATAATATTCCATTAAATTTATCAAATATATTGAAATAACAATAATTAAGGTAGTATAAATATGGAAGGAATTCAACAATAACGATGAAACATATTACCAGTATCCACCAAACCTAACTTTTTAATCACTAACATCCATTAACCAATATAATATAATGATAAAAAATATTACATAAAATCATCCTTATAATCCACAAGACCTATATAAACACATCCACCAGTCATTTCCATTATTAAATAGTTAAAGAATATTTATTAAATTATTCAAATAATATACATATCATAAATGATTCATAGAAACATAATAATTGAAACTGATTTGAGGCAATACATTTGAATTATACCATTGAAAAACCTAAAAATATTATTTTACCTAGAATCATAAAATATAAAATTACAATATAATATATCCTTGAATATTTATACCATAAATTGTTAAATCAAATTCACTAAAACATAAAAAAACTCACAGAACATAGAAAAAACATTTTTTTTTGAAATTTCATAAACCTATAATGGATTGAAGAATGAAAAATTATCAAATTTAGTATTATTTGAATTATTAAATTTATAAGGACTCTCATAAAGATAATAAATCGCAATTTTAAGGGGTTTTCTGAAATAAAAATAATAGAACTTAACAATATCCCTTTACAATCACTAAGGTTCAAGCCTATGATAAAACATTGGACACTTATCATATTCATCTTTTAATACACTTTTATAATAATAATAATAGTTCTATTGAGGTCAAATATTCTATAATTAATTAAAATAAATATGGAAATAATAAATTTAGTGAAACAAATTTATAAATAATTTTTTTTAGAAAAATAAGAAATAACTCTATTATAAATAAGCAATCCCATTTATGCCAATTGAACTTCAATTCATTGTTCATAATAGTTATTTAGTATCCAAAATAACAAAAACTCATAAAACACTAATTATGAGAATACCTTATTCTATATCAAGATGAATAATGAAAATATTGATATAAGGTATATAATTTAAATATGGAAAGGAGGATTTAAATGAAAACAAACCATTGATGTATAAGTAAACTAATACCACATGATATAAGGAAATATCATCATCATTAACATGGATGAATAAAAATATTTAGATTAATCCTCACACCATAAATATTACAAAATTTTAACGTATTAAACCTTATAAACTCAGTATGTTTCAAAAAAACTCTATCCTTCTATAAAGAAACATGTTTTTTCACCACCTAATGCATATTATAACAATTTTGGTTAGATTATTCATTTACTTTGGTGGATTAAAACATGTTTCCCTTAATTTCTAGTTAGATGAAACATCGTATAAGAGTGAATTTACATAAATATGTTCCCCTTCCTTCTCCTAATTGACATTATATAATTAATTCATATTTTAATACCCCTTCATCAAAATTAGTAACCTTCTTTTATTGAATAATTTCATTAATAAATTATATCTTTATATTTTATTTATAATGTTTAATACTAAAAAATTACATTATTAAATAATAATACTTTCCTTACATTTAATATTTTACCAATTAGGAAACATTACACATAAAAAATTAACTATTTTTTTGAATTAAATAATATTATACAAATAAACTCTCAAAATATAATTGTATTTTAATCAATTATAATCCTTGATTTATAATTCCATTTCACCCAAATAAACCAAATCAAAAATAAATAAACAAAACACCATTTTAATATATTATTTATCAGACTAAAAAATAAATTATTTGGCTAATTTATTTCATTCCATGATTGGGATATAGTAAATATAGATTTAAAGTAAATTATCTATAATGAATTATATTATTATTTAATTTAATTTAAATATATAAAAATATACCACATTAATATAGAGATAATAAATCACCTTTTTGAAAGGGAATTTATTAAATATTTATATCATTTCCAACTATTTATGATTCCAAAAATAACCCCATCTCTCCCTCTCCCACTTACAACATGATACAAATCCTAGATCTGTTTAGGTGTATTAAATTTTTCTTTACTGTTATATACCATTTATATATTCTACTATAAACTCCCAAGTATATAATTTTTTTCATTGCCTTTTTGGTTCAGTCCACTCGTATACCCCTTTCCCTTTTTAATTAATTTTCAAATACACTTATGAAATCTTCCCCCAACACACTTACATATCTTAAACCATCACCAAACTCACCCCTTGCATGCTTATTTTACCTAATATTCTCAAAATGAATTATAGTAAATATATGGATCAATTAAAAAAATATTATTAAATTATTTAAATACCATTCCATCTTTGTAAATTTAAAAAATTCAAAATAATTATTTTTAATACTTAACTTAAAATAATTTTTTTATATTTAAATAATTATTTTTATTAGTGAGGCATAAAAAACAAAAATTATATAAAAATTCATATGATAAAATTATTAATTTAATAGTCAATTAATTAAAAAGTTATAAAATGATAAAAAAATGACTAACTCTAAATTTAATGAAATTTATGTACTAACGAAGACACCCCAATTCAGAATCAAAAATGTGTGGGAAATTTTATTCACAAAAAAACCATGTGTAAATCGGTCAATTTTACACTCAATAGCACATTATTATAGAAACAGTCACAATCTCCCAACTATGATTTTCTAATCGCATTAATAATCCTCCCTTTCAAAAAAAATCAACCTCATAATGTCTAAATTATAACCATATCTTCTAAAAAAATCTTATTCATAAAATCATATTTATATTATCCTCCAAAATTAATTCTACAGTAAATCATCAATAAAGAAAATTGAGAATATACTCTCATGATTTTGTCCCTATACTAAAAATAATATCCAATAAAATAACATTTTTATCCTCTTGATTAGACACATATAACATCAAATATTACAAAGGTGACGAAAAAATATTAAGGGATCATGTATATTTTTATATTTTATTATGATGTATTAATTTTCAATTCTTGAACTTTTTCTATGTATTATCTAACTCATTTTTACACTTACATAAAAAATATAATCATAACAGAATCAAAAAAAATCTCTTAAACTATAACACTACAACAATAACAACTAATATGAAAATCTAAAAACAATATCATATGTTTGAAATAATATACCACCTAATTCCACTATGAACCAACACAATAATGAGGTTCTAGGATAAAAGAAATATCCACAACACTATATATTTCCTTTCTATGATGTTTTTCTACAAAAAACCAATATTCTATTCAAAATATCTTAAAAAATTGTATGAAATTCATTACCTCTTTCCATGTCATAAATTCATGTTAACATATTTGATATTAAATATCTAGCTATAAATGTCATTAATACTTTTGGGAACACATTTATTTATCAACTAACATATTAAAATAATATTTCAATAACATTTTAAGAAAGTGGAAAACTATCCAAAAATCATATTTACTTTCTTAGTTTCGATGAACATTTATTAAACATCACAGTTAATAGTTATTAAAATCAACACTTCATTAAAAAGTTTATAAAATTATGTCCATAAAAAATAAAATATATATTAATATTTAAATTTAAATTACTACCATTATCAAGTATAAATGATGAAATCAAAAATCCAATGGAATTTGAAAATGATATTATGTATTAATTAATTTTAATGGAAAACTATTATCATCTAACTAATTCTTAGTTTCTTAGCTTGATACTCCACCTAGTAACCTTAGCATGAAATTCCATTGAAAATATAATAATAAATAAATCTATGCTTCAACATAATCATCATAATAAAAACATTGATGACATATAAGTGGAACATAAATAATAGAAACAATAATCCTTTTCAATATTTTCCTATGGATATAGAATTACAATAACCATCCCTTTTTTTTGAGAATTTATAGTCAAAACAACAAAGTATTCAAGCATAAAACACTATATGTAGTTATATAATATATTAACAAATTCATATAATATACACATTTTTAAATCATAATCATATAATATATATACATAATAGAGAAATAAGATCCTTAAATAGGATTACAAGGATTATTCATGCCAAGGGTGTTTGTCCATATTTTATTCCATATCATTTCATTAGTTGTATTGCAACTTTTATTTTAGGATGGAAGACTATATATGGATACTTTAAACTATAATCAAAATAATATTTTTCAATAACACCATTTTCATGTCCTAATTGTATTAGGATTCCTCCTAAACTATTTATGGGATTGTGGGTGAGCCACTAATCAAAACTCTAATAGGTCTAAAGTTGGTGATAAATAAAAGGGGTATAAGTAAAAAATGTTGGATGAATTAACCTTTCTAAATATTTAAACACAAAAATCTAATATGAACTAAAAACAAATATATAAGGCAATTATATTATTAGTATATAAATAAAATAATTAATAAATTCATATTAGAAACAATACCATCCCATTACTAATGTTGAACAAACTACTTCCAATTATAACAATGGCATTAAAAATGTCTGTAAAATTTACATTTAAATAGTTCCATCATTATAACTATATTAATCTAAAAATTAGAATAATTATAACATGTTTCTAGGAGAACATTATGTACTTAATATTTTCATCATCCAAAACCATTTTATATCAACATAAAATAAATATAAAACATCATAACTAAATGAAAAAAATAAAGGGAAATGACCATTATATTTATCAACATTTCCATTTAAAATATATTATAAAAATAAATGGAAATAACTCACATGTAAAACACCTCAAAACATAAATAAAAAAATGGTAACAATATTATAAAATGAAATAAAATAAAAAGGACCCAGACAAAACCATTTGTAATCACCAAATAAACATCTCACTAACTTATCATCTAGATTATTTATCTCTAATGTATATTAAGAGGGAAAATGATAATGTCAAATAAAAAATTTCCTTATTTAAATATAAAGAACATAAATACAATTTTTCATTTCTAAATAAACATCACTACTACTTGTTAATATCATTAAATTCTTATATATCATCACTAAATATCAACTTTATATCAATGAAAACATATCTCAAAAAAATCCCATAAATTTTTAGAATGGTACGTCTCATCATGATTATATTATATTATAGTGAATTAAGTAATTCATTCTTTGGATTGAATACATTTCCACAATTATATTTTTTTTCTAAAAAAATACAATAATGCTAAAATCTATTTATAAAAATGATAGAGAAGGTCTAGTAATGGTTGTGGGATGATTTTTATTATTAATGTTTAATTTTATTATTTTTTGAAGCTATTAAAATATCATTCCATAATTATATATATCATATAACTTTTATTCATAGTTTTTATAAAAACAATTTAGATAAATTTCAGGATATAATTTTTATTTATTATAAAATACTTATTTATGAAGATGATGGTTCATGGGGAAATGAAAATTATATTATTATCATACTATAATGACATTTCATGGTATTAATATTTAATATTTAATATTACTATATTGAAATTGTTTCATGGTCTGAAAGGAATTATTTTGGAACTAAAATTGACTGGCCATTATGAATTTTAATTATAATTTAAATCATGGGTGTAATGAAAACTAGATTCTGGTTATTTGATATAGTGAGCTTATTATGAAAAAAAATCTAATTCTTAACAGAGAAGAATAATGAATTAAATTATAATAAAAAATTAATATGGTGTAATAAATTTGAAATAAAAGACAAATTTTTATGAAGTTGATTTAATTTAATTTTTAAAATTAAAACACAATGGATTGAAGTACATTTTCATTTTTATAATATTTAAATATACTTGAAAATTAAAAAAAAATTATGTAACATATTTGAATAAAATTTTCTTGGATACTGAAAGATACAATGAGATATGTGACTCTATCTAAGAAAGTTTATAATTGTAAGAAGAGATGTTTCATAATGTCTATGATTAATTTTACAACATCATGATGGTTGATATAAACAATTATGTGAATGATTCTATTTTAAAGAATAAAGTGTTCCTTATGTAGTATATAAAATATTATGTGTATGTTATTAGTGCTTCAAGTTAACAATAGGATTATCTCAGTGTTTGAAGTGAAGGATCATTAAAGGTTAATAATTTTAATATGAATTATATGCAATTTGAGAAGATCATACATGCTTATTAACTTTGTGTTTATTTTTACATATATGTAAGATCCATTGAAAAAATGTGAGGATACTTAATTTAAAATTAACTTAAGATTATACTCTATTTATTCATATTCATAATTTTTTTTAAGTGAATCATGTAGTCATGGGTGTTTCGAGGTCAACCCAAGACTATTATTGTTTGTATTTTATTAACGAATATTTTGGATTATTGTGTCAAGCTTGTTTATTTTTTTAACCGTTATTTTCCAATAAAATAACAAAAAAATAATATCAATCTAATATAATTACAAATGTTAATGAAGGGTTTATAAAAAAATGGAATAGAAAAATGATTCATCTATTTACACCATTTAAATAAATCAGGTTTTTTCAATAATAGTATCCTACTTCATTGTCATAATAGTTGTTCCATTTTCATTGGGAAGTGTTCTTGCTTCTATTATGCTATGTTTTTGAGATGAAAGGAAAATAGATGTTCTAGATATTATTTCAAGACTACATTTTAGCAATTTCATTTGAAAAAAAATTATTTCATATTTTATGATAAAATTTAATGTTTTAAAAGGAAATAGTATTTCTATACATATTTTCCTCAAGTATCAATGTGATAGTTATTTTAATTGATGGATAAAATCTTATTGTGTAAATTTTTTCTATTTGGTTATTTTTTTATTATAAAATATAATCCTCATAAAGAGTGATGTTGTCCCTAAAAAACAAAATAACCCAACACTTATAACATAGTTATAATAGTAATCCTTAATATGTACCATGTGTGTTACTTTAACTACCTAGAAGTCTAAATAATCCCCCATCATACAGGTAATCAACCATGAATGTTCACATGTATGAGCTGTCATAAAATCATTGGTTTCCATCATTTTTTTATTTTTAAGCATTATCAATGTCCACCATATATAATTATACTCACATTAATCTTACTCTTAAATGACATATATCATTTGGAATATTAATTTTTGTATTAAAATAATCTTATTTTGGAGGATGAAATAATTTAAAGGGGTCATGCATAACCTATTTTGTGTTTTTGTTGAAGTCTTTTCCACTTACACGCTGAATAGATTGTCTCAATCACAATAGAGTTTATACATCCTTAGAAGATCCTAAAAATAGTATTTGTATATAGAGATTTACTATCCAAACTAGGAATGATTTGAAATTATACAAAAGGTGTAAATTTAGAAGCATCATTAATCGTATTGGTAATCAAATTTACCTAACCATATATATCCTTCTTATAGCTATGATCCTCACTTGAACTATAATTTTTCTTTTCCTTTGACCATATTTTTATTTTTCTTTAGAATTGAGTCACGTTGATATTGTTAATTGTACTTTGTTTTATGATTAATAAACCCTTGTTACTTCATTTTGTCTCTGTATTACTCATTAATTAATTAAAACGAAAAAATCCCCCCATGAGGAGGTAAATGAGGTAGCGTGAAAATAATATCACATGAAAAACATTACCGTGTAAATATATTAAGAATAATCAAATAACTATTGAGTCCTAACTAAATTTTCTATATGAAATTTTGTTAGAAAAAATCTTCAAAATAATTACTCTCAAGAGATCTAAACTTGATATTTTCAATGTTATTATATAGAACAAAATTATCCCTGAAAATATGTTTAATTTTTTAAAATCTACCTTGATCATAATTTCATTTTATCCCTTTAAGAATACGTTATTAGTATTTTTTTATTATTTGAATCTTCTTATAAGATCTTACTATATCTAGAATACTTTTATATAATACCATAAACACTAACTAAAGGATCATAGAACATAACTAGCATTACAATTCCAATGAGTTTCTTTTCTATTCTAAAATGAGCCCATCGATATCACAGTATGGGTAGCATCAACAACATCATAAAACTATGATAGATCAAAATAATACTTCTTATGACACTCAAAATCCTCTCACCCCTAAGAAATTTTATAGAATCCAACTATCATTTTATACAAATTGGGTTTTAAATAATTTAACTCTAAATAATCCATAATCTAACTAAAAAAAATTTGGATTATAAATATTCAGTTCAACACATATCTAAACAACTTTTGTATGATTAAAATATTTGAATAAGAGTTTTAGAAAACAAAAATTCCTAAATAACTTTCCATAAGTCTTTAAATTAATGTATATTAGTAATGGATTTTTAGTTTTAGAAATGTAATTCATACCACTGGTTGATAAAATTAATATTGGGAATGATAGCCATGTAAGAAATACCATTATAAACTACCATGCATAAGTGGAGTTTATAAAATTTAATATGATAGTTTAAGTGAATGATATTATTGAAAAACTAAAAATTATTCATAAATGGAATGTTTGTGTGAAGGAGGAAATGTTCAAATATATCTTACTCAGTTTAATTATATTTATATTCTCAAATGGAGAATAATGGATGATTTATTTAACCCAATGAATGAAATTATGATCTCTATACATGGTTTTGTAGAAAATATACAATATTATTTAGATATTTAAAAGATATGTTATATCCTAATATAAATATTTTATTCTCATTCACAATAAATCCGGATTTATACTCACTTTTACCTAATTACATTCAAAATATATTTATCATGTATGAGATGAGATAAATGTATCTTTCAATAAGAGAACTATGTGCCTGAAAAAAAATCATTCAAAGTCATCAAAATTGAGATGACTTTGAAATAAATCAAGGAAGTTTAAAAACATTCTATTTTATAAGTATATAATGATGTGACCTTTTCTAAAATAATATATATCATCTAAAATAATGATTAAAAAGTAATGGAAAATATCTTTGTAAATTAGATTTTATTTGTTTTAGATATGGGGTAGTTGGTCACATTCTCACCAACTAACCAAAGTTTAAAGATCATAAAGATTATTTTTATTGTGATATATCTAGGAGGTTCCCAATAAAGGAAACCATGAGATATAATAAATTATTGTTCCTTTAAATTTTCAATGATGGTAGTAATCAATAATGTTTTAAATGATTATTTTAATAAATGAAAAAAAGTAAGAGAATGATGGTGGTGAATGTTAAGATGATTTATCACTTAGTTATCATATATAAAGATTATTTGTTATTAATGTGAATGAATATTAGTAATCTAATGACAGTTAGGAAATATAAATATTTATAGTGTTTATGAAAAAATTGGAATTTAAGGAATTCCTATAGAATATATCTAAATTAGAGAAATATAATAAGGAGTTATTATGGGGTTTTCAATCATCAAATTAGGTTTATAAATCTCAACATGAATGATATTGGTTTTGAGGAAATAATTTTATGGAATGAAAGTATCCCTTATTGAAGAGAAGAATATGATTATTTAATTATATAATAAAAAAATTAATATAAAATGAACATTATATGTCTTTGAAAAGGGTGTTAGAGGGTGAAATAAAAATGAAGTTCATGTTTAATTCTAATTAATCAATGATTGATGTTAATAATAGATCATGTGGGACTGATAATAATTTCAAAATATCTTATATTTTTTATAATAAAATTAATCATAAAAACCTACAACTAATTTATTTTCATGATTCTGAATATATATATATATAATATAAAAATATATCAATCATAGAGAAAGGATATGAAGTATATAAATCAGCAATAAATTAATAGAAATCCAAAATTTTAATTTTAATTTGAAAATATTCAATGAATAGTATAGTGAATTTTATGATGAAATTATTAATACAATACTGTGAAAAGTAAATACAAATATTAATTTTATTTTAATGAATGGTGTGTCATTAATGGATAGACTGCATCAAAAAAATGTAAAATTTTAATATAGGTGAAGAATATAGTTTGAAAGAATATTTTCATTATAAATATATTACTTTAGTATGATATTTTAGGTCACATTGAATGGAATAACTAGTTTTATAAAAGAATATTTATTCATTTCTCAAGATATAATTTTTTTGAAGTTGGAGTTAATACAATCTTGGAAAAAAATTATAGAAGAAATATGAAACTTCATAATTTAAAATGGGGAAAAATTAGCTGATGTATATAATTTATATAAGGTATGTCTAATTGTGTAATTCATTATTTTATTATATTAATATCATAACCAAACAACTAAATTTGAAGAAAATATCAAATGCCTTTTAAAATGAGAATAAAAATAAGAAAGTGGGATTTTTTTGGATGTTATACTACATGTTTTTCAAAATTAATGAACTTTGGTATTATATATTGTTTATTAATCTCACTTGATAGTTTTTATGAGTATTTTATAGAGTTTTGATAATTAAAAAAATGGATTGTTATTTTTAAAATTTTAACATCTCTAAAAATGAAAGAGATTTTATCGATGTGGTATGGTAATATAAATATTAAATAAAATAATAAATTTTTTTAGTAATGGGTTAAATTATAAACTATATTATTTTACTAGATATATTACGAAGGAAATTAAGTTTTATTTAGGAATAATTAATACATAGAAAAAATTCTAAATATTTCAATACATTTTCTATAGGGAAATAAAAGAGGGGAACTTGTTTCATGTGAGTGATATTGAAAACTCTTTCTATTTTAGTTTTATGTATGAAAGTGATTTATGACATTGAATACTTAATTAAATTTTATTTAAAAACTGATACAAGTGGACTAATTTAATGAAAATTTTACATATTAATATGATAAGAAAATAATTGTAATAGATTTTTTCTGTATGTCAGAAAGAGTGGATAATTAATTCATCAGGAAAGAGAGTAGAGATTAAAAATCAACAAGTCATAAATACAATTCAGTAATATATGTATATATTGATGAATTAGAAATTAAAAAAAGGGAATAAGTAATTTAGCTCATTTATTTATTATTATATGTGGATCACATTTGTTAAGTTTATATCACATAACATTCATGCTTTGAAGAATATTTTTAGATTTAGTAGATGTTTAGAGATTTAATGTATTTATCTTATGAAGATTTCAAAATTCAATAATGTTTCTTCGTATACATGTAGGAAGTTAAAATCCTTTTAAGATAATCATGGAATTCAACTTTAAATGAGTGAATTTTACACCAAAAAATTGTTTCAAAAAGGTATAATATAATTTAGTCATATATGTTTCAACCGTGTTGGATTAACATGAAACCTCACATTATTTTTAGCGGTAGATGATTTGATTAATTATTCATATTAAATATCAATATTTTTAACTATTCATAGTTCTGTATCTATATGAGATGTATTTCAAAAAGATCCCTATATTAAAGTTTCATTATACATTCAAAAGTCATTGTATCATCAAGGTGAGAGTCCCAAACATGCGTAAATTTTATATGTATGGGGATACTAAAATATTCATTGGATATTAATGAAATATAAATCGGTAACAATGTTAAAAGAAGGAATTTGAAAAAATTAATAACACTATTAATGAAAAATTGTTTTTGAACTAATTTTATTAGAGTGAAAATAAGTTGTCGATATAGGGAGAAGATTATGGTAATTGTTTCATTAAATAAAAAAATTAAAATATATTTTTTATTGAAATTTTTGCTAAAAAATAATGTCTAGGAATACATAATGTAGAATAAATTACTTTTAAACTACAACACAACATTTTGGTATAATTATATTAATTCAATATAATATGTGGAAAGATTAAAAATAAGATTTCATATAGAAAAAACTCTTTTGTATTATTCACCACACCATATAATTTCTACATTTTTTAAATATTTAACCTTCTATATATGGTGGTTCAAAAAAATTCTTTTATTTTTAAAATTCATAATCCCTAAGAGACCAATGCTTGATAGACCAATTTTGTTACAACGATTCTTTTACTTTGGTAGTTCAACCCAAGATTAATCCAATTATTCTGTAAGGAATTCATGACATAAGAATAGTGTTTCCTGAATATAAACCAATTCTATTTCATAAACTCATTAAATTTATAACATTTAATTTTATCCCCCTTTACCAAAATTAATATAATTATTTGAAAAAATAATTTAATTCATAACTTATAAACTTAGATAATATCACCCCTCAATGAAAATTCAAGGTATAAACCTATTTAAATAATAATTAATTCCCACCTTATATTATTCCATCAATTAACATGTTTAATAAATGAAATTATTCATTATAAA
The DNA here is from genome assembly GCA_963277665.1 of Viscum album. Classification (NCBI taxonomy): domain Eukaryota; kingdom Viridiplantae; phylum Streptophyta; class Magnoliopsida; order Santalales; family Viscaceae; genus Viscum; species Viscum album. The sequence continues at coordinate 712,365,942 of OY728167.1, read as the reverse complement.
ATTTATATTCAAACAATTAAGAATTAAATCATATCTGAGAAATTCTTTAGACAAGACCCTATTAATATTCTAGGAATATGAATTTTATTTTCTATAAATATATTTATACAAACATTAATAAATGAATTTTTAATATTCATCAAATTATATTAAATATTATATTATTTATCGTGAAAAATTAAATCAATAGTTGGATCTCATTAAAATTATTTTTAGAAGTGAATTAATATACTTATTTTCATTATAATTGAATTTCGTTTTCATATAAATAAATTTTTAATATAAAACTATTGTAAAAATATATCTTGTTAAAAAGAGAATTTTTTTAATAATAATAGTATTAATAACAATTATAATCTACATTATTCATGGAGGGGTTTATAAATAAATATGATTAAAACCACACACACATGATAATATAAGAAATATTGGGATATGTGATCCCAAACCATTACCAAGACCCATCAAGGACATGTCCAAATCACAAGTTCCATGGGGGATAATTTTTAAAGGGAGGTAATAAATAGATAATTTTAAGATTTTGAACATAATATAACATTAATTTCATAAAATGATGTCATTATTAATGTAACAAGAATATAGGAGGATGTTGATGGGGTTTGTAGGATCTCTCTCAAGTGATCATGGATTCATTAATAATATTAAGAGTTTTTTTTCCTTGATTGAATTTATAAATAGCCATTCTTTGTATGTGGTCTTTAGAAATGTTGGTGAATCTATAGAAGCCATAATTACATGTACCATTCTATGAAAATGGAACTCAAAATTTATTGAGATTAGAAAATATAGCCTTATTATGGTCTTAGATCATTTTTCTAGTTCATTCATGATTCTGGAGGTTGAATTTGGATGAAAAGTAGAGTGAATCATATTTTCTCAATCCCAGCCCCAATCATGGGGAAGTTCAATTCAAGTAAATAGTCAATAATCACCCATTCATTTTATACAAGTTAAATAAAACCTTGGATGTTATTTGATTTATTCATCCCTCTAATTTTATATTTGTGGTTTTCACATTTCAAATATTTTACGATGGGTGATGGATTTATTTTATTTTCTATTTTCTTTGGAGGAATTAAAGATGATGGATTCAGGTTTTAGTTATTTTCCTTTTAGTCTAGGATTATTATATATTCTAATATGCGATACAAAATTTAATATATTAAAATATGAAAAAACCTTCTTAAAATTATTGTTTAATATTTATAGACTTTATTTTATCATTTATAAATTTTAAATTTTATAATGCATGGCTTTATCTATAGAAATTCCCATTAAATTATATAGATAAATTCTGATTTAGTGGTTATTTTTATGATTTTCATTTTATTATTAATATTTACCTTTCTTCTAATTTATTTTTTGAAGTTATTATTTATATACATGATGGTGAAATTTCATTATGTATTGAATATGTGAGTGTTCTCCCTTTCTATTTGGATTAGATATTAAGAGGGTATAATAAGTATAATTGAAAAAGTGATGGTGTATACTCATTTTACTCTTTTATTGGGAATGGTGGAAGGACTGTTTTAAAGAAAAAATGAATTAGTAGATAAGTTAAATCTATTTTTAGGAAAGGTGATCAAGAATCTAAAAATAATTTATTTATTATAACATTAAATATAGTATGTTTTGATTATTTTCCTTCTCCATATAATATCAACTTTATAGATGTAGGCTCCTAACTTAGAGGTGTTTCTAAACAAGTTAAAATTCAAATGATTAATATTTTATTTCTGTTAATGTTACATTTGAATTATCTTTGACATCAGAATTTGTTATAGGGATTATTTATGTATCATAATTTGGTGGTCAATTTTGACAAAAAAAATCCACCAAATATTCAATCCTGATGGGGTTTCTTTTGTAATAATAGGGGAACTAGTGGCAGATACCCAAAATATTGGTTAGGTTTGGAAACTATAATGGAAAACTCTTCCTGATAGTAAAACAATGAAACTATAAGTGGCTAATTCAAATGGTATTATTCTTGTATACAAGGCCAGTTACCTACCCCAATAAGGAGTTGATGGATCTCTAGGGAATTATATTTAGAAGGAATTTATTATTGATAAAAAAATTCTACATTGTGATATTTATAAAAAAACAATGTCAAGATTCCATGGATTCTAGTATAATGTTTTTTTATTTCTATGAGATTTCAAATTTTAAATTTGAGGGTTGAGTATATTTAAGGAAAATGGATGATATATCCTATAGGGATAAAACTGTTAAATGGAAATCATACGATGAATAATAATGAAAAACTATTCCTTATAAAAAAATGTTAGATAATGAATGGATCATTCAATGTGATACCTGAATATGATAACTAGACCATCTAATATTTTTAATCTTAAAGAAGAGGAATATAGGATACGATATAAGTTTTTTAATCCATTAAAATATGAATCAAATCAATTTTATTGTGGTGGTTATCTTAATCTTCATAATTCTGATAAAAATTATTTAGGAAATTAGATGAAATATAGTCTTTTTTATATTACACAGTTTCTTGTGGTGATGATAATTCTTTGTGAATTATGAATACTATAATTTTGCTTTGTAAAATTATTAATCAATAATTATCCCACATCCCCTCTCAATTTAATTTCAATTTTTTTAATTTTTAATAGAGGTGATTTGGGTTTGGTTTTCCAATCCTATTATGTACCTATTCATTATTATTACTATATTTAATATATATATACTCACTATATATGATGGTCGTAATATCCCTTATAGTCACCCTCCATCCTTTTACACAATACCCACATATCTCCATTATGTTTCAGTACAATTGTTTTTATTTTACATATTTTTGTAAAATTCTTAAAATATTCTCATCCATATATTATTTTTACTTTGATATCCCTTTTCATTTTATTCTACATGCATGCCCTTTTCCACAGTTAATTAAATTTTTAATAACATTAATGTTCCCCCCATTATAAATACTTAATATTAAATTCTCATCTAACTCACCTAACCTGGGATAGTATTATCTAATAAAACAATAATAAATTATATCATGTTTTATATACAGTAATAATATAATTATTTAATTTATTAAATTTCATTCCACTATTAATCATTTTATGAAAACATGGATAAAAAATAAGATCCTTTGATGAAAAAAAAATATTTTAAAACATTTAAATTTCCATTTATCCATATTCTACCCAAATAAAAATATTAACATCCAAAATTTAATAAATACTAAATAAATTTTGAAAACACATAAAATTTTTAAATGGATCAAAATTTTAAAAATTCATAACCTAAGGAAAGAACCCCATTTCAGTTACAATGATACAAGTAATATTTTTCTCTAACATACCTTTTTAAAATTACCAATTTACCCATAATATAAAAGTGCAAATAAAAATTTGAAAAACAATCAACTATTTTTTTATAAGTCTCTATAATAGATAACCATTTTATAAAATTTCATCATTGATAAAATTAACCACAATCAATGAAAAAACAAATAATTAATATACCAAAAATGGAGAATTAATGTAACGCCCCAGATTTGGGTTCCACCCCAATGTGCCTCAAACCCTATTGGTCACATAACCTCAAGAGTATTTCCCCAAATACCAGAGGCTGCTGAATAGTAGTTGGGGACAAGGTGTGATAATGGGGAAAATATTCCCTCATTGGTGGAGTATACACATCAGAAAAAAATAATAGACAATAGTGGAAACAGTAATTCCATGCAATTGAAATAAATATTGGAAGACTAAAGTAAATCCGATAGAATCCATAATATATATACGTTGCATGGAATTTGTATCTATGAAAATATCCAAACATGTTATAATGATGGAAAGCAATATAGAAACCAAAGTGAAATATTAACGATAAACTCCAGTAGAATTCCAATCCTCAGCTTGTTATCACTCTCTCCAGCACCTACAACAATCAAAAACCTAATGAAGAAGGGTGATTTCCCTTATCTATACCCACAACCATATAATCAACTTGGGTCCAAAACATGAACCAAATAGGGAGTGAGATGAATCCCAATAGGAAACCACCAAAAAATATGTGACTAACTATTAGTTAATATATATAGCAGGAAATATACAGAAATAATATAATAAACTAGGAAGTACTAAAATGTAAAAAAAAAATACTACAGTTTTAAATTAAATTAATTTACATTTATTATTCACACTTTGAATCATGTAATTTTGAGATCTATCCTATGATCTATATCCCCCTATATATTAGTAAAGAAATATTCCTCTCAAAAGACCATCTAAAAAATAAAGTAAGACTAAGTCCATGTTTATGCTTTGGCTTGACAGGCTCATCACAGTCATTCAATTATTGAATAAAGACCCTTAGGTATGGTTCACACAGTCTAATCCCCCTGGTTTAACATAACAATAATTTATTTAATAATGACCCTATGGGAATCTCTCACAGTGTAACCCCTTTTGTCTAACTTAGCACCAAGAATTTACAAATTACCCCATGTGCGTCTCTCATGGTCAATACCCCATGGTCAACATAACATCAAAAAATTTTAAATGACCACCTAGGTAGCTCTCATGGTCTAAACAACCAGGTCGATGACCACCTGGAAGCTCTCACAGTCAGTACCCCTAGGTCAACATAATATTAAAACATACACAAATGACCCTACCTCCGGAAGATATCACAGTCAAATTCCCATTGGTCAAACATTCACAATGCATATCACATGCATCTCATATTATCAGTAACTCCATCCTAACAAAACATGGCATGGAAAACCAGGAAAACATAACATGCATTCTAAACCAAACGACTATAAACAATAAAACAAAGGAAACTCACCTACAGGGTGTCCCATAAACAACATATCCAATATTATTCATAATAAATAACCCTTAACTAATCAATCTGGCCATATAAGGTAATAAACATGGCTAAATTCCAAATCAAGAAATACCCCAATCATGTGTATGTGGAACTATTAGCATATATAATCCAAAGATGGACAACTAAAGGCACAAACCACCTGACTCAATATCATACGATCATAGTTATTGAATTTTGTCCCTTAAATCAGCCTAAATCTGCATTGATCTATAAAAAGTTGAAAGAATCTCAACCCTGAATAACTCATGAGAGAAGAAGAATCAAGAATAAAGTCTCTATGGTTTTTGAGGACTCATTAGTGGGATTTCAAAGCACCTGATGGCCTCTCAATCAAAGCTATAATGGAAAATAGGGAGCGGTCCAATGTTCGACGGTCATTCTGTCGCTCTCCGGTATGATCCAAAGGCAGAAGAAGACACTTACGAACATAAGATGCAACCCCGCTCCATTATATCAAATAAAAATAAAAGTACATTATGTGTTTATTATAATTACACTCTGTTTATTATCTTCAACCGAACCCCATCTTAATTGGGTATGCTAGGTCATAACACGACCATGTACTCAGACAATACATGGCCATGTACTTGGGCGTTACACGTCCAGTACATAGGTGTATGCGGAAACTAGGTACATGGTGTGTACTCAGAAGTACACATCTTGTACTTAGAAAAACCCCATTTCATTCATTTTCCTCAATAACCCAAAATTGAGATCCATACATGAAATGATGATCTGGGTTCTTACAAACATCCCCCCTTAAAGCAATTCATCCCCAAATTTCCCTTACAAGGGTGGTGAATAAGAAACTTCAAGCAACTCTATCTATTTTCATCGTACGTTTTCTTCCCTCTCCCAAGTCTTGTCATGTAGTCTCCTGTGCTGCCATAGCACCCATACCAGAGGAACAGACCGGCCATAGAGAACCTTTGTGTTGTGATCTAAAATCCAAATATGGTGCTCTTTGAAGGATGCATCGACCTCCAACTCAACCTCATCGGGTTGGAAAACATGAGACGGGTCGAAAATGTAACGTTGTAGCTGAGAAATGTGGAAGATTTCATGCATATACCAATACCTCTAATGTAATTGAAATTGATAGGAAATCGGTCCGAATCTCTCAAAAAATTCAAATGGCCCAATGTATCTCGGTAAAAGATTCCCATGTCTCCTAATCTTCATGTGTCCCTACCTCGGTGTGACACGTAAGAAAACCATATTTCTGACCTCGAACTCCATAGGTCATCTCCGTCGATCATCATAATATTTCTGGTGAGATTATGTAGTAACCATCCTATTCCGAATCAACTCCACCTCATGAGTGGTATCCTAGACAAGACGAGTTCCCAACGTAGTTGCCTCTCCCGCCTCTAGTCAACATAGGGGTGATTGACATAGCCTACTATACAAAGCCTCATAAGGTTTCATATGAATCATTTCTTAAAAAATATTATTGTAGGAAAAATCCACTATGGGTATGTGTCTCTCCCAAGAGCCCCTAAAATCAAGGATGAATGCTCAAAGCATGTGCTCCAAAACCTGAATCATGCGCTTGGACTAGACACATATATGGGGATGGTAATCTATTCTCAGAAGTACCTACATACCCAAATCAATCTATATTCCCTTCCATACATGAGAAGTAAACTAGGAATCCCTATCTAATATGATAGAGTACGAAACCCCATTCAAATGTACAATCTCTCTAATGTACAACTTTCCATTCCCATCAACACTTAAGGTTTCCTTGCTCAGTAGGAAATTTTAAACCTTTATGAGTCTATCGATAACAACCCAAACCGAATCATTCCCTTGAGGTGACCTCGGTAAACCTATCATGAAATCCATCACAACATCATTCCACTTCCACTTAGTAATGAATAACTACTGTAAAGTCCCTACTAGTCATTGATTCTCTACATTCACTTACGAACAGGTGGAACATCTCAGAACAAAACAAGAAACATCCCTCTTCATTCCTAGCCACTAATACTGACAATGTAGATATCAATACTTCTTAGTTCACCAGGATGAACTTCCCATACCGAGGCATGAAAATCTCTCAAAATATCCTTGTGCATGTCTTCTGACACCCTTATGCTCCCATGAAAATGCAAACCCTCACCCTCACCAATAGTCCACCCAGGAGTAGGGTCCTCGCCCAACACACTCTCCCATTGGACTTGGTTTTCAGAATCTGACAGCTGACTCATTCGCACTCAATCCAGTAGAGTAGAGGTAACAACTATAAATGAATAAAACGTATACCCCTTTCTATCATGCCCCTCCAAATACATCTTAGAGAACAGAGCCATATGTTTCCACTCACTGCTGGCTTCCTGAACTGCATGTATTTGAGTCCTCCTGCTCAGCACATCAGCCGCTATATTTCCATTTCCAGGCATATAGGCAAGCTCAAAGTCAAAGGAATGAAGGTTCTCAACCCACCTTTGTTATCTCAAATTCAGATCTTTTTGAGTAAATATATACTTGAGGATTTTTTGGTCAGTGTATACCATAAAATGATCTCCCAAAAGATAATGTCTCCAACAGTGTAAAGCATGCACAACTATAGACAAATCAAGATCGTGCATTGGGTAATTCCTCTCATGTGGCCTCAACTATCGAGACTCATGCGCAATGAATCATTCTCCCTACATAAGAACTACTCTAAGCCTGATACTTAATGAATCACAATAAATGGTTTAACTCTTGCCCGACTCCCAAAAATGTAGTATCGGTGCTAAAGTTAATCTCCCTTTTAGCTCCTGAAATACTGAATCGTAGGAATCTGTCCACAAGTACTTTATACCCTTCTTAGTCGGGCCCTTAAGTGGCACTGCTAAGTGTGAAAATTCTTTAATAAAGCGCATATAGTAACCATCCAGCCCAGAAAACTATGTAAATCAAAGACGTTATTCGACTGCTCCCAATAAACTACTGTTCTCACATTTCTTGGTCTACTGATACTCCTATCTCTGATATTACATGACCTAAGAAGTGAATATGGTCCATCCAAAAGTGGAATTTTGAGATCTTGGCATATAACTGATGCTTTCTCAGTGTACTTAATACGGTTCCAAGATGGATGGCATGGTCATGTCGAGTGTTAGAGTACATGAAGATATCGTCCACTAAGACTACCAAAAAAAATAATCCACTTAAGGATGGAACTCTTAGTTCATCAGTTCCATGAAAACTGTTGGCGCATTCGTGTTACCAAACAACATAACCATGTACTCATATAGAACATTCCTTCTTTGAAAGGCTGTAAGAGATATATCAAATGGTTTAATGCGCAAATGATGGTAACAGGATCTCAAGTCAATCTTCAAGAACACCCGGGCTCCTCGAAGATTATCAAAGAGATCATCAATACTTGGTAAGGGATATCAGTTCTTAAATATCAACTGGTTTAGATTCTGATAATCTAAACAAATTCTTAGGGTTCCATCCTCCTTCTTTGCAAAAAAGGATAGGCGAACAGCAAGGAGAAGTACTGGGTCGGATGAAACCCTTTTCCTACAAATCCTCTAACTTCTTCCTAGGCTCCAGTAAATCTGGGGTAGCCATCCTATAAGGAGAAATAGAGATCGGTGCCACTTCTGGCACAAGATCAATAGAGAAATCTAACTCTCTCCAGAGTTAATCCTGAAAAGTCATCTGGAAAGAAATATATGAAACAATCCAAAAATGCAGGAAAGTCAACCTGTGAAGTCTACTGACAATCCAGATATAAACTAGAAACCTGAGCTGTAATTCATCCCAATCCATGATGCTCTGGTCCAGATCTGCTTGTATGGACATCCCATTCTCCCTTTTGTAGAAAGGATCCACCTTCGGATGACATGAAACTCACCCTGCGGTGATTACACTCAATAAAGAGTTGAAAGGAGACCGACCAGTCCATTCTGAAAATGACATAGGATCCTTTAATGTAACAACCCAAAGTTTTTCAATGGAAATTACCTTCTTATAAATATTTCATAAAATCAAAATAAAACACAACATAATGAACTCCTAAGTGTTAAGTGACCTTTAAACATATGTTTGTCACTTTTGTGTTTGGAATTTCGAAAACTGGATATACACGGTTGTGTTCAAGATGATTTTTGGAGTCTAATAAAACAAAAATAATTTTTGGTGAATAGTAACATACCCTTATTAATAGTAACCTACCCTTATTAATAATAATATGACCTTATGAATAATAAATCGTCCAAAAAAATAGTAACCTTACCCAGGAATAATTAAATAAAATTTAGGCATCTTATAAAGTGACAATTTGTCCATAGAAATTTTTTTGGTATTTTTGTAAGTCATAAATGATTAATTATGATTAATTCATTAATTTTTAAAAAATATATTTTCTTAAAAGTGTTTATAAATCAAAAAATCTATTTCTTATATATTTAAGACAATTTTATAAGACCTCAAGTAATTTTCGAAAGCATTATAAAATCAGTTTTAATTTTAAAAACTGTTTTTTCAAGTAAATTGTGATTTTAATTAAATATTAAATTAAGAATATTTAGAAATTTATTTTTGAAAAATCAAAATAATTTTGTGATTCTACATGTTGAAAAATTTATGTGTTGATTTTTTATGATTTTTCTAAAATACTTGAATTGTTTATGAATAATTAAATACCATAAATTACAAAATAAGGTAAATAAGCTAATTATAGAGTCATGTATGATGTTATGCTTATGTAAGCCCACTTGCTTCGGGGTCAGATTATTAAATTACAATTCTTGGTCATAGAATACTCAATATTCCTTGTCTTGTGGGGAAATAATAAATTAATAAATTTTATATTGAGAAATCTCCTCTCCCCTGCACTACAAATACCACCCTTCACACCCTCATTTCCTCACACCTCTCAATATTCAAGACATGTCTAAACTAAAATCAAGAATATTCCCTATCCCCTCCCTCAAATCCATGATATTATGTTCTCATCAAAATACCAAGCCTAGGCCCCTTAAGGAGGATCTCAAGAGGAGGATTCAAGAGGTAATTTCTCTCCCTCTTTTCCTTTAATTTCCTTTCAATTTCAAGTTCTTTTCTAATTCTATCCCCACCTATCTTCATCCACAAAATATAGTAACTCTATTACCATTTATATACTATAATGTTATGATAATAATGGTATATTATACCATCCAACCCCTTTCCCTCTTTTTTTTATTTTATAAAATAAAACGTTGTTTGTGAGGTGTTAATCTATTACCTTCAACAACGACATGTTTTGTTATTTCATTTCTACCATCAGATCTGGTCATGAAAACATTTTTATGGTTGAACCAAAATATTTTATATTTATTAATTCCTATTTAATGTCTTGTAAATAACTTATGTACATATTACTAAATGATTAATCAAAACAAGTTTGTTGTGGTTGAAAAACCTAAGAAATTAACTCAAACAATCATCATTTAATTCTTATCTAATGATTCATCCACATGGTATATAATATAATCCATTATAAGATCATTTTAAATTATCTAATATAATTAATAACATTAAATATCATTTCTTTATGTTTATCCATGTTCTACAAAAACTTTCATTTAATAATACAAGTGAACCACTCAAGAAAACCATAAAAATAAACATTCCCGAACAATGTTTTTAAACTCTATACCTCATCCAAAGGAACATAAAATCACTTAGTGAAACAATAATGAACCATATTAATGTAGAATAGGTTCTATATTTCTAATTAATGAATATAATTTAATTATACAGGACATTAAAGAGAAGAAAGCGTTCTGATACAAGGTAAGGGGAAGTTCTTGAACCCAATTTCATCCTTCGGGTTCTCCCTCTTTCACTCTATTTTTGATATGGTTATTCCTTAAAAATAATTTTTTCATAATATTATTTCCTTTTCTGGGATATAAATGTTTTTCATTGATGTTTATTTCAAACAAAATTTTTTCCCAAAGAACTCTTCTTTTAAGAACACACATTTTACATCTCATTCAAGGATGACAGTTCTTGTAACTTGTAAATTATTCCCTCTTTCTTTTGGGAATCCAATGTTTATGAATGTGTTAATATCATATGAAACCCAATTAATTTCATGGGATAGTTATTTTCATTTTTGATATATGTTCATTTTTTCATGCATGATAAATGATAATGTTATGATGTGACGGGTGCGCCTGGATTTATATAGCGCAATATGAATGTTTGAATGTGACGGGTGCACCTGAAATTATATAGTGCTCCAATGAATTGGGTAAAGTGATGAATCTCATGAGTTAATGTGAAATTATGTGTTAACAAGATTCTATATTTTTTCACATGTACGTGTGGTTTTTAACCATTAATACATGATGTTTCATTTTTTTATGCATGGCCACATTTCAAGTCTTTTATTTATGCTTCCTCTCATGTTCATGATTCTTTGCATATGTTAGGATTATGCTCACCCCATGCTATATTGTTCATATTTATAATATTACTAGGCTTTTAGATAACCACTTTTTATGTATATCTTCATGTGGCTACATGTACTACGGAGAGGTCAAGATCCAATAAGAATCTAGAGAAGAAGAAATAAAAAAAATATGCTCGATGTTGTATTTGTTATGTATGGTACTGTTTTCCCAAGACAATAAAACATTTGATCCTCTATGTGTAATACTATTATGTTTTTTATCTTTAAAATGATGTAATAGTAATGTAATAAAAGGTTGTGTCTCTATAGTTGGTATTAGAGGTAAGTTTTAGTTAATTTTGGAATTAGTATTAGTGAACCCAAGAGAAAACCTCTAGCATGAGACTAAGTACAAATATTCACATAAGAATATTTACATAAGGATCCCACATGTTATGTTTTTGTTATAAATTTCTTAAATGAATAAGTTATTAATGGCTTGTTGACTTATGTTTTGTTCCAAACTTTTCTATTTTAGAAAATGGTGGGAACCGAGAGAAACTAGGCCAACAACTCGTGCGAGGGCCAATGAAACAATTGCCCAAACGACATCCCCAATGATTTGGGAGGTGGAGTTCAAAACTTCATGGCGATTCTTACCAAATTATATCAGGTTATGAACAATAACCATAATAATGGGGAACATACTCCTTCACCAAAGAGGCAGCAGCTGGATATCAAATGTTTTATGCGGTAATGACCACCGATGTTTAGTGGATCTTCTGATCCACTAGTTGCGGAATAGTGGGTCAACACCGTGGAGAATATCTTTTCTTTGCTTCAATGTTCTGATAAGGAGAAGGTGACACTAGTCTTTTATCTTATATATAGAGAGGTTGATCAATGGTGGGATTTGATTAAGAACACCAAGCCAAGGGAGGAAATTGAAGAGATGGAATGAGAAGAATTCAAGATAATGTTTCTTAACAAGTATTTCCCAAGAACTCTTCGTACAAATATAGAGATAGAATTCATAGAGCTCAAGAAAAAAGAAGGATAATTTTTCACAACCTATGAATAGAATATCGTAATGCTTTCATGGTATGCTTCAGGTTTTTTTTATCAACAATGATAGAAAAATTGATAGATTCTTTTGTGGATTTAAACCACACCTTCAAAAGGCTCTTGAAATTTGAGACTTTGGGAGTTATGAAGAAGTTGATCGATGTTCTCTCAAAGTAGAGATGGAGTTTGTAGAATGGTCCCATGGCTATGGTGATAAGAAACAAAATATGGTGTTTCAATCAGGTGGATCTAATTATAAAGGTGGGAAGAAAACTCAACGACCCACATGCCAAAAATGTGGGAAGTTGCACCTTGGGAACTACCTTAAAGGGATGGTGAAGTTCTTCAAGTGTGGAAAATAAGGAGACCATTCTCAAGAGTGTTTAAAAGTGATGAAAATGAAATATAATGTTGCCTAATAAAGGAGAGAACCACCAATGGTTAAATGCTACAACTGTATGGAGCTAGGGCACTATGCAAGCCAGTGCACTAAACCTCGAGTTCTCGAGTGTAATCAGTATCAGTGGAAACCAAATACAAAGGAACTAGGGAAGGCTTATGCCATCACTACTATGAAAGCGGAGAAATATAATGAAGTCATACAAGGTACACTTTATATTCAATCAAGAATGGAAAAGGTCGTATTTGTTTCTGGTTTATACATTCCTTTATATCTTGAAAGTTTTCTAGAACTATAGAATCAAATCCCCGAAACCATGAAGTAGAGATATCCATAAAAACACCAAGTGGTTGAATCATTGAAACCCAAGTGTTTGACTCTTCTCCTGTTGGAATATGTCGGAAGATTCTTCCAGCTAATCTCATAATAATTCCCTTGGTGGAATTTGATGCTATAATGGGAATGGATTGGCTCTCGTTATATAGATCACATATCAACTGTCGAGAAAATGAAATATCTTTTCATATTCTAAACCATCCCATGATCCTTTACAAATTCAAGGAATATCATGAATCTCCTTTGAAAAACCCTCCATATATTTGGGTGTTGATTCCCTATGAAGAAGCATACCTCTACCAAATGGTTGAGTCGAAGGAAAGTTCCAAACTTGTTGAAATGCCCATCATGAGGGAATACAACAATGTATTTCCCAAAGAGTTACCTGAAATTCTCCTAGAACGTGAGGTAGAGTTCTCAATTGAACTCATACCCAAAGATACTCATATCTCAAAGTGTCCCTATAGGATGGGTCCTATCGAACTGGAGGAGTTAAATAAGCACCTACAAGGGCATCTGGAAAAAGGGTTCATACGGCCTAGTGCATCACCTTGGGGTGCACCAGTGCTCTTTGTGAAGAATAAGGATGGAACAGTGTGGTTGTGTATCAATTATCAGGTACTCAACAAGATCACCATAAAGAAAAAGTATGCTATTCCAAGGATTGATGACTTGTTCAATCAGTTAACAGAAGATCAATACTTATCAAAGGTGGATATTCGTTCTGGATATCATCAGCTAAAGGTGAAGAAGGAAGATATTTAGAAGACTGCCTTCCGTACAAGGTATGGGCACTATGAGTTTCTAGTGATTCCCTTCAGACTTACTAATGCCCCTACAATCTTCATGGATTTAATGAATTGATTAATTAGGCATTACCTTGAAAAATTTGTGGTATTGTTTATTGATGATATTCTCATCCACTCCAAGTGCAAGGAAGAAGATGAAGAAAATATAAGACTTGTGTTGGAAACATCGAGAAAGGAGAATTTGGACGCCAAGTTCATCAAGTGTGACTTTTGGATAAATCAAGTCACGTTCTAGGGACATGTGATCACAAGTGAGGGAATTTCTTTTGATCCTTAAAAAAGGCGATTTAGGAATGGACCAGGCCCTCTAGTCTCATAGAAATCCATAGTTTTCTTGGATTATTTTGGTACTACCTACGTTTTGTGAGAAACTTATCATGATTGTCAAGCCCACTAACTAAGTTAACAAGGAAAGGGGTCAATTATGTCTATACAGAAGAATGTGAGGGAATCTTGAAGGAGATAAAGAGAAGGTTGATCACTGCACATGTAATCACACAACCAAAAAATAGTGAAAGTTTTGTGATATATAGTGATGGTTCAAAAAAGGCTTAGGTTGTATACTCAGGAAAAAAGAAAATGTGATAGCCTACGCCTCATATTAGTTGACAATCCATGAGCATAACTACTCGATGCATTATCTAGAGCTGGAAGCCATGATTTTTTCCTTGAAAATATGGCGGCACTACCTTTATGGCGAGAAGTGTGATATATAAACCATCCACAAGAACCTAAAGTATATATTCACACAAAAGGAGCTCAACATGCATCAAAGTATATGGTTGGAGTTAATCAAGGATTACGATTTCTCTATTCACTATCATCCTGGGAAGGCGAACAAGGTAGCTGATTCTCTAAGCATAAAAGAACCTGCTAATCTATCCATGATGCGAATTTAGAAGGACCCTATCTTCTTGGATATGAAAAGGATGGATTTGGAAATCATAAGGGCAGGGGATACATCCTACCTTTCCCAAATTATTGCGCAACCATCTATCCAAGATAAGATTAAGAAAGCACAAAGGTATGACATGGAGATACAAAAGAGGGTAAATGTATTATAGAAAGGGAGCTACAAGAGTTTTGTATCGATGATGATGGTGTGATTCGGTTTGGAATGTGGCTTTGTGTGCCTTCATCACCCGCGATAAAGGTGGAATTATTGGAGAATGCACATAGATCAACATTCTCTATCCATCCTAGGAGTACCAAAATGTACTGTGTTTTCTGAGAACACTTTTGGTGGGATAACCTGAAAAATGATATCTTAGAATATATCTCAAGGTGCTTGGTATGTCAGCAAGTTAAAGCAGGGAGACATAAGTACAATGGGAGGATGCAACCATTGCCTATACCCATGTGGAAATGGGAGAATGTTACTCTGGACTTTGTCATGGGTCTCCCAAATACGTCGAAGGGAAATAATGAAATATGGGTTGTGGTTGACCGACTCACCAAGACTGCCCATTTTATCACTATTCAAGAAGACCTCTCGCTTGAACAACTTGCGAAGACATATGTGAAGGAATTGGTGAGACTGCATGGAGTTCCACTCTCGATTGTGTCTGATCTTGATCCAAGGTTCAAATCTAAACGCTAGAGGATTATTCAACATGATTTGAGTACTGAATTAAATTTCAGTAGGGCCTATCACCACCAAACTGATGGCCAATCTGAAAGGACTATTCAGAAACTTGAAGATATGCTACGAGCCATCTCACTAGAATTCAAAGGTGGATGGGATCATCATCTCCCATTGGTTTAGTTCTCATACAACAATAGATTCCACTCAAGTATTCAGATGGCTCCATATGAAGCTCTATATGGAAGGCGATGTAGGACTCCAACTTGTTGGGATGGAGTTTGAGAAATAAAGCTACTTAGACCCGATCTTGTGCAAGAGATGACAAAGAAGGTTCAAGTCATCCAAAAACACATCAAAGCTTCTCAGAGTTAGAAAAACAGTTATGCCGATAGTCGTTGAAGGGACTTGGAGTTCGATATTGGAGATAATGTCTTCCTTCGAATATCACCATGGAAGAGAGTCATGTGGTATGGAATGAAAAGGACGCTAAGCCCAAGGTACATTGGCCCCTTTGAGATCCTTGACCGCATAGGAGTCGTGGTCTATCGACTTGAACTTCCACCAAATATGGCTCATGTTCATGATGTGTTTCATGTATCACTTCTGAGGATGTACATATCTGGCCCCTCACATGTACTAAACTCAGAGGTGGTACAGCTGGAAGATGATCTCTCTTATGAGGAGTAGCTAGTAAAGATTTTGGACCGGAGAGATAAGGTTATACACAAAATAAAAACCCACCTTGTCAAAGTGTTGTGGAGGAACCATAATTTGGAAAAAGCTACTTTGGAACCAGAGGAGGTGATGAAGGAGAAGTACCCTCACCTATTTGTGTAAAACTGAATTTTGAGGGTGAAATTTCTTAAGGGCGGAAGAATGTAACAACCTAATGTTTTTCAATGGATATTCCATTCTTATAAATATGTCATAAAATCACATGAAAACATATCATAATGAACTAATAAGTGCTAAGTGACCATTAAACATAAGTTTTCCACATCTCTGTTTGAATTTCTAAAATCTGACATACACAATTGTGTTCAAGATGATTTTTGGAGTCTAGTAAAACAAAAATAATTTTTGGTTAATAGTAACATACCCTTTGAATAGTAACCTGCCCTTATGAATAGTAATATGACCCTTATGAATAATAAATTGTCCAAAATAATAGTAACCTTACCCATTAATAATTAAATAAAATTTAGGCATCTTATAAAGTGACAATTTGACCATAGTAAACATATTTTTATTTTTGTAAGTCATAAATAATTAATTATAATTAATAAATTAATTTAAAAGAAAATGTATTTTCTCAAATTTTTTCATAAATAAACAAATCTATTTCTTCTAGATTTAAGATAATTTTATAAGACCTCAAGTAATTTTTGAAAGCATTATAAAATCAGTTTTAATTTTAAAAACTGTTTTCTTTCATGTAAATTGTGATTTTAATTAAATATTTAATTAATAATATTTAGAAATTTATTTTTGAAAAATTGAAGTCATTTTTGGATTCTAT
The DNA here is from genome assembly GCA_963277665.1 of Viscum album. Lineage (NCBI taxonomy): Eukaryota > Viridiplantae > Streptophyta > Magnoliopsida > Santalales > Viscaceae > Viscum > Viscum album. The sequence goes on along the minus strand of OY728167.1, from coordinate 712,348,941 downwards.
ACGTCAAAAAATGGTTGGGTTGATTTTTTGTATTTTTCTAAAATACTTGAATTTTTGATGAATAGTGAAATACCATAAATTACAAAATAAGCAAAATAAGCTAATTATAGAGTCATGTATGATGTTATTTGTAAAACCTGAGATTTTTATGAGAAATATTTTGTTTTTATGTTATATACATCATCAAAGGAATCTTTTACAACACACAACACTAGCTTGGCTTGCTATATACGCAATCGCGACCTTCCTCGATAGCTTGTGTTGTACGCAATACCGAGTTTCACTAAACAAAGATATGCTATTAAAATATTATTAAAACTAGCCGTTATGAATAGTAATACCCACTTTTTGAAAATTTATAAATTTTATCTTTCAAAATGGACTTCATTTTTGGATTTGGAATATTGAAATTAGCCTAGGGTGAATTTTGCGTATTTTTCTGAAAACTTTCAATTTTTGATGAATAGTGAAAACACCTGGTTACTATTTAAAAACCAAATTTTTATTTAAATAATTATTTATTATATTTAAATTTATTCTAGGTCAAAATTCAAACAAAATAACTATATAAGTTCACTGTATTTCATTGGAGTCATTTTAAAATAATTTTAGATATATAAAAATGTTATTGAACTTTTCACCGTCTTTTACCCACCTCCTAGGAGAATTTGCAAATTTACATAAAACTTAATTTTACCTATTCTGTGAATGGAATTCCCAAAATCCTAGAGACACGGTTGATTTCAGTAAGTAAAATTTGGTTCAATGAGATGAAAATAATTTTTGGTGAATAGTAACTTTTTACTTTTATTTACAACGGTTAAAATTAAATAGGATAATTAAGGGTAAAAATGATATTATTATTACAATAAGACATGTCCTAATTCTATTGGATAAGTTTAATTCGACCAAAAACAGCCTTAGGGATAAAATATGACCATTTAGGTCCACATGTATTAGATTAGGACATTTATTATTATTTAATTCAAAGAGGAGTTAAAAGAGTGAAAATCAATGTTTAATAAGTAAAACATTTTTAATATTGGGTTATAAATACGATAAATTAGACTATAAATATTCATTAGAAATATAAAAATATTTCTTACATAATGGTATTTTATTTTTAATTTTTATACTTTAAATAATTTAATTTATTTATGACACAGTGATGATGTAGTAATTACTTTATTAAGGTAATATTAACATAATTGATATTATAAATACCCAAATAATGGTAATTTTAGACTTATTATGAATTTCACTAATTTTCTAGGTTAATTTGACATGTTATTATTGATTTAAGGAACTTTTTTCGAACTAATCATGCTGTTATAAATTTCACAAAAATCAAGTACCAAATAGTGTCAAAATTGACATAAAATAGTTTTTAAAACAAATATTATATTATTAATTTTTATTTTATTTTTAAAAATCTAAGGTTTATCCAAATGACTTAGATAAGGATATATATATTAATAATGAACCAATTTGGGTTCTTTTGGCTTGTTATAGTTAGTTTATTAACCTTACATTGTAAGAAAACAAGAAGACACGGTAAAAGTAAAATTATTTAACTTAAAGTTAAATCTAAATGATAAGGTTAAAATAGTAACATAAACTAGTCAAAATTCTATTGGATGAGAGTATTTCAGCCCATAACTACCTTATATTCTATATAAATCAACTAGGAGCTATAAAAAACTGAATATGACTTTATAATAAAATAATATTTTTAGTTTTTCCAAAGGTGCCCCTCTCCTCCCTTATAAAAGGGCATCTCATCCCTCTCCTCCTCACACCACTTTGAGCCACCATGATCGGCCAAAACATTCCAAATTCTCTTCTCCACTTCCCTAGAAATATCCTAGAGGTCTTGCTCTTCTTCAAAGACCAACTCTAGTGCCCTAAGAGGAGGTTAAGAACAGGCGCGTTAAAGAAGAGGTAATATCCATTACCGATCCTGGCCAAATTATTTCTTCTTCTACTTCCTCTTGTTTAGTTGTTTCATTATGAAGTAATGAAATCAGTATCACTAATATACTGATATTTTATTATAAATATGAAACAACCCTATTTCACTATCTAACCATCCTACAGAAAATGAAATCACCGCGTGTGCGTATGTACGGAATATCGTCTCCACGCCGTGGTGTAATCTGTTTTCCACCACCACCTTACTTGGATGGGTATAATGGTGTAAAGAATAACTATATATGATTATTTTAAAGTGATATTGATTCTGAAATAGTATACATACACATCAATACAATTCCATGATCATGGGAATGACATCAACGCTCGTGCGTACGTACGGCCTACTGTCTCCACGATGTGATGCGACTCGTTCTACATGAACTTCATTACATAATGATTATTTAAATGAATTGAATGAATAAATATGATATATATTACAATAATATAATTCTATAAATGAGTTATCTATAACCTAAAAAAGAATTATAAGAATTTATTTGACAAAACACGCACAAGAACAAAAAAAAAGCAATAAACACCCGAATAACAAGTAACAATGAAATATTACTAATAAGAAGCTAAGAATATGACCATATATAATATCATAACAATTAGTACGATTCAGGAATAAGTCAATAACATTATTTAAATCATTATACAGGAGGTTTGGACACATAAGAAGAAAATTGGACCTAAGGTAATGGAAAATCTCACAATCTCCTTTTTATCCGAGATTGATTATACTTTGGTATTTAATGGGGTGTATTTATCATCCACATCCATGTTTCCTCAATATTTAATATTATTTATATCCTCCTACAATTTTTTAAATCCAATATTACATGTTGTTTAGTTTTTAGTAAAAGATAGGAAAGGAATCTTTTGTCATTTTAAGTATGAGATACTTTTTGTCTTTTTTGGCCAAAGTACGAGAAGAATGTTTTTTTAACTTATATGGCTTGAATGGAATTTTAGAACATTATTTCCATGAAGATTACTTTACAAGTTTTCAAGTTTATTTTTCATCAACTTCTTTTAGTTTAAAATTTTAAGACATTTTAAGAAAGGAAAAATGTTTTTGAAGTAGAAAGGATATTTTCCTCAAGAATGGAGTTCAAGTGTTTTATCAAAATTATTTTCTATCTAAGATAATATGGGGTTCTGTTTCTATCGCTACTTTTACATTGATTTTATTATGTTATGATGGAATTATTTTTATGAATTCCTTTTATCTTATATGTATTATGTTATTATGTCTTGAAGTTTAGGAATCCCATTTTTTATTACATGGGTTATGCTATGATGTATGATTTATGATCTGGTGGAACACATAAGAATGGTATCATTATGAGATGGGTGGGACCTATATATCCCTCCAATGCATTGGGTAAAGATTTATATCTCATGAGATAGAAATGGCTGGAATGGCAGGTTAATCTGATTCAGTTATACATGACTGAAACGAGGAGTGAACTCGGTTCAGAAATGGACTTTGTCCGCTAAGATAGTCTTGGAAATGAGTCTTGACTACTAATAAATGATTCTCTATGATTATGTGTGTATTCCACAAAGTTTCATGTCTTATTTTATTATTATGGGGATTACATTCCACTGCTATGATTTATACCATGTTATGAAATTATGATCTCTTTTTCAAGTTGAGATTTCCAAAATATTATGTTCTTATGAATATGTTGTGATTGATATTTCTTTTGTTTACCCTTACTGAGCATTTGAGCTCACCCTTTTGTATGTTTTCTTTTCCCCAAGTCAGGAAGATGGGTATTAAGTAGGATATGCCAAAAAGGGATTCTAGATATGATGAAATAAATGGGAGACAAAGTAGATGCTTTATGAACCAGTTGTTCATATTTACCAGTTTCTAAAGACACTATACCTATACGGTCCTATTTTGGTTTTGTTATATGTTGTAATAAGTGTGCTTCAATTTTGAAGTAATAACAATGTATTTAAAGTATGGTTTGTTATATTCTTCTGATTTAAGCACACTTTTTACGGATCAAATTATAAAATTACTATTCCTGGTCATGGAAGACTCACTATTCCTTGTCTTTTAGGGAAATAATAAATTAATGAATTTTATATTGTGAAATTTTCTCACCCCTCCACTATAAATACCACCCTTCACACCCTCATTTCCTCACACCTGTCAAGCTTCAATACTTGTCTGAACTCTACCCAAGCATCTTCCCTAGCCCCTCCCCCACGTCCAATATATTCTTTTCCCATCAAAATACCAAGCCTAAGCCCCATAAGGAGGATCTTAAGAGGAGGATTCAAGATGTAATTTTTCTCCATCCTTTCCTTTAATTTCCATTCAATTTAAAGTTCTTTTCTTATTCTCTCCCCACATATCTTCATCCACATGGTATGGTAACTATATTATCATAAATATACTATAATTTCATGATAATAATGGGATTTTATACCATCCAACCCACTTTCCATCTTCCTTTTATTTTATAAAAGAAAACGTTGTTCGTGAGATGTTAATCTATCACCTTCAAGAACGACATGTTTTCTTTTTTCATTTCTACTTTCAGATATGGTCATGAAAAAAAATTTATGGTTGAGCTAGAATATTTTATATGCATTAATTCCTATTTAATGTTCTATAACTAACTTATGTACATATTACTAAATGATTAATCAAAACAAGTTCTTTGTGGTTGAAAAACGTCCCAAATTAACTCAGACAATCATCATTTAATTATTATCTAATGATTCATCCACATTATATACAATATAATCTATTATAAGATAATTTATCTTTTGTAATACAATTAATAACATGAAATATCATTTCTGGATGTTTATCCATGTTCTACACGAACATTCATTTAAGAATACAAGTGAACCACTCAAGAAAACCATAAAAATGAACATTCTCGAACAATGTGTTTAAACTCTATAACTCATCCAAATGCACATAACATCACTTAATGAAACCATAATGAACCATATTAATATACACAAGGTTCTGTATTTATAATTAATTAATATAATGTCATTATACAATACATTAAATAGAAGGAAGCGTTCGGATACAAGGTAAGGGGAAATTCTCGAACCCAATTTCATCCTTCGGGTTCAACCTCATTCACTCCTTTTTTTGATATGGTTACACCTTAAAAATAATTTGTTCATCATTTTATTTCCTTTTTTTGGTATATACATGTTTTTCGATGGTGTTTATGTCAAACAAAATGTTTTCCAAAATAACTCTTCTATTAAGAACACACATTTTACTTCTCATTCCAGGTTTCCAGTTCCTTGGGAACCCATTGTTTATGAATGTGTTATTATGAAATTAAACCCATTTATTTTCATGGGTTAGTTATGTTCATTTCTTATATATTTTTATTGTGGAATTCATGATAAATGATAACGTTATGTTATGATAGGTGCGCCCGGAATTATATAGCGCAATATGAATGTTTGAATGTGACAGGTGCGTGCAAAATTATATAGTGCTCCAATGCATTGGGTAAAGTGATAAATCTCATAAGTTAATTTGAAATTATGTGTTAAAATGATGCTAGGTTTTTTCACATGTATGTATGGTAGGTAACCACTAAGACATGATGTTTCATTTTTTATGCATGGCCACATTTCAAGTCTTTTATTTATGCTTCCTGTCATGTTCATGATTCTTTTCCTATTTCATGATTATGATCACCCCATGCTATATTGTTCTTATATATAATCTTACTGGACTTTTATCTCACCCCTTTTGATGTATATCCTCAGGTGGCTACATGTACTATGGAGATGTCAAGTGCCCGAAATTAGAGAAGAAGAGATAAAAAGATTATGCTTGATGTTGTATTTATTATGTGTGGCCCTAGTTTTCCGACGACACTAAACTATTGGATACTATATGTGTAATACTATTATGTTGTTTATCGTTAAAATTTTGTAATATTAATGTAATAAATTGTTGGGTCGCTATATTTAATCTCTAATACATAAAGGTCCCATAAGAAGTGACACCCACCAACCTCAAGAGGGAACCCCTTGCACTACGTACACTAGTAATCCTAATCCCCAACAAAGTTTCTAGCATTATAACATCATCAGACGTAAATATATAGAGCCCAAGCCTCTCCATAATGGTAACAAATATAAAACTATGGGAATCCCCTATATCAAATAGAGAAGAAGCTAAAAATAATGTAACTAGAATCGTACCTCTAACCATAGAGGGTCTGGGATCCTGCTAAATCTGGGTCTCTTCCATCACAAATGTCTAACTTGTACCAAAAACCTACGACCATACCTGGCTACCCTAATATGGTCCACCCTACTGTCATTAAGATCCTTCTATAAGGATACCATGGCTGTGACCACCTCCTCGGTCTGAAAAACCCTAATTCCCTGACTAAGGAGAAACTGGTGGTCCTGCTCCTGAACCTGGAGTCATAATAGATCCCCTCTCACTCACTACTGGTGAGAACTTCCTGCAAAAACATTGAATACGTCCCATCCTGCCACAAGATTGGCACTCTACTAGGTCCTTCGGGCAATGTGGTATTGTGTGACCACTCCTTCCACACTGGTAACACACCACTTGGATACCCGAAGAAACATACCATAATATATCTTTGCGGCTCTTCCTACTATCGATCAAAAGTGTACCAACCCTAGATGTTGAACCGCTCTGGATCACAGCTCCAAACACTCTTAGATTGCACTTGGTAATTAGAGCCTGACTTACTATAGTATTTACTGAAGTCATCCTGAAGACATTCACTTATGATCAGATGGAATACCTAAGACAATCCTCAAACCGCCTTACTAGTTGTAACTCTTCACTTCCCAAAATAGGTGAGAATCACTGAAGCTCTATAAAATGAGAATATTAATCCATCCCTAAAAGAGCGCACTACTCCAGATGCATGAAATCTCGGGCTCGATCGGCCCTCAATGTCTCGGGGTATAAGTAATCATAGAAGGTCTTCTGAAAATCTTAACAATCCATATCCTGTTGGCGTCCCACCTGTGAGATAAAATCCCACCATCTCTTGGAGGAATCACATAGCATGTACGTCTCAATATTCACCCTCCTCTCTGGAGGTGTCTTTAAATGCTCAAATATAGATACCATGGCCTCAAACCATGACTCTACATCCTGTGGTCCTCCATCCCCTGAAAAATAGGAGAATTTTTCTATTGGAACGCCCTTTTCAACTCTACCATAGTTGTAGAAGGATTTGGTGCTCTCTTAAAAGACTATATCATCCTCAAAAATCCTTCACAGAATTATGAATAAGTACCTGCATCCTGTATAATAGTCGGTTCCAAGATGGGAACGATGGGAGGATCTAGTGGTAGTCCCTGATCTACCATTTTCAGTGTCTATTCACCGCCCTGTACCTGGTGTTCAACAGGATGACGTCTTGGTGACATGACTGTACAAGGGAAAGTGCACACCTCAGTTCAAGATTAAAGGAACTAAAACTCCTAAGTTCAACTATGAAATAGGCTAAGGATAACATTCAAGTTTTACAAAATAGGGTTACACGGCATGTATAACCACTACACTGTGTGTTCCCTAAATCCTTAACATGGTCATGTACCAATGCCAACCTTGTCGTGTAACACCCCATACACACGGCGTGTTCCTATTGAGAAATGGTGTTTACTTTAATATACCCTCCTTCAAAAATTACTTCTACATGACTATAACTATATGATTCTAGCAGTGTAACACTACACGGCGTTAACACTCTAGTCACGGTGTGTACCATATAAGTTTCATCCACCTTTTTCATTAGTTACAAACCAGATACAGGATCAATCACTACAAAATGTGTATAAGCTAGAAACAATTTGTACAAACTATGTTTTATCCACCCGCGTCGTTAGTCACATGGCTGGATACATGGTCTTTTATTGCACGTCGTGTACTCCCAATACATAGTGTGTTCTAACAAATTTTTATCAACCTCGTGTCTCTACTCACACAATCATTCACATGGTCAACAACTACATGGTGTTTACATAAGGTACACGGTGTGTAATTAAGAAAAGTCAGTTCTTACAGAACATAAGAACACATGGAATGTGTTAATAGGACCACACACTACATTGTTTGGGTTTCTAATCATTAAGCCTCCAAAACTCCCCAGAACCCTTAAAAACATAAAATTTATCTATGTAATGCCAACTTCCGATCCATGAGAGCCCATACAACCTGCAAATAAAATTCTGGAATCCTTACTCATATCATATTAAGAGAATTCAATTAAAGTTCTAACATGGTCCACAAAGTTCGGATCTAAGAGGCCCCATAACACCTTCAGGACCAAAACATTATGTCCATCCAAATGAAACTTTACATATAAAAATACCCTATAAAAATAGAAAGTATTTCTATCAAGGAATATATCAAAAAATCATGGATATAAAGAATAAAATATATCACAACAGCATGCAATCTGTAAGAACATGAGCCTCAGCCCAGTTGGTGAGGTATCCTTAAGTGCATCCCCAAGACCCAGGTTCAAAACTAGGTAGAGGCATATTTCCAGGGGTACTGTAGCAGTACTGTAGTGGAACTATAAAACGTGTGGGTACTGTAGAATATTTTACACTTTACAGGCATTGTAACAGAACTGTACAATGTATAGGTACTATAGCAGAACTGTACATTGTGCGGGTACTATAGTAGGCACTGTAGCGGTTACTGTAGCAGGTATTGTTCGGTATTGTAGCAGCTGGAACAATTCATCTTGGGCCACCGGTTTGGGATTGGAGTCCTTAAGGCTTTCGGTCCACCTAGGCCTTTGGGTAAGTAGGGATTTTGGGCCACATTTAAGGCCTTTGGGCCACCTCAAGGTCGTCAGGCCAAATGCAGTTACCCCAGACAGACTCTACAAAAAAGGAGCCACCCCAGAAGAGGATTTAAGAGAAGCTGCACTCACTAGAGCATAGCCAAATGGATTTTTCAGAATTAGAGGGTATCTATATGCCATTGGGACCGGCCTTTGGTTGCACGGGAAGCCTAGCCAAACGACAATATGAAGTTGGAGAGCTACTATCATGATGCTGATACTGGGGAGTGGTAGTTCCTTGTAGATAGTCTAGTTGAATTCCCTAAGAACATAGGGTCATGTAATCTCCTAATCCTATGTGCCATGTAATCTCTGAGCTTACGGACCTTTCAAGGGTTCCCCCTCATCCCTTGAAACGCGGGTTATCAAAAATCAATAAAAATGAAGGTCTTTGGACCATTCGGGCATGCAATCAGTAATGTTCCCTAAATAGAATTAGAAGAATTAATGACATGTGATATCTAGAAATTGAATATAAGATGAATGAGATGTTATAACAACATCTCATTGGGTTTCAATAGAAATAAAACCCCAATGATATCAATCATAACAGCACCAAACAAGTGAATCACCCAATGGTGAAATCAAATGAACTGTAACATTTGAAAAATAAGAAAAATTGAAATATTCAAGGTAACATGGATTTTCCCTATACATGAGGTAGCTCGTCCTGAGGACAGCTTATTACAAACTACCTATTCTTTCCGATCCCAGAATATTAGATCCAAATAGTAAGGAAAAGTAGAAAAGAAACACCTCTGATACCACTTTATAACATCCTGGGTCCGGGTGACACACAAAGGTGCCCCGAACCTGTTTGGTCACATAACCTCAAGTGCATTTCCCCAAACACGAGAGGTCGCCAACTAACAGTGAGGGCCAAGATGTGATAATGGGGAAACTATTCCCTCATTGGAAGAGTATACACAGTAGAAACAAATTGTAGAAAATAGCTGAAATAGTAATACCATACATCAGAAATAAACATCGGAAGACTAAAGTAAATCCAACAAGATCCACAATATATATATATATATATGTCCCATGGAATATGTATCTAATAAAACACGAAAAAATGATAGAACTCTGGAAATAAATTAAGAAACTAAAGTAAAAAAGTAACAGTAAACTCCAGCAACATCGCAAACCTAAGCTTGGTCTCATGCTCTCCAGCTTCTACAGCAATCAAGTACCTGATGAAGAAGTGTGCTTACCCTTATCTATACCTACAATAATATAATATTCTTGGGTCCAAAACATGTTCCAAAAAAGTTGTGAGATGAATCTCAGTTGGCAACTACCAAAGGATCTATGCCTAACTATCAGTGAGTATATATAACAGTCAATGTGCAGAAATATTGCAATAAACTAGGAAGTACTCAAAAGTATACAATCCAACAGTTTTCAATTAGATTCATTTTCATTTATTATTCATCCTTTGAATCATGTAATATTGGGATATATCCTATTCTCTATATCCCCCTATGTAATAGTAACAAAACAGTTGTCTTAGAAGACAATCTAAACAAATCAAGAAAGACCGAGTACAAGCTTGTGCTTTGGCTTGGCAGACTCATCAAAATCATTCAATTATTCACTATCTACCCATAGGGAAAGTTCTCATAGTCTAATATACCTGGTCTAATATAACAACAATTAATTTAATAATGACTCTCTGGGAAGCTCTCATTATCTACCCCCTCTGTTCTAACTTAGCACTAATCATTTACAAACGACCACTTAGGCATCTCTCATGATCAATACCCCTTGGACAACATAACAACAATAAAATTTAAAAGACCACATATGAAGCTCTCACGGTCTAAACCCATGGGTCTATGAGTACCTGGTAGCTCACACAGTCAATACCCTTGGGACAACAAAATAGTAAAACATACACAAATGAACCTACCTTAGGAATCTCTCACAGTCAAATTCTCCTTGGTCAAACATTCAAAATGCATATCACAAGCATCTCATATAATCAGAAAATCTATCCTATCAAAAAAAGGCATGTAAAAAAAGGAAAAACTAACATGAATTCCAGATCAAAACCCCATAAACAATCAAACAAATGAAACACACCCATGGGTTGTCCCATAAATATGGTATCCAACCATACTCATAAGAAACAACCCTTTACTAATCAATATAACCATAGAAGGTAATATAAAAAGGTTAAATTCCAAATCATGCAGTACCCCAATCATGTGTATGAGGCACTTTTAGCATATATAATCCATAGATGAACAATGAAAGGCACAAACCACCTACCTCGATATCATACGATCGATATTCTTGAACGTCGTCCCTTGAACTGTCCCAGATCGGAATATATCTAAAAAATGCGAATGATTCACAACCATGAATAACTCACAAGATTGGAAGAATCGAGAATAAATAATCTAGGGATTTGAGGAACCATTGGTGGGATTCCAGTGCACCTGAAGACATCTCAATCAGAGCTCGGATGGAGAATTTGTAGGGGTTCTAAGTTTATTGGTTGTTCCGTCACTCTCTTGTACGAACCACAGGGAGAATAAGACATTATGGACATAATACGTGACCCTGATCGAATATATGAAATAAAAAGAAAATTACACAGCATGTTTATTAATATTACACGCCATGTATTAGCCTCAACCGGCCCGCAACTTAAGCAGGTCAGTCAGGTCATCACACAACCATATACTTGACCATTACACTGCCAGTACATGGCTATACACGACAATCGGGTACAAGGCGTGTACTCATAAGTACACAACGTGTAATTATAAAATCCTCATTTCTTCCATTGTCCTCAATAACAACCTGAAATCAAGATCCATTCCAAAAATGAATATTCGGGTTCTTATAATTAATAATCTCTATACTACTAATAATTATGGTTTTCATTGTGATAGTTTTTAAAATATGGTGTTCTTTTCCTATGTTAATGCTTATTTGATAGGAAATATGCATTATTTAATTTTTCAAAATGAGAGAAATATTTTTTTGGTAGAATGGTATGTGGAATGAAATATAATGAATAATAATTCAGTGATATTAATCACATCCATATCTGAATTTTCTATTTAGTCATAATAAAAATCTATGTTATGTTGATGAAGATTTAATTTTTTGAGATTTTGGATGAAATTATGATTTAGTATCTTATGGGTTCTTGTAATCAATGTTTTATAAATATTATTAATAATAAGGTTTAGTATGCTCGATTAACATATATAGATATCATGTATCATTTTATAAAATAAAATTTGATAAAGGACTATTAAGAATGTTATTTATTTTCATAGAATATCAAGTGGAAGGTCTTTTCAAAGAAATTATAACAGAGGATGAATTTTAGAATTTATAGTCAATTATTAAAATTCATCATCTCTTTCATGAATTTTTTAGTTTTTCTGAGTTTATTCCCGACCCTTGTTTCGTTAAATTATTGTTTCCAAAGGTGGATAATGAAATAAATCCAAAGTAATGCATTTTTCTAAAGGGAGAGAACCTATGTGATTGATAATAATGTGTTGAAACTAATTTCATTGAGTGTTAATGTTGAAGTTCATAATATATTTATTAGTATATATATAATTATTTATATCTTGTATACATGAGGAGAATATTATTTTAATAAAATAGGTATAGTATTTTTTTGATGAGTTTAAAGAGTTAAAAATATTTTTATTTGTTAACTATGGAATACAATATAATATTAATCAATAATAATAATTTTTAAAAATATTAACATCATATATAATTATATTTTATTAAAAAATAATTTATTCCTTGGTAATGGGAAGTTAAATAATTTTATTAACAATGGATTATACAGGTATTTTACATCAATATGTATCAATTTGTGTCTAAGATAGAAATAATTTTTTGAGGATTCATTAAACTATATAGATAATAATTTAAATGTATATATCTAAAATACATTCATTGGTTTAAATAAAAATAAAAAATACGATATAGTTAAGAGTATGTAGAGATATTTTTTGATCACATGTTCCATTTTAAGTCTCCATGTATTGTATTTTGTTTTTAACCAATGGTCATGTGGTTGTTGGACATAATATAGAATTATAAGAAGTATCATAGTATAAAGAATATTTATTGAAATATTTATAAATTCATTGAATTAAGAAGGATGTAACAAAAAAGTGGTGTATGAGTTGAAACAACATTTATAAGGCATTTTGTGACATGGACATAAGTCTAAATGGACTGGAATGTTGTTGAATGGGACATAAAGATTTCATATGGAATCATAAATTATGAAATAGGGTCACATGATGTTGAAACCATATCTTTAAGGGTTATTTGATATTAAAACACTCATAATATAGTTTCATGATGTTATTATAAAATTTATGTAGGTTGTGAGACATTGGAAACCATTTAATTAGGTTACATTAGACTGATATAGTAATTACATAATCTATATATGACTGATTTGATAAATAATTATGTTATTTAAGGATTATAATTCATAACTATAATAAATATTTTGTATCAAAATATGTATTATTTACATCATCAAATTGTCTTACTAATTATAGTATATCACGGATGGTGACATTTGAAATAATTTACACCATCTAGGAGAATTTATTATTTTTTTAAATAATATAACTAAATACTACGACATGTATAAGGAATATAGGGACAAAAGATGGATAACATTTGGAATACTAAAATGAATTAGGATAATTGAAACATATAAAAAATAATCATGATAGGAGGTTGAAAGAGGATAAAGAGAAGGAGAGATAGCATGAATGAAGTATCTATGTCAAATTAGATGTTATATTTGTAAAAGATTCACAAAAATATGAAAAATAAATTAATGATATAAATGAAATGTAAATATTATAAAGATCAATGTTATTGATGTGATTCAATTAAGGATCATAAATCTTTAATTTTCTTATATGCTAATTTTTATTTTTAAAAGATATTTAAATTACATTTTTTTATAAAACTACTTTTAAATAATATAATATTTAATGAAGCAATCATAATGTGAAGAGACTCATAATTATACCATGTTCAAGGATCACCTTACTATCTTCATTTCATATGATTTTTTTACAGGATCATGTACTCATGGATTATCCCAAGCCATGATGATGACATAGTAATTTATATTGAAAGGAGATCTTGATAAATTCTATTTTCCTAATACCATGTTTATACTTGTTATAACATGTGGAATTGAAGATGAAGACAACAATAGTTACATTAATTAATCATTAAAATAAAATTTAATATAAGTGTTTGAAAAATATATATTTTTTGGAATGTTTAAATAGATTCAATTATCCCTATGTATGTTGGGATCTCACCTTAGGTGTCTATAAATAAATAAAATATCAATAAATTTAAACTACTACTCATATATTTTTTAGAGACATTCATTATAAGGGATAATTTTAGAGAAAATTTCCATGAAGTTTTCCTTACAATTATTTTGAATATCAATTAAAAAATAATTGATGAATAATGAAAGGATGTTGAATTGATAGTTTTGGGTATCAAAAAAGGATTCATCCCATGTTAATGTATAGAAATATGTGTCAAGTTAATAATTAATTATAAATATGGATTTATTATGATTGAGATGAATTGCAAAAAAATTATAAAACTCAATGAAGGAGATAAATAGATTTTAGAATCTCTAATGATTTGTGTTCTGCATGTGGAACTATGAAGGTTCATCGAACTTTAAAGATACATTATTATTATTGAAAATTATAAGAGGTATCTAGATTTTGTTTTTTATAAAACTAAATTTAAATGATTATTTATGTAAAGGAGGACCTATAAAATCTAATATATTTATTTTTATACTGATTTCAAGGATAAACATTATCTCTTTTAATGATAGTATTATTCTAGTGTATTGTGTAGAAATCTATTATTTGATGTCATGGTAATGATATATTTATTAATATTAAAAATTAATACTTTTTAATGTTTTTGTACTCATTTTAGGTTTTTGTTTATTATCTCAAAAGTAATTTATAATCAAAACAAAACTAGTTAAATTATCTACTCAATAGATGAACTCTAAATAAAAGTTTTCAAAAAAATATTTTTTTAAATTTTCACAATGATTCACACCTTATTTTTATCACGACCCCATCCCCACAATGTGTACCCCTCTTAGGCCGACAATGTGAGAAGGGAGATAATGACCCCCCGAGTCCCACCTCCAGTAGGCCTCAGGTTGGTGACTAGCACTAAGGTTATAGTAAATACACAAATGAGAGGCATTAACCTCTAATAGAACACATGCGAAAGAGAAGGATAAGATAGACACCAACCAACTCCAACTAAGAACTGAAATAAAAATGAAATCCAAAGTAACCATATGTCATTTCATAAAAAACTACTACAACTGAAACGGGAAAAACAGCATGTACCCAAGAGAAAGTAAAAAATAGTAGCAACCACAAGCCTGGACAGCTCTTGCAACCCCAATATAGTAGAAACCAGCTTGATCTCCAACTTTATCTAAGTGACCTAAAAATATTTTATATAGACATAGGGTGAGTATAACAGTATACTCAGTAGGATCCTCATCGAAGCCTCTCGTGCAAAGGTAAAGAAAGCATGTTAAAGCACAATGAACAACAAGTGAAACTAACTCATCACCTAAAAGGTATATTATGTTCCCAACCTCCCCAAGGATACTCTCACCATGTAACGCATACAAGAGTATATAATTTAATAAAGAATATCAAGGGTACCCTGCTACTACTTCCCTACTGGTTTTCCACTTTTCCCTAACATCGCACGTCCTAAGAATCTCTCTCCAAAAAGGCTTGCCTGCAAACACCAGGGCAAAGCACCAAAATATGAACCTATTGTAAGAAAACCACCACGTCCACGTAAGAATGAAACTTGGTAGTTTTTGGGAGCCACCACAGCTCGCATAATGTGTATCATACGTCGGGTATTATACCTCAAGACATTACTGTCCATACACCAAGTAAGGATCCTCAAACCATCACAGCCTATACATGTTACACCTATAGTAGTCCATAAGATGCTATATCCAGAATATATGTGTGTGAATAACCACAAGACATTATAGCCCTCCACACACATATATGGGGAAAACTAACCATTTTTCCTACCAGAACAAGTAACTACCATGAGAAGAGAGAAGGGCCAAAGGGGGTAGTCAGCCAACCATCCTCCCACCGGAATGTTGGGGAAAACACCCCCCCAGGGCTCAGAATCCCCAGGGTGTCAGTTTCCCTTACTGGCGGGGTGGAGTAGCGTATAGAAACACAAAAATTACAGAATATTCTATAGCTCACAACCACACTATGGGCATAACCTAATCTTAGACTCAACTGCAGCTAACATCTCTCAGACTCTCCGCTTCCACTTCTAAGAATATGTATCCTATAAGAACACAACCATTTAAAAATATTTATTTCCTTACTTCATTCCATTTTTATTAGTTCCACACTACGTTAATTAATTCTTTAAAAATTAATTAACCATTTACAAATACACATTAAATATCCTTAAAATCACACCCAAAGTCCACTATCCCTTTAAAATTACAACCTCATCGTTATGTTCCAGCAAACTCCAACCCCATGGGTTAACATCATTTATTTAATTATTCATTATATAAATAATTTCCCATATTCCCAGGAATTCTAGAAAAACATTCCATGCTACTAAACACAAGGGGGCTCAACACGGTCAGTATATGCACTAACTGTCAAGTGTTTTCTGCTTATAGCAAGAGCGTAGACCCATCCTACCTTAAGAAGCTAAACACGAAAAGCATGTGGCATAACCCACGCGTCTTCGCCTCTTTCGGAAGAAGGGTAAGAATGAAAAGCTTCCTTGAGAAGTGGGGAAAAGTAAAGTAGATAATCAACCAAGAAGAATCAGTAAGCATCCAACAATCACATCCATCCCGTCCATCATCCCTGATGTCCTCCCTGACACCCACATGCATAAACCGATGCATCTCGCCACTCTAGGCATCATATTCTACCACAACCAAAAGGCCTACATTCCCCCACATATAACAATAGTCATTCAGGCTCACATCACAACACAAGCAGCAGGAAAAATAAACATCATAACAATTGGGCTCTTGGCCCTTTAGCAATCAAGAGGGTAACTCAGAAACCTACAAGGATTTATGTTTTATCGAACAACTGGTTATTTAATCCATCGTGGATTAACCAATTATTATTTTCAGTTTCCAAATTCAGGAAACCTAATCAGTAAGCTATCACAATAATTAAACATGCTTACTATGCCTATTTTATTAACATCAAATTACAAAAAGAACCAGATTCATTTCCATGCCTCTTTATCTTTTTCCAAACAATTATCAATTAATCCCGGTTTACGTTCTTTACCGATTTCCATCAAGAACGAACAGCTAAAAAAAGAATAGATATCACACTACCCAGAAAAACAAAAGGCACTAACATACGATCGATATCAATTTATTTATCCAGTTTAAATATTTATTATTTCAATTTCATTGTCATCCTGTGGGATAAAACGTGCCAATGATACAGTTTCATGTAAAAGAAGGGAGAATCAACGAATCCCCTACCTCAAATGGTTCTTTAAGTTCTTTATACAAGAATATTCCACACAACGGATCATGATTGCCTCCTCTCACGGCAACTACATCCACCTAAGGATGCCACAGTATGACTGCACAAACCAAAACCCAAGAAAACTCCATTAGAAGCATGGAGATCGCATGATATAATATGGAAAGGAGAAACAAGAGAATATGAGCCCCAAAATAATGATGATAAAACATACCATATACTGAATATTGATGGACACTTCTTGGTTTCACCAAAACAGGGGGTGCACTTGCAGTAAGAAGAACGTAGAGGGAAACAAATCAACAGGGAAACATTTTCTTTCACGATTCCTATAGGAATGAAGGAATGTTTTGAGCATCTTGCACCAGAGAACATATAAAAAGAACAAGAGAGGAAGATATCTTGTCCCTTTTGAAGATTTAATGGAGTGGCAGTTTAAGATACGCTTGATTTCCCATTAAAAGTGGATCACATTAAACCATGCAATTTGACCAAGTAAAAAAATCCCAATCCTTAGGAATAATTAATATAGGAGTTCTGTCATTTGAATCGGCTTTAAAGCCCTTGAAATGAGGCTTTAGATTCATTTTACATCATGGGAAGCAACAAAGGGGTGGACTGTAGGAAGCTGGAAACACTATTTATGAACTCGAAATTTGGCAAAGGAAATAGAGGTTATCGATGGAACCTCACCATTATGGAAACTCCTTTCACAGAAGGTTACTGATGTCACTTTTCACATAAGGTCACTGATTTCACTATCCACATAAGGTCACCGATGTCATTGTTCACCTAAGGTTACAGATGGCACTGTTCACCAAAGGGTACCGATGCACTATTTACATAAGGTTACTGATGTCACTGTTCACATAAGGTCACTGATGTCACTATTCAGAGAAGGTTACCAATGACACTATTCACAGAAGGTTACCAATGTCACTGTTCACATAAGGTCACTGATGTCACTGTTCACAGAAGGTTACCGATGACACTGTTCACCTAAGGTTACCAATGTTACTTTTCACATAAGGTCACCGATGTAACTATTCACAGAAGGTTACCGATGACACTACTCACCTAAGGTTACCAATGGCACTGTTCATATAAGGTTACCAATGGAACTATTCACCTATGGTTACCGATGCACTGTTCATAGAAGGTTACCGATGTCACTGTTCACATAAGGTCACTAATGTCACTATTCATAGAAGGTTACCGATGACATTGTTCACCTAAGGTTACTGATGTCACTGTTCAGATAAGGTCACTGTTCACAGAAGGTTACCAATGACACTGTTCACCTAAGTTTACTAATGGCACTGTTCACCTAAGGTTACCGATTGCACTGTTCACCTAAGGTTACCGATGGCACTGTTCACCTATGGTTACCGATGCACTATTCACAAAAGGTTACTGATGACACTGTTCAACTAAGATTACAGATGCACTATTCAGATAAGGTTATTGATGAAAATGTTCACCTAAGATTATAGATGCACTGTTCATAGAAGGTGATCGATGATACTGTTCACCTATTTTTACTGATGCACTATTCACAGAAATGTAAATTTGGAAAATTTTTGGGGATAAGTCACCTTGACCTCCTAGAGAACCTCAAACACCATATTTCCACAAAAGAATGGACCAAGGAGGTCTGGTCCATTACATCATATACCTCTCAAAACATTCTCAACCTCATGTATTTAAAACCCACCTAAAGGGAAAACTAATAGGGGTCCGAACAACCACCCATCGAGATACCTCTCAAAAGAGAGAAAGACACAAGAAGTAATAAAAGAAATCCATATTATAAACATGAAAGGTCTAACCAAAAAAAGGACATCATTACATGGAAAGAGTTAAAAATCAAACAACTCTGGGTACTGATCATGTATCTGTGACTCAAGTTCCCAGGTACTCTCCTTCATTCCACTGTATCACCAGAAGACAGAAACTAAGGGGATAGAACGCCCGCAAAACACCTTCTCCTTACAGTCTTGGACATCCACAGTAAGCTCTTCAAATGTTGCATCATCATCAACATCGACCTCTCCCCAATCGATGATGTGAGAATCATCATGAAGATAACGACGGAGATGTGATACATGGAAAACATCATGCATATGACTCATCTATAGGGGAAGTTCAATTCGATATGCCAAAGATCCAACATGAGCTAACACCTTGAAAGGCCCATAAACCGGGGAGAAAGCTTACTCCCATGACCAATCCTTCGCTTCCCACAATGGGGAGTCTCCTTCAGAAACATGTGATCCCCAACAATAAACTCTAAGGGTCTCCTCCTTTGATCAATATATGATTTCTGACGATCTTGAGCTGTCTTTATCCCCTCACAAATCACCTGAACCATCTCCGTTGTATTCTGCACTAGTTTCGATCAGAGAATTGCTGACTCTCCTACCCCTGTCCAGCAAAACGGAGAACGAAAAGTTCGACCATACAAGGCTTAAAATGGATCCATACCGATGGTGGAGTGAAAACTATTATTGTAATAGAACTAAACCAAGGGTAAGTTCCTCATACACGAACCTCCAAAATAAAGAACACTAGAGTGTAACATGTCTTCAAGAGTCTGGATGGTTCGCTCTATCTAACCATCTGTTTGAGGATGAAAAGCAGTGCTAAGGCATAGCTAAGAACCGAAAGCATGCTAGAGACCTCTCCACAACCTAGAAGTAAAGAGAGAATCTCGATATAAAATTATCATCTTTGGGACTCCAGGAAGTCTCACCACCTCCTTTAGATACTGCCTTGACAAAACGTCCACTCAGATCGACTCCTTGATTGCTATAAAGTGGGCCGATTTGGTTAAGTGATCCACTACCACCCAAATAACATCATTTCCTCCCGGAGCTCAAGGTAAACCGGTAACAAAGTCCACTGAGATTTCCTCCCACTTTCAATGAGGAATCACTAATGGTTGGATCAAACCACCCGGAACACTGTGTTCAGCCTTCACCTTCTGGAAGACTAAACATCGAGACACGAAATCTGCAACCACATGCTTTAGCCCATGCCACCAAAACTAGCTCCTCAAAGCTTAGTACATCTTTGTCACGCCAGTATGCACCGCTAAAGGTGAACTATAAAACTACCCGAGGACCATCCCGCACATCATCAAAGGAATAAAAATCCTTTCGCGATATAACACTCAGTGTTGTTTATCCTACGACCAACCATCAGGGTCCTCACCATAAACAACTCGGTATCTCCAGACCTCCACCTCATGATCACCCAACTAGGAAAATTCCACTTGTTTCACGAGAGATGACTGCACCATCATCTGAAAAAGCCATACTCTTCCCCCAACATCTCCCATATCGAGATGTGATGCTGATAGTTCTTCCATTAGTCTCCAGGAGTCACCAGATTCACACACTACATCACTACGTGACTTCCGACTCAGCGCATCAACTACAACATTCCCCTTACCAGGTGTATATGATATTTCGAATTTATATTCCTATAAGAACTCCATACACCGATTTTGTCATAAGTTCACGTCAAACTAGTAGAAAACATACCTCAGGATCTTATGATTGGTGAAAACCACAAAGCGCTTGTCAACGAGGTAATGTCTCCACAACATTAGAGAAAACCCCTCGGATGCCAACTCAAGATCGTGAGTGTAATAGATATGTTCATGGGGATGTAACTACCGAGACCCATAAGAAACAAATGATCTTTTCTACATCAGAACACAACCCAACCCCAGATGTGATGCATCGCAGAAAACATCAAACTAAACTCCCTCAGCTGGAAGACAAAGAACCAGATCACTTAATAACTTCTCCTTTAGATATTCAAAAGCTTCTTGACACAGATTATTCCATATGAACGTCTGGTCCATCCTGTTCAAAGATGTCATAGGAGTCGCAACTCGTGAGAAATTGGCTACGAACCTCCTGTAGTAGCCTGCGAGACCAAGGAAACTTCGCACCACTGACACTGTCTTGGGAGCTGCCCAAGATACATCTAATTTTATCTTCGATGGATCCACATCTACTCCCTATTATGACACAACATGCCCAAAGAAATGGACTTATCGATCCCAAAACTCACACTTGGACAAATTCCCAAATAGTTGATGTTGACAAAGAACTCCCAAAACGGCCTGTAGATGCTCTGCATGCTCCTCAGACGTGGAGTACAAAAGGATGTCATCGATGAAAACCACCACGAACTTGTCCAAGTACTCAAGGAACCCAGTGTTCATAAATCCCATGAACACAGGTGGATCATTTGTCACACCGAATGACATTACAACAAACTCATAATTCCCATGATGAAAACGGAAATAAGTCTTCAGGATATCCTCATCCTTCACATGCATTTAATGATATCCTAGCCACAAGTCAATCTTTGAGAACCAACTTTCACCCTTCATTTTATCGAATAAATCATTAATTCATGGATGAGGATAGCGATTCTTTATTTTCACTTTGTTTATGTGATAATAATCGACACACAATCGCAAAATGTCATCAACCTTCTTCACAAACAAAACTCGTTCACCCCACAGTGACACACTTGGCTGAACAAAACCGCACTGCAACAGACCATCAGTTTGTATATGTAGATCTCATAACTCAGAAGGTTCCATCCTATATGGATACATAGAGATATGAGACGCTCCTCGTTGTAGCTCAATCCCGAAAGCGATCTCACATCGAGGGGGTAATGCTACAACCTTTCTGGAAAGACATCAGTGTACTCTTCTAAGACCTAGGAAACGCCAACTTCTGAACCACTGAATAACTTAAAATCATCTTAGCCATCATGGATGATAAGGATGGAACGCGCCTACGAACCATCCGAGGATCTCGGTCGCCAAAAAACACAACTGACTCTTCATCCTCCCCAAAGAAAATGACCTTCTTCCTGAAGCAATCCATGATATCCTACACCAGATACAAAAAATGCATGTCTAGGATGACATCATATGGTTGTATTCGTAAACATTGGAAATCTACCCAAGAGTGGTGCTACCCCTACACTAGATCACAGTATCTACATACTTCAAAAAATTCAACTCGACCTCTAACTGGCATAGTAAACTCCAAGGGAACTGGAAGCCTCTCTACCTCACACTCCAAAGCAAGGACAAGGGTAGGTGATATGAAGGAGTGAGTAACTCCTGAATAAAAAAAAAGGCATAAAACAAGGTAGAAAACAAACAAAGTGTACCTCGAATGACGTTTGGATTTCCTAGAGTCGGAAACTCTAGAGCATGAAGCTGACCATGACCTCCTTCACGGCCTCTCCGACCCTGATGAAAACCACCACCCTGGCCACGCTCTACTCTCTGAGGAAGGGGGGAATCACAGGATTGTCCTCTTGCTACACCATCTACCCTCTATTGATCTAAAGCTCGTGCAACCTGCTGCTGCTGCCTTGGCTGGAACTGCCTCAACAGAGGAACCTAGAGCACAGCACCTGTTGCACGATGACTGCTCTGAAAGGTTGGGCACTTCCAATTATGATGACCTCGACCACCACAAGAAAAACAAGCTCTTGATCCCTTGGAATAGTCTTGAGAGTTTCTGCCATTGGAGAAACGAGATGTGAAGGGTTTGGACCTACCCCCGGCTGAACATAAACTCATCTTCCCTAAAAACTACGAACCCCGGACAATAGATCTACTTTAAGAGGAATCACGATGACTCCCCTCTCATGATGATCTAGTTCTATCCAAATTCCTCTTGACAACCTATACCTTCTCCAGCACCTCAATATATGTCTTCGGCATAAATGGGGTGACATGGAGATGGATCTATGGATGCAAGGTCTCCTCAAAATGCCTCGCCCTGGCCTCCTCATCTGGAAACAGGTCCAAAGAATATCGTAAAATGTTCCTAAAACAGATTACAAACTCTTGCACACTAGATCTCCCCTATCAAAGGGTAAGAAGCTCCTAGCAACTGGACACATTCGTAGTCATAGAAATAAAATAAACTCTAAACTTGTATCAGAACTCCTCCCATGAGATCGCTGACTACTCGTGATCCCCGAGGAACAAGAACCACCACTGCCTCGCTGCTCCACGCATCATCGTCCCAACCAAGGAAACCCAGTGCTCCTTCCGAGCACAGATCGAACTTAAGTCGATCTCAACATCCTCCAACTAGTCCTCCAGGACTACATCTGTAACAGATCCCTTGTACTTCTACAGACTCTGGCGCTGAAACTCTCAGAGTATCTTCCTCCAAGGGTGGTCGTCGCCAACCTCTACCATGCGGCGATCTGCTGGAACAACCTGCTGGACATCTTCTATGTGATCGTGATAAGGACATAGACCTGGAGGCATACCTATAAAATAACAAACAGTTAGGGCTCCTAAAACTGGAATATGGAAGACTCAACATTAATTCATTAATTGTTTTCTTTTATTTATTTTAGTTTAACCTATCCCAAGGTCTACCAATTCAAACATAGTAACAATGAAGAATGATACATGATCTTTTCCTAGGTCTCTACCCTGCAACTAGTACCATATCGTTTAGTATCCATTGTAAACCTAAAGGTCCGTACATAATATCATAGGGTTCCCTAAATGCATATGTCTCAGCCAGTATCTAGTGTTTACATAACTTGGTAAACCTGAATGAAATTGTTGCCCTACCAACCCATGTAACCTCAAATGTTCCTAACACCAAACTCCATCCTATCCCTCAACCATACATTTGATACCACTCTGTCATGACCCCCTCCCCACAAAGTGTACCCCTCATGGGCTGAAAATGTGATAAGGGAGATAATGACCCCTGGGTCCCACCTCTAGTAGGCCCCGGGTTGGCCACTGCACCGAGGGTATAGTAAACACACAAATGGGAGGCATTACCATTTAAGAGAACACATGCAGAAGTGAGAGATAAGATAGACACCAACGAACTCCAACTTAGAACTGAAATAAAAATGAAATCCAAAGTACCCTTATATCATGTCATGAAAAACTACTACAACTGAAAGGGGAAACATTGCAAGTACCCAAAATAAAGTAAAAACTGCAACAACCACAAGCCTGTACAGGTCCTACAACCCCAAGCTCGTAGAAACCAGCTTGATCTCCATTCTTCTCCAAGTGACCTGAAAAATAGTTTCAATAGACATAGGGTGAGTATAACAGTATGCTTAGTAGAATCCTCCCCGAAGCCTCTTGTTCAAAGGTAAAGAAAGCATGCTAAAGCACAGTGAACAACAAGTGAAACAATCTCGTCACCTAAAAGGTATACTATTATCCCAAAATCACTATGGCTACTCTCACCAAGTAACACATGCAAGATTATATAATACAATAAAGAATATCAAGGGTACCCCACTATTACTTCCCCATTGGTTTTCCACTTTGATCCAATGTCGTACATTTAAAGCATCTCTCTCCAAAAGTCTTTCTCGCAAACACCTGTGCGAAACACCATAATACGCACCTCATGAAACAAAACCACCACGTTCATGCAAGAAAGTAACCAAGTAGTTTCCGAGAGCCACCACCGCTCGCATAACATGTATCATACATTAGTTATTATACCTCAAGCCATTACAACCCATACACCGAGTAAGGATCCTTAAGACATCATAGCCTATACATGTTACACCTATAGTAGTCCATAGGATACTATATCCAGAAGATATGTGTATGAAGAACCACAAGCCATTATATCCCTCTACACAGATATATGGGGAAAACTAACCATTGTGCCTACCAGCACAAGTAACTACCAAGGGAAGAGAGCGGGGCCATAGGGGGTAGTCAGCCATCCATCTTCCCACCGAAATGATGGGGATAACACCCCCATCCCTAGGGCTCAGAATCCCCAGGGTGTTAGTTGCCCTTACTGATGGGGTGGTGTAGCATATAGAAACACAAAACGTACATAATATAATATAGCTCACAACCACAATATGGGCATAACCTAGACTTAGACTCAACTGCAGCTAACGTCTCTCGGACTCCCAGCTACCACTTCTAAGACTAGGTATCCTATATGAACACAACCATTTAAAAAGATTTATTTCCATACTTCATTCCCTTTTTATCAGTTCTTTATGTTAATTAATTATTTAATAATTAATTTATAATTTTCAAATCCACATTAAATTTTATTAGCATCACACTCAAAGTCCACTGTCCCTTTAAAATTACAACCTCATTATTTTGTTCTAGAAAACTCCTACCCCACGGGTTAACATTATTTATTCAATTATTCATTACATAAATACTTTCCCATATTCCCAAACATTCTATAAAAGCATTCCATGCTACTAAACACAAGGGGGATCAACAAGGTGAGTAGATGTACGAACCGTTGAGTTTTTGCTACCAATAGCAAGAGCGTAGACCCATCCTCCCTTGAGAAGCTAAACACGGAAAGAACGTAGCATACACCACATGTCTTCACCTATATCAGAAGAAGGGTACGCAAGACCAGCTACCGTGAGAAGTGGTGAAAAGTAAAGCAGATAATCAACCAAGAAGAATCAGCAAGCATCCGATAATCACATCCATCCAGTTCCATCATCCCTTGTGTCCTCCCCGACGCCCACATGCATAAACTGATGTATCTCACCACTCTAGGAATCATCTTCTTTCGCAACCAAAATTCCTCCACGCCCCCACATATCACAATAGCCATCCAGTCTCACATCACAACAAAAGAAGCAGGAAAAACAAACATCATAACAATTGGGCTCTTGGCCCTTTAACAATCAAGAGGGTAACTCAGAACCCTACAAGGATTTATCTTTTATCGAACAACCAGTTCATTAATTATTCTTGGATTAACTGATTATAATTCGTAGGTTCCAAATTCAGGAAACATAATTATTATTCTATCATAATAATTAAAAATGCTTACTATTCCAATTTGATTAACATCAAATTACAACAAGAACCAGATTCATTTGCATGCCACTTTATCTTTAGCCAAACAATTATCAATTAATATCGTTTTATGTTCTTTATTGATTTCCATCAAGAACGAACAACTAAAAAAATCAAGCATAGATATCACACTACCTTGAAAAATAAGAGGCAATAATATACGATCAATATCAATCTATTTATCCGGTTCAAATTTTTTTATGTCAATTCCATTGTCATCTAGGTGGATAAAACATGCTAACGATATAGTTGCACATAAAAGAAGAGAGAAAAAACTAATCCCCTACCTCAAACGGTTATTGACATTATTTATACGAGAAAAGTCCATACAACGGATCATGATCGCCTCCTCTCACAACAACTGCATCCACCCAAGGATGCCACGGTATGACTGCAATAACCGAAACCAAGAAAACTCCATTAGAAGCATGGAGAGCACATGATATAATATAGAAAAGAGAAACATGAGAAGATGAGGCACAAAATAACTACGATAAAACATACCTTATATCAAATATTTATGGATACTTCTTGGTTTCACCAAAATAGGGGGTGCACTTACAGTAAGAAGAACGTACAAGGAAACCAATCCATGGGGAAAAGTTTGATCTCAAGATTCCTACGGGAAGGAAGGAAATGTCTGAGTGTGTAGCACTAGAGAAAAAAGGGGACGAACAATGGAGGAATATATCTTGTCCCTTTTGAAGAATTAACTGTGCGGCAGTTTAAGATACACTTGATTTCCCATTAAAAGTGGATCGCATTAAACCACACGGTTTGACAAAGTATAAAATCCTGAGCCTTAGGAATAATTAACACTGGAGTTATGGCCTTTGAATTGGCTTTAGAGTCCTTAAAATGATCCCTTAAATGCATTTTACGTTATGGGAAATTTCAACCGGGTGAATCTGTAGGAAGCAGGATACACTTTTCACGAACTCGAAATTTGGAAAAGTAAATAGTGGTTACCGATGGAACCTCACCGTTCTGGAAACACGGTTCACAAAAGGATACTGATTTCACTGTTCACATAAGGTCACTGATTTCACTGTTCACATAAGGTCACTGATGTCACTGTGCACCTAAGGTTACTAATGACACTATTCACCTAATGTTACTGATACACTGTTCACCAAAGGTTACCGATGTCACTGTTCAGAGAAGGTTACTGATGACACTATTCATAGAAGGTTACCGATGTCACTGTTCACATAAAGTAACTGATGTCACTGTTCATATAATGTTACCGATGACACTGTTCATATAAGGTCACTGATGTCACTATTCACAGAAGGTTACCGATAACACTATTCACCTAAGGTTACCGATGGCACTGTTCACCTAAGGATACCGATGGCGCTGTTCAACTATGGTTACCGATTCATTGTTCACAGAAGGTTACCGATGTCACTGTTCACATAAGGTCACTGATGTTACTGTTCATAGAAGGTTACCGATGACACTGTTCACCTAAGGTTACCAATGTCACTGTTCAAATAAGGTCACCGATGTCACTGTTCACAGAAGGTTACTGATGAAACTGTTCACCTAAGGTTACTGATGTCACTATTCACCTAAGGTTACCAATGGCACTGTTCACCTAAGGTTACTGATGGAACTATTCACCTATGGTTACTGATGCACTTTTCCCCGAAGGTTACCGATGATCGTTCTCGCCTAAGGTTATCGATGCACTATTCACAGAAGGTTGCCGATGACATCGTTCACCTAAGGTTATCGATACACTGTTCACAGAAGGTTACAGATGCACTATTCACAGAAGGTGGATGATGACACTGTTCACCTATGGTTACCGGTTCACTATTCACAGAAATGAAAAATTGGAAACGTTTTGGGGATATGTCACCTTGACCTCCGGGAACACCTCAAACACCATATTTTCACAACGGAATAGACCAGCGAGGTCCGGGCCATTACAATTTTATTTTTATCTCACTTGTAAAATCCATAAATAAACCAATATTTTTAGATATACATTATTTTTCATCAAAATTGTTTCAATTTTGTTTATAAGGGATGTATACTCAAAAAAGGTTATGTAAACATTAAAATGTAGGTATTTTGAATATCAACGATAAAAATAATAATTACAAAACCGTATATCAAAACATTAGATTTTGGGGTTATAAAACATGGTTCATCATATATAAATATAAATAATAAGTGGTTATTTTATCATACCCAATAAATATGGATTTATAGTTGTTTTTATGGATCATTATCTTGAAATTGAAAAACATTTATATATTTCCTTTATAAAAAATAACTGACATGTGTAAATGAATAGTTAAATCCTTATTTTCGTGTTATTATTAAAATAATACCTTAAATAATTTTAAAATTTTATTTTTATTATATTTAAATATATAATATTCATTCTCATTATCACCATATTCTTGTAAATGATGATGAAAACACTTTAAATATCACTGTTTTTTACAACCCAAATGCCTTGTTGGAAATTTTATATCATTCATGATAATGTTACTTTAATTTTAAAATTTATAGTTTTATTTACATTATGTAATGAAATTTGATAATACATGTAGATAAATATTATGTTATGTATAGTATTAAATATCAAACATTATTTTCTATGCATTCATTTTGATGTTAATGTTTGAAAATTATATAAAAAAATAATTATATCTGTTTCCAATTTCATTAATTATATAATATATTTGCAATATATCATGACTAATTATAATGAAATTATTTAATTTAGTTTTTATTTGAATTTAAAAGGTATATATTAGGCGAAACTACTTATATCTGCATTCTCAGATCTAATACTAAAAGTTTATAACAAAACATGAATTTTATTATAACTAAACACTTTATAAAAATATTATTTCTAGAGGATTTTTGAACTAATACATGATATATCAAAAATAATGTCTCAAAAAAATTTATATCATCTTATATATATATATATTCATGAATTCACAGTCTTTCTATCCTCTAAAATATACTTTCTTTCCTTGATATTTTAAAATGAAAATGAACGGGTGATAAAAATAACATAGTAATAGTAATGATAGTCATGGTAGAGTGTTGATGAAGAAAACACAGTGATATAAAATATAGAATAATCATAAACTTGACCAAAATAATTTATACATCTGTAATACATGATCATTAAAAAATCATAAACATATGTTTAAAAGTATTCTTATGAAAAGGATATCATTGTAGCTTTTACCATACCTAAATCATTACTACATAATTTTTATAATTAAAGTGTAAAATATTATGACTCCAAAAATACAGACAGTTAGTTTCTTGGGAATATTTTTTTTATTAAAATAAAAAATATAATATTTAAACATTAAAAAATACATCCCAATATTCCAATTATTAGATTCTATAATCACATGAATGCTTGTATTCACCTAGTTTCATTCATCAAAGAAATGGTTTGCGAAAAGCCTTGTATGTGGATGAATATTAGGGATGTTCATGTGTAATGAATCAACATGAGTACATGGTTGAAAATAATAATCATCATTATACCATAATAATTGATCAAGATATTAAGAAGAATAAAAAGGATCATTGAATTATATAGGTAACTAAAAATGAGGCATCATATGTCATGTCTCAATATTAATACATTATAACAGTATATATAAACCTTACAACATATTTTCCATGCATAATATTATAGAAAATTATAAATATATAATTTCCAGGAATGATTATCACATGTGATATAATATTTTACCCAATCCATCAAAGGGATATAAATTTATGGAACCTCCCATAAAATAATAATATTCTTATAATCATGCATGCAATATTGAATAGAAAAAAAAACAAGAAAATAATGAAGTAAACCTATGAGAAACGAATTTGTTTCATAACAATATTATAATGATTATGTTAAATAAAAATAATTTAAGATCTCTAAATAATAAGTGAAAATATATATTTTAACATTAAATATTGGAATACTCAAATATAGGTCTCGAATAGAATAATAAACTACATAAGAAGAATCAATGGAATGTTTGGTAAAAATTATTTATCAAAAAAAAATTTTGATTGAAAATAATTAATCCAAATTATTTATACATGACTATCCTATGAATAAGAAAATTAAAATAATTAAAATTAATTTATAATGTATTTAGTGTTTATGAAGAAGAATCTTTTGGGAATGCATAAAAACATTTGATAAACTGAAATGAATAGGAATGGTTTGAGATTACCCTTACCGTAGGTCAAATTTTGTTTTTCCATGTATAACCTACTATATAACAATATTAATGTATTAAAACATTAATATATAGGTATATTAAAATCATTTATGTTATTCGTAATCAATAATAATCATTTTAACTGATTTATTAATATTTCATTTAAGGAAGAATAGTTTAATGATATGGTTGTTTGAATTATTCCATTTTTATTTAGATTTCATAGATTTGATAAACTATTATGTATCCCTTATTCATTTTACTAACAAGAAACAAACAATATATAAAATTAAATATTTATATATTATATATAGGCTATGATAAAAAAATTGAAAGGAGTGAAAATTAAAAAAATGAAAATATCCTTATAAGTGTCTTAATTAGCTATTAATTTGACTTTACTAAAAAGTGGGAGATTTGTATATATATGTTATAAATATTTTATAAACATTATATTTTATCATAATAAAATTTATATATACATATATATTTTAAACAAACTAGAAATAAATTTTTTGATACATAGTTTTTTGAAAACATCATTTTCTGTTGATAAACCCCACTATTAATGATTTGTGATAAAAATAGAGGGAAATAGTATATATATTGTCAATGATTATAAAAATTATAAAATAAAATAATACAATTAATCATTTTTATAATTTTTAATTGATTATATTAGGTATGTAAAAAAATAGATTACTATAGTATAAAGAAAAATGAATAGACGTTGATGGTCATCAAGGCATTGACTGAGTGAAAATATCTCTTGCTCAACATCTCACCAACTAGAGGATCAATCCTGTACCATATCTAATTTCACCAGATTTTATAGTTTTTGGATGAACACATACACACCCATTCCATACCAATCAATATTTACATGATTACTTGTATGTACTCATGCTTACACCTTCGCTTCTCTATCACATTTTCACCTAGATGTCACCTACGACCCAACACCCACACCTCATATTCTTCCAACTATATTATACTCACCAAGAAAAAATATATAGCATCATTCCAACATCACATATGATGATATTAGTGGATTTATTCATTATCCCTTTTGATCGTACTTATATTTTATAATTAGTTGAAAAATAAAAACAAATCAATTCCTAGATATCTTTTTAAAAATGAATAATATGATGATAGATTTATCTCTTTGCTGATGGTTACAACTTTTCAATTGACTTAAGGCCATGAGGGATTCATTTAAGGTTTGATAAAAACCTAATATGAATTTATTGAGGCCCATTGAAAGGTAATTGAGTAGATATTTTTCAATGGAATGGATCTTGGAAGTGAGATTCCATGGTGTGATTGGGGTATTTATACTTGAAGGGGAGGGGTATTTTGTGATAAACTAATGAATAAAATATTATTCCAAGTATAAGACTTGAAATAGTTGTATTATTTGGGATAATTAATATTATTTTATTAAAAAAAATTAATTACTTTAAATTTATTCCAAAATTGAATTTTTTAGTCTTAAAAAAGAAAAGAATGAAAAACCAGAATTATAATTTTGTGATGGAATATTAAATTTTTTTGAATTTTAAAATTAATTTTTTGGTTTATATTTTTAATTTAATATTTTTTAATAAATTTTTACTCATATTAACATCATTTTGGTTCAATAAATAAATTTGAATTCATTACCTCATTATTAAATCTATATTATCTTATAAAATATACAATATATAAAAATTTATATTTTGTACTATTCACCTAGAAATTTATGCTTACATAAAATTCCACATACAAACCATGGATAACTTATATGTGACAATTTCAAAAATTAAATTTATTTTTTCAAAATAATATTATAAATTACATAATTTTTATATATAATTATAAATATATAAATTATGTGTTTTACAAAACCAATCAAAGTATGCACTATAAAAAAATATAAACTTATACCTATTTTTATTTTATTATTAATAAAATTGTTCTTATTACTTATAATATTTTCATTAACCTATTTTATTCCTGGTAAATATTATTTAGAAGCAATTTTTCTATTTCAATTTTGAAGTTACTTTTTTTACAGCTACGATTCAATTCTAATGGCCACGTTACTATTCCAGTAGTCAATTTATTATTCAAATAGTCACATTTTCATTATACTTCCTATAAATAACAATTATATCATTATCCAATCATTTAAATTGATTTATCAAAAATTTCTATATACCTTTTAAAAAATTAAAATCATATTTTTATGTTTTTTCGTTGATGTATCAAGTTGTTCATCGATGTGATATTTGTAGGATTCCACAACCTATATGAATTTCAAAATCCTACTTATTCTTTTTTGATTTTATTATCCCATTGTAATTTTTTATATATAGAGAGTGTATTTATTCTCGATATGTGATCTTCTAAATTAATAAAATGAAGTAGTGTTTGTTTTTGTTACGTAATACATGCAATTTTATATTTTACTATATATAAAACACATATATTAAGAAAGAAAATTTCATATATAAAATTTATGGCCATTAAAATCATCCCCATTAAAAAATTTATCTGTATAATTTCAACTCATGTCATATGTTGAGAATAGATTGTGGTAATTTTATTTCTTTGAATCATCAGGTTCCTATGTTTCCCCTTCATACTTATGGTTTCACTAAATAAAATTGAAAAGAAAATTTATCATATTACCTATAATATTTTTAAATAACATTATATGTTATATCTCATAAGAGAGATAATTACCCAGTTTTACCACATATGGATTTAGTACATTTGAGAGATAAGTTATAAACTTTCTCAAGAGAGATACATGGAATACATTCATCACTTCTACTAGTTTTGGTGGAAGTGAAAGTTGATAGGCCAAAACTTCTATACAATCAAGGATATCAAAATGGGAATTGTACATCAGGATAATATTTCCCTTTTCTAAGAACCATTGACTCTCTTACAGGGATATATTCAAGTGAAAATATTATATCTAACAATTAACACCTATACTCTTCGATGTTTTTTAGTCTAGCTCTTCTATCAAATTTATTATACATTATGTGTTACTTAATTACATGAACTGTATTTATCTTCCCTTGAACATTTTAGGGTTCTAGTAGTTTCACTTATCAAAAAAATTACAAAAATATTCTAGCTATGCATCTCTACCTGTATAAAGCTTCTTATGGGACCACCTAAATACTTGAGTTGATATTGTTTTTTATAAAAACTCAACCAAATGAAGATATTGATCCCAACTAACATTAAGGTAAATATAGAAGGATCTAAACATGTATTCCTTTTTTGGATTGCTATCATGGATTGGATATCAATTGGGGGGTAATTTTTTATACTAAAGTTAGGGTCTATGTTTAAGGAATGTTAAAGAATCCTCTAGAACATAGAGGTAAAACATGGATCTCAAAATAATAAGATCAAAAGTGGTTCCTCATGGAAAATAATCGGATACATCATATATATCATGGAATTTTTATTTAGTGGGAAATATTATTATATGGTGATAAATTATGAAATCAAGGAAAGGCGATCGACCACTACCCATATGTCCTAGTTGACATCATCCAAATGATAATTTTTAAAATTAAAATTAAAAGATTCACAAATCAAAGGTACCACATGGGACTAATAAAATATAAAGAAGAATGATCATGACAGGACCATGTTCATAGGTTAGACAATCACATAACCCAAAAAAAGACTCGTGATCATGTAACCTCATATATATCATGCAATTACTTGATTATAAGAAGATAGGTTTTTCCATGACAAGGTTTGTATGTCAAATAATTATCAATGGGTGACCATTTGATTCCCCCTTGGAGTTATGTGATTGAATTGATGACAATCGGGACATTTGAAGGGTTGACATGATACTTGGGATTAGATTATTGATCATGTGATGACCTAGTGGACATGTTTTTGACAAATTCCATGTTATTCATGCAATAAAATCTACATATAATGTGATATTTCTATGATGAAAGAAATATTATTATTTACATGTAGGTATTACATGGTTTAAGTTATCAGTTTATTAATCACGTGAAATATCACGGACATGTCAGCCTAGTCATTATATATAAATTGTACATTTCATCCTAAACATTTAAAATTTTGTGGACATGTCAACCTAACCATGTAAAATCCCTTAGACATTTCATCTTGATCCCATGAATTTTTTTGATCATTTTAGCCTAAATCGTCACGCAATGAATACAAGTGGACTTGGACATGCAACCCCAAAACCTAATCATTATCCCTTTGAAATATGCATGTCCCCATATATACTAATGGATTAGGAAATATAGTAATGATAGGGTAATAATGTGGTCACTATTCTTCATGAAATACCCCTTTATGTATATGGATAAGTGGATAGGTTGTCCTTGACAAGGTTAACATTCCATCAAATGATCCAAAATTGATCAATAGACACCCCTCAATGTCATGTGATTGACACTATGATAAATAGGTAATGTGAAAGGATCTCTTGGTGAAGTAAAATGGTAATTAAAGACAAATCATGTGGTCACTAGTTATCAATCGATGAGTAGAACATTTCATTGATGAAGTGAAGCATGATCATCCAGAGAACATGATTCATTTGCTTCTTATGCATATAGTCCTTCTACCAACTAAATATGAGGTAGGTGGTTTTTTCATCAGGGAAATTAGAATAAATACAAGGGAGATGATGTGTATAACCCCCCACCTGTGTAAATGATATAAGGGAGAGACACAAAGGGGAAAACATTACGAATATGATGGATCATGTGGTCTCAATAGTCTACTTCATAAAAATACTGTTTTGTAACTTATGGAAAATAGAAGGAATATGTATTTCACATGGGTGGATCATGAGATAACCTATTGATCATGCAATTGGAATTTAATTTAGATATTTTATATTGATCATGATATGGTTATATGATAACCTTACCCCTCATCAGTCACATGATTATATGACACTCTCATACCTACCCATTTTCTTCACTCCAAATGGATCGAGGGAATAACATGACCACCCTTCCATCTCACAAAATTCATGATTACCCAAGAATTACATGGTTGTATTTCCCTATCCATGGTGAATCTGTATGGATTCAAATCCATGATATGAGGTGAATTCACTTTATTCCTAGCACTTTCATGTCACCCCAAACAGATCACATGGAGCACATTTCCACCCTTCCTTCACATAGATCACATGACCCAATGTTGTTCAAATGATCATATGGAATAAATTTGACCACATGGATCCTAAAGGTGTAATGGATTCTCTCCTAGGTCATTTTTCTATATTAAATGAAATATTCCTTTAAATATCCTCCAACACTACCAAACTCAAAGGGAAAGATCTCTATAATCCCAATAATGACTCATTTATCATTCGTGGGAAAAGTAAATGCCCTGTGTATGGACTTTGACTACTATCCATAATGGATATATTGGATTAATTTATAATTTTGTACATCCAAAACTAACAGTGGACTTAAAATGTGTGTCTTTCACCTATGTGTAATGCATCTAATCTCCATCTATTTCTTATTTCTCATATCAAGCATGAATTATGTGAGATTAGAGATATTCTATGATCACATAATTATCATAATAAAAATCCCCCAATGTTTAAATTATTTCATGATATAATCCCCAAACATACCATTTTCCTTCAAGGGATATATCCTCGATTAGAGAGACATTGGGGGTTTCTCAGTGTGTAATCCCCACTTACAAATTAGGGTGACTTTAGTCTGTAATCCCTATATATAGATACCACTGAATGGTAATACTCCTTTGGAGTAAGACCTAAACACATGTGTATTCACTTCATAGGTACATATTAAAAATGAGTCATCTTAGGGAGACTTCGGTTTCTAAGCCCCATGCAATTTAATTGTATGCTCCCATTTGATGTGTCCAATGTTCCACTCACTATTGTTTTTCACACTAATCATGGCTCAGAAGCATGATTTGAATGTCCAAATATTGGATTCTTTTCATATATATGTTTGATTACATATTATCTTCCCCCAGAGAGTCATATTCCCTATTTTTTTCTTCAGAGAAGATTCCATAAAACTGAACTATGAATACATTGATTCTTATTATAAATAGGATACATATGATTCCTTCCAAAAGCTCAAGCTTCGTACCTAGTATTAAAATTCTATTATATATATCATTGTTGCATTAAATTTTACTACAAGGTATGTTACACACAATTTTTTCTATGAATTTTATTCTTATAGGATATGTAGGATAGATATTTTAGGTTCAATCCCAGTTAAAAACACCAATTGCCTACCTATATGGAAGTAAACTCTATAATTCATAGTCACAGGGATTTGAAACAAAAATAAATACTCTAAACCATTATCACCAATTAATAATTTGGAGTGATATAGGGAAAATTTGATACATATAGATGATGTCATTGATATAATGAACTCTTTCATGTATTGGGATTCATAATTGTGATATCCGTCACATGATCAATTTTTTAGGGTTACTAGTATCATACCAGGGTCAGGTAAAGGTCCATAGACATATATTAAATTTATAATATGGTCTAGATGTATGTAATAATCCCCCCATAGTGTGATGATCCTGACATCCCATCCTCTCAAAAAATGTGAATTACTAAGTATAATTAATAAGGAACTCTAATAAACACCTACCTTTGGAATTGTGGGTCACAACTCATTAAAGATGTGTGGGCGACTGGTTATTTCAATGGATACACCATACTAACATAATGTATTATCATGATATACTAATCTCACCACCACAATCCATCATCAGGATAAATAGATCAGGTCAATACAAAAATGATGAAATGTTTTTGAATAATTCACTAATTAAACATAATAAATTTTCCCATATGCCAATACCTTTCAATATTTCTATTACATGAAGTCAAAATAGTCAATCTGACAATGAAAATTAAAAAATTTAATCATCGTACATATCTGATTAATCATGTTTATTACATGTAACTCTTTACTAATCTCTATAAATTTTTATAGTAGTCGTTATGATTATAGATACCATACTCCCAATATCCAAATCTACCCTAATCCATTACATCATTAAGAAAATGTTATGGAATCTCAATGACTGTAACAAACTCCACAGGTTGTAAAACAACAACACCCTCATGATTATATTAGCATCGGGTAGAATGTTGAATGGCCATATAGTAACAATGACATTGTATGATCTTGATCCTTGAGGATTAATTCAGGGGACTTCAAAAACAAAAGCATGTGATCCCACCTCACTCAGGGAATTCTCT
Source organism: Viscum album (assembly GCA_963277665.1). Classification (NCBI taxonomy): domain Eukaryota; kingdom Viridiplantae; phylum Streptophyta; class Magnoliopsida; order Santalales; family Viscaceae; genus Viscum; species Viscum album. The sequence goes on along the minus strand of OY728167.1, from coordinate 712,311,085 downwards.
AATGGATCTAGTGATGCCTATCAACACTGATAACTACTTCTTGAGCCTATCCTCTGATCATGATAATATACACCTTCCTCACCTCCAAAAGTATTATCATGGAGTAGACCAAAAATATATCCCAGTATAGGTAGTTCCTAGGATGGATCTTATCAACTTCTTCCACCAATAAAATCCTTCCAGTGCCCCTCAATTGCCTTCTGAGTGTACAAACTGATAGTTTTCCACCATATATTCTCATATCTTGGAACCAATGAGATCTCACTAGGTTTGGAACAAAGAAAAACAATTGGATCTAGCTCATGAACTCTCCTTAACTAAATTATCCTTCTTGTATATTCATGTGGCAGCAAGTGAGAGGGGTCATATCCCTACTCTCCTAGACCATGTCTTCCCACACATGCTGGTATCTAACATGGGGGTGAATATATCCCTTCCACCATTCATGAATCCTATCATCATATTTCAATGACATAAATAGTATATGAGTGGGTGTATAACCCTACCTCAATTGAATATGTATTTCTATATATCTTGGAGACTAAGAACATAAAAAATAATGTACCATCATATACCCTTCTAAAATGGAAATATATTATAGTAGTGGTTAAGGAGCTTCAATAACCTATTCCAACTATAATATAGGGATAGGTTCATATTCTTATCCTAATGGATAGATCAACATATCACTATGTTCATCATGAACATTTGAATACTCCTTGGAATGAAAATATCATCTCTTCTATATATGAGGATTGTTAGTATATTTTGCTAAATAATTTGGAACAAGATCAATCCCATATCCCCATTCTGAAAGGGGTTCATTAACCCAGTCTGGTAATCACCTCAGGACAGACACATATTACTATCACAAAAATTGAATGACATAAGCCGAAGGAAAGAGAATAGGCCCATAACCCCATTTTGAATGGTATTTTTCAACCTAGTTTGATAATCACCTTAGGGAATATAAGTATTTATGTTGAAGAAATATAGTGGTATACTCCAAAAGAATTTTATAGAACCCATATTCATGTTCTGAATGGGGTTCATCAACACTATTTTCTAAATTACCTCTAGGAAGTCCCATATTCCTTCCAATAAAACAAGTCAATATATTATAAAAGATTCTAGGAGATGGAAACATATTCATAATCCTACTAATAGAATAATTCACCGACATAATTTATAATACACATGGTAAGAGTCCCATTTTACTTATCCAACTCCAAAGGCCCTACAGTATATTTTGGCAGGGAATGCATATTTGAATCGAGATCATTCCCCCTCTTTAACCTAGTTTTAACAATATATTTCGGAAACCACCCTATGGTAGACAGGTATCCCTACAAACAATACAGAAGCTCACTCATATACATCAGTAACTTTTCAATAGCCTGATCATATCCATGAATCAATAAATGGTCATTGAAATACTCTTGTGACCACCATTCCCAATTCTTTCTAAATAAAAAATGTGAAGTCAAAAAATTGCAACCACAATGCAATAGGATGACCTTATTCCAATCCATATCAATGCTATAATCCTTGATTCCATAGACCACATATCTAATGAATCTCAAGGGCCAACTGAATCATCATCTAAAGTAAGAGGTGAAAACTACCAAGATAGTCCGCATCTTAATATAATGATGGATTATTGGGATCTTACCCATGAAATATATCATGGACAACGTCCTCATGGTCACATCCCACCTAGATAATGAAATCACCCCTATTAAAGAAACCTTTATATTGGGACGATATTGAAACACTTGGGTTAACTGTCTATAATTCCACATCAACTTCTAGAAACGCCTCACATTGGTCAATTGTCTACCCATATATGTGAACTCTATGCTATGACTAGGTGGAGGAATATTTATATGATGAGGAGTTGAAAGGGATATATGGAAGTAAATTTCTTAAAACAAAATTCCCACTATGTTTTGTCCCATCACTACTTCTGATTATAGATTCCAACATGAGCTAATGGTGGAGTGAATGCCTTATATATTCTAGAACATTTGTATTAAAATAAAAATAAGTAATTTCAAAAACATCCCTTATGATGAATATGAAGGTCATATAAATGTAATGAAAAAAAATTTCTATCAGATAAACTAGACCTCTTTTTCTAGGTTATAGAATTCAAGATTGAAAAGCAACAGTATTAGCCTATTATATTCTTACCTCTACAGCATAACGACCCTCTATCAATTAATCACAAGATCCACATCAGATGTTTTTTTAGGAAGGATTGATTATGGAGAATTGTACTTTAATCCGTCCATAGTACAAAATATTCCCCTGAATATGATATTTGGTAATATTTTAGCAGCTAAAGAGATCATGAGATCGAATAACATGGGATCTACTTCGCGAATCCCACAAATATCCCCCATTCCAAAAGAAAAAAAGCATCAAGTTTGTTGGGAGAGGACCAAAAATTGGATCCCAAAATGGTCCTTTCAATAAATAGATAACAAAAATCAAATATGGATGAAAAATCCTCATATTACGCAATAAATACTCGTAGAAAGTGATTCCCATTTTGAGTATGAACTACACCCGGACCATGAACAAGTAAAACTGTTCCAAATAAGGAAGGTTGTGAAGGAATCTTCCATATAATCCATCAAGGGGAAGACCTATCCTATAGGTTTGGGGGAATTTTACCCCCCCTAAGAACATCAAATCCAAGGTGGGTCACGATAAAATCAGTGGAGACTCCAAATCAACCCCATCTCGTAGGTTCGGGGAAAATATTATCATGAAATACATATAAACAATCATTGAAACTTCTACAACAAGAATAGAGAGTAATAATAATGACTCGAAATAAACCCCAGTCCATAGGGATGGGTGATGTTTTATCATCTCCCATAAAGATATCAGTCTTCTCAAGGATAGGTAATGACTAATAATAGACAAAACCCTATCCATTAATCCCACCGACTGATATAATCATGACCATTCTGGATCACTCATCATGTATGTTCATGGGATCCCTCGAGGCCACTATTGATGTTCTAGAACAGTGGGTGAATCTAGAAAAGAAAATCAGAACCCACAAGGTCCGTAAGTCAAGGTGTCCAAACAATAACAGGGTGCAAACAAAAGATGCTGATATAACCCCTAGAGGATAAGTGAGTGGTATATAACTACCCTATAGCATGTAGAGTGGTGGGGGCCCCTATCTCCCAGTATTCCTTAGTTAACATTGTTCACATCATCCCAATAGAAACTATGGAACAAAACATGGATTCTTTGGGGAACAGTGAAGAAATGGTACCACAAGAAGTAGGTGGTATCTATGAAAAAAATATGACTACACATATCTAGAATTAGATAATGAACTAGAACCTAACACCTTAAAATAGTGAGAGGACTCCTCTCTGGAAACAACACAACATGGATAATGTGAAGGGCATTGTTATATCCCACTCACAACATTGAAGAGATTAAATCTTCACCCTGGAGGAACAATTATCACAGTATAAAAGGGTGATATACAACCTCAGATGGATCAATGATTAATTACTCAGGGTAAATATTCCCACTAGATTTCGTGTTCAAAAAAAATTATATATATCTCATATCACTAATTTTAAGGGAGTTAATATACCTATAATGATAGAATCTGAGCATTAGGATGGAACTGTACATAGATAATTATATTAAATTAACATATTAATCATGGGAGACCACAAGTTTACTCTACTACAATGGAAACCCCATTCTCATCAGGGTGGTTATATGTCCCCCAAATGAATACAAAATAAGCATGAAATGAATGTAGGGAAATAATGTTAGGCCTCTCCCATATCTTGTGCAAAGGGGGTGGTCCATAATATGGTTCCTTAATGTCTCATCAATGCCATTGAGTATATAGATACTCTAATGGAATCCATTGAGGGGAAATCCACCCCTATACAACCCTAGAAGAATCCTTAACATGAATGGGTGGGTGAAACTTTTCCTCCTAACCAATTTTGACAACCCTATCATTTCATACATTGATTGAATGGGGATCCCAAAAAATTACTCATGAAATTCATGTCCCAATGAAGCCCTATAATGGTCCCTTATGTCCAGAAAGAACCAAAAATCTCAGATGTTTCTTATATAATCTAGTGAGACCATCGTCTATTTAGTATATCAGCCTCCCAGAAGGGCCCAAAATAGGTTTGGAAGACCATTAACATCAATTAATATACGAATTTATCTCCACACTCTAGAAAATGAAGATAAAAACTCATAGATGGAAAAAATTAAAAAATGATAGAGTCTCTAACAATATCGCCAGATGGAATGGTCTAACATATATATTTAGCATCCCACACTCATAAGAGATGTTGTTAGATCATTGTGATCAAAACCCCCATGATGAGATGAAACCAAATTTGATCCTGATAATATGCTCATGCAGATTCTATGAGTTCACCTAAATAGAACAACCTCTGGATGATTCCACCTGGAGAACCTAGGAAAAATCCTTATCCACGGTGAAAAAAAATAAAAATGTATGGAAAAGTATTGGATTTTAAATCTTTGTGAAACCAACAATGGTTCCCACTAAAAAACACATGAAGGCCATAAATCAATAGACACTCATACTAAGTGAAAACAGAAATATCATGCCATTTGACTAGAGATAAAGATAGATCTGGGAAACTTGAAATTTAAGGAATGGAAGAACAAAGTATATTCCCTTAAAAATAAATAGGTTCCTATTTCACTCCTTACATTCATGGAATACCATATTATTATACTGCTTGACCCTCATTAACCTATCGAGGTTGGATTCAGTGATGGTCCTAATTTTTCCCTTTTCATAGGAGGATTAGTCACACAATCCATGATTTATTGTCCTTAAAGACACCCTCAATGGTATGGTTAATTCTAGATAGGTAATATTGGGAGAATACTCAATACCAGTGACATGTGTGACCATATCTATCAAATCCAGAGCATGATTTATCAATTATTTAATTATATATTGTTTTCCCTTGAGTTTTAGGTCAAACTTGTTTTAAATTTTAAATTTTGGTGGTCTCTAGTAGAGGTACATGGCTGGCATACGGTTTGAGCAACGGAAAAGCCAAATCATTCACAATTTCCAAGATTTTGAAAAATAAAATAATATGAAAAAAATGATAAAAAATGTTTTAATAGTATTAATAATAATGATAATATTATTATTCTGATTATTATTAATATTATTATTATTAAGAATATTCTTATTATTATCATTATTGTTATTATTATTATTATTGTATTTATTTTTATTTTTTATGTGAGACTCTAAATGGGGTATTCCCCTTCCTCCTCCATTTCCCCTACACAACGCACCCCCTACCCCCTTCCCTATCCCACTCGCACTACCCCCACTAGCTGATGACCCTCAATTGTGCCTCCCTCCTTCCTTCGGCGATAGCTCCCCTCGTGCATGGACAACCCCTCCTCCTCTCTCGTGTGGCTAGCCTTCCTCCTGTCTGTGTAACCCAACCGACCAAGATAATCTCTTTCGTACCGCTCCCTCCCTTTGGCTATCGAATCTCTTCCCATTTTTGTGTGTGAATCCATTCAGTGAGCCTATTCTCCCTTCCCCTAACCCTATTTTGGTGTTTCACCCTTATAAAAGGTGTGGGAAGAAGCATCCTGGGAACATTATAAAGGTAACGAATAATTTCATCAAATGTGGAATGTTTGGTTATCTGTCAAAGAACTGTCGATGGCATATGAAAAATCCCGCTAATGTGGAAGAAGAAAGGAAGGTCCATAACAACACACAGCCTATAATGCAATGTTACAACTAAAAGTATCACGAGATTATGCGAAAAATTTCCCTAAGATGAGGGTTGTCGGAGGAAATCAACCAAAACCTCCATGGCAACAAGGAAGGGCTTATGCTATCATTACTGCCGAGGTGGAGCCGGACAACGAAAGCTCCATGGAGGGAATATTTTAAAAACATGTATATCCCCAAAAGAGAGTGATGAAAGGGTCTTCATAAATGAATTTTTTAATACTACACAAAATTTATAAGATGTACATAAACAGATAAGATAACTCCATTTTTGATATAAAGAAAGATAAGGCAACCTGAATGAACAAAGGTGGTTCGGGTAGATTTCATTACGGATTATCAGGATGGTGTCGGGTGTTCCTACGAGGGATTTATGAGAGAGAAAAGGGGGTTCTCATCACTCATAAATCATGAGGGAAGTATGGTGGAGGTTTGAAATCATACCCCATAATTAGGGATTACACATTAAATGGAATATTATAGAGGACATCTTGATTAAGATTGAAAAGGATAGGATCTCTGACCTTAAGTCCGGTGGTGATCTCCACTTGTTATTAATGACCTGGAAAAAAAATTAGGTTTATTAATTAATAAATATAGAACCTATTCTACATGTAATTGATTTATTATAACCATTTTTGGTTCATTCCAGACCTTTTTTATTTGTTATAATGTTCAGTTTCATTGTTCGGGACTATTTTTTTTCTTGGTTTTCAAGATTGGTTTACTTATATTCATGTTCGGTTAAACACGTATGATGAAAGTGGATGTCCAGAATTGAAGTTGTTGGTTATTTTTAAACATATAGAATATTATATGGTTAAAAACAAAATTTGGTTACTTGGAGTGAATTTGAACCGTTTTATATAACATTACTTTGTCTCACATTGAAGATCATTTTAGGTTTAGAGTTTTAGAGAAATATTCAATAACTCATATATAAAAAACAATAAAATACAATGTGTAAACTTCTGATTAGTATCCATTTTTTCCTATAATATAAAAATTTATGAAAATCTTGAATTATTTTCATGGGAAATATCAAAAACATTCAACGTGACTTATTCATTTTCCTTACCCATCCATAAACACTATAAAAACAAATTAAAAACATTAGATGAAGAAAAAATATCAGTAGGGGACATAAAAAAGAATAGAAACCTTTTTTTATATAAAAAACATAAAATCTCATATAATATTTACCTTTATCTCCATTTTTATTTGAGAATATAAAATAAAAAATTTTCACATGAAAAACAAACAAAAATTTTTTATCAATGAAATTCATTAAGTCTCTTAGAAATGAATTTATACCCCTTTTAGTGACATAGAGAATCATATACATAAAACCCTTTCAAAACCCATTTAATTAGGATAACTAAAAGTCCAACATCAAAAAATATCATTACCCAACACATTGCATATCTATATTAGGGATCACCCTTCATATAAGCTACATTGGGCTCACTCGTGAGAAAAAATGTAGATCAAACCACTGTATGAGATATATTGGGCTCACCAATTATTCATGAGCTATAATGGGGATCAACCCTTTGTTTAAGCTATATCAAGCACACTCGTGATCTATAAAGGGGCTACATCATTCATACAATCTCTATTAGGCTCACTCTTGAGATATAATGGGGATTAGCCCTTTCTATAAGTTGTGTCAAGCTCACCAGTATCATATAATGCTCATATACCTTATCACGAAAATACTTTCTTCATAAAACCATTTAAAAAACCATTTAAACTCATGTGAAAAAACAATTTTGGGTTAAAATAACATTTTATTTTAAAAAAACTATTCAATTCCAACAAACCTTTTCTTTGAACACCAATTTTCAATAAAAAATACCAAATAATATGAGGTATTAGTTTCAATTAAAGAAACATGAAATCATGGAATGGAATCCAAAAATAAAATAATGGCCATTGTGGTGGAAAATTCATTATCGTCATGTATATTAAGAATAGAAAATTCCTTTTTTAGTTTTGTCAAAATTATCAATAGTAAATATGTAAGAAAATTAATTTTAAAAAAACATTAACTGAAATTAAAATTAAAAATAAATTTTCCATTATGATCCTTTTGTATTATTATAAATAAATGTGTAAAATAATATAAATTATATTGACATTGAGAAAATTATTTTGAAATTAAATCTTTAAACAATCAATGTGTGACATACCACATTGAAAATTTAAATCCTAAGACTCATGGAATAACAACATTTAAAAAACCTTTAACAACTTGAGAATAAATAAATTCATTATATGATATGTTATAGGGGATGTATATACAACTCATAAATAAAGGTGGTCGTATAACGTCAAAATATTCCTCCTTGAATGGATATTGAAACGAAATCAGTTACCTTAAGTCTGAAAAGTCATGTGTGTCTTTATCTTCATAGATAAAAATATTATGTTAAATTATTTATTGATTTATCACATTTTTATGATTATTATTACAATTTTTTATTTTATATAACGTTTTTTATGTTTAATTAATCAATTAATTTCAATTTGGTTGTTTTCACCATATTGAATTTTCCTGGAGAAACTGGATTTAGTAGGTCGACTAAGGTCAAAGTTGTTATTATGTAAACATCAGAAGAATAAAAACAACAAAATAATTATAATATTGTTTATTTAGTTGTACATATATTTATACTATTCTTTTTCTATGGTGTTGAAAAATAAAGAATCACAACACATTGGGGAGGCGGTTGTCAACACGTCCACAAACGAAGTTATCGAATTCCCAAAAAATAAAAATATAAAGGTGTATGTGATAAAATATTTAAAAAAGAACAATATAATTATAAATATAATTTATATCTTACAAAAAAATTATCTCTATCATAATTCCAAAACATAATACGTGGTAAAGGAAAAAACGAAGGACATTGTTTCGTGAGGTGGTAGTATTCCATACACACGAACATTGATTTCATTACCCATTTCATGGAAGTGTGTTTAGGTGTAGGTTTATCCCTTAAAATAAAAACATATTAATATATTTATTATTATTGTTCTATTATATAATCATGTAATAAGAATAATTGAAGGTGTGCAGAAAAGAATAAAACCAAATTTCTTGTTGAAAAATGTTACCTCTTCATTGGGTAACTCCCTTTAGTTTTCACCTAAGAACTAATTTGGTTTTTATTATACCTAAAGTGAGGATTATATGATGAGATTAGTAATTTTATTATTTTATTTTTTTATGGTTTGTATGAGTAATAATTCTTGAGAGGTGCGAACAGATGAGAAGAGTGAATGGATTTTTATAGTGTAGGAGTGCCATTATAGTAAATACCAAATGGTAAACAATATTGGGAGGTCTCACTTATCTCATGATCTTAAAAAATAAAAAATAATTTATTAGATTAGATATATGTCTAATCAAAACCCGCAAAAAATATATATATAAGAATTTTTATCATTTGTTCATTAGTTATTATGTTTCTTCATTTTTTTCATTTTGTTTTTTCATTGAGGTAGCTAGTTTTTGAACATATTTAATTAATAACATAATAATAAATTAATGTGAGACTCATTATAAACCCTATACCCAATTATTATACAGTATTTCTCCTAATTTATGAAATAAAAATTTCATATGTGTTTGAAATTATTTCTAACAGAAATACATGTAATGCGCAAAAACACAGCTTTAACCCTAACTACACTAACAATGTTTTTACTATTTATGGGTCAATATGTTCATTAAAATAGATCAATTTAAAAATTAATGGAACATATTTTATATTTATTAAAACTTAAAAATATTTTTAATAAGATAAAAAATTTAGTAATTTTAAATCATTTAATAAAATATCATTTATTTTATTTAATTATTAACTAAATGATACGTGTGTTGGTGTTTGATAAGAATTTGATGTAATTATATCATCTATAAAAATTAAATATAATGTATTGTGATATATAGAACTCATTTTTTATCCAAAAATAATATTTATAACCAAACCAATGTATCTTCTTCCCTACACCAAATCTTTATAATTGTTAAAGGAAAGGAACTTTCCTTTTTTTCTTTTTCCTTAACTTATTATATAGGTCATGTTAATGGAATAATATCACAATAACTCATAAAAATATATCATAAGGTTGATATGTTCAAAATATTTCCATCCATTCTGTGTTTTAAATTTATTTTTTCATTTATAGACCTTATATTCTATGTTTAATCATTAAGTAAACTTATTCTTACCTTAATCAATACAATTAATTTTAACTATTTTAACTAATCATTATGGTCAAAAAATGTAATTATATGATATTAGAATAAAAATTACATACTTATTCCAAATACTTATAACAATTTTTTAAAATTATATTCATAAATTTGGATAAAATAAATTTAAAATTAATCATGTTGACACTACGGGAGAACATGTTTTTCAGAGAAAAATTCCAAATATCGAAATATTTTTATACCCAATTTCAATGTGAAATTGAATCCATTTACCTAAATTGGATATTTATATTTATTATTTACATAATTATAATTAAAAATAATGTTTTTATATAATTTAACAATATAAATAAATTAGTAAAAAAAACTGTCTTTAATTAAAATGCATTTTTTCACTATTCATTAAATAATTAAAACTTCTCATAAAAATACAAAACATTTACCCAAAGTAAATATTGATATAATTATTTTTTAAAAACTTGTTTATATTTTCTAATAAATTTTATAAAATTATAAAAAAAAATTTCAAAAATTTCATCCATTAAAAGACGGTAAAACTTCTTTTAAAAAAATAATGTTTTTAAGAATAAAACTGGATTTATTATTATCTTATACCTATCTAATATATTGTATTAATGTAAAAAAATATTATAAATTTGTTTAAAAATAATATATTTAGTCTTATTCACACCCAAAAATATAAAAGACTCGGAGATAACTTCCTTATTAAAGAATGTTAATGTTTGGTAAAATACAGAGTTGTGTGTTACAGAAGTTATCAAAGATACACGATGTTATGTGAAATGAACAAAAAAACATGGTGTAGGGTATAATTTAATCTAAAATATTCATTTCATGTAACTAATTTTACTAATGAATTTAAATTAATTTAAAATACTGTATTCTATAAAATTTCAGGGTGTTATAATTATATTGGGTATATGTGATGAAAATATATTATTTATAGCTTTCTTATTCCTTATAAACCACCTCTCTCTTAGATTGGACTTATGGAATACCATTAGATGTGAGTAGTTCTAAATGTTTTCTCTAAAATCATATTTATATTGCTTTTAGATTCTAAACTTGTTCCTTTCTTAACTCTCTCATTCAGGATAATCATTATTTGTAATGCTTTTGGGATATGGAATATATAAATATATATATTTGCAAGATGTAATGTATTTGGTTTATGGTGTGTGTGTGTGTGTTTGTTTGTGTGAATACACACACATAGTCTGTGAATTCTCTATTGTTATATGGTTGTAATATGGGTGCATTTTGGTGGTGTATTTGGAAGGAATATGAAACGAGGTTGATGTCTTCCATGATTTTGTAATCTAAAATCAAATAATATATTTTTTTTATAGAGATGTGGTATATATTGATTTAATTTATAGTTCTTATTAGTTGAAATGTTGTTTTGTGAATATATAGATATGTAGTTATTTCTATATGTAAAGGATGAGTGTTTTCGATATATGTTAGTGTGGTAGTACTATAGCTAGTTCATTAGGGAAGTAGGTGCGGGGTATATTTGAAAAATTATACAATAAAAGTTATTATGTTACAAAATATGTATGAGACTTTTATGTGAGTGATATTTAGTGATAAAGGTTAACTAATTAAGCCATTATAGGTAATTTGTGGATTTAACTATTTATTTATTGTTGAATTATTATGCTTCTTCCAAATTTTCTTGAGAGGTTTTGTGGAGGATCCTAGTAGTTATAATTGTATGATCACTATGATATATATATATATATTATTTTTGTAGGTTGAAATTGATGAATAGTATTTATATCCCTATATTATGGAGGTTTACAATGTTATTGGGTGTTTTTCGGGATTCTATTTTATGATTCATCTCACAGTATTTCATTTCAAGATTCTGGTTTATCCAAGACATTACATGAATTAAATAATTGGTTATTATTTCATTATATGCAGAATATTGGTGGTCCTATATTTGTCCTAGTATATATGAAATAAATTACTCCCATGTACAATTTTTCATACCCCTAGGGTTAGCCACCAACCAATTTGTTAGTAGGGGTACACATCACGGTCCATGATAATGTTCACTATCAATACAAGAGGGGTTATAATAATGTAAAGAAATAACATGATCAACATTATCATACTTAGTCTCTAGGTTTATGATTAATTAATAAAAAAAGGTAACTATAAATTTATTAGGGTTGTCTCTAAATAGTATATTCATCAAGTCCATAGAGTAGGGTGATTTTTATATCCAAAGTGCATTACATAAAACTCATAGTTTTCACATCTTCTATGATAAAATCTATTTTTAATATCCCCTCTCTTCACATTTAGTTGATGGTACCATGAATGTAGATCCACATTTGAGAATATTGATCTCCTCAATGTTGATTGAATAAGTCATCAATACATGGTTATAGATATATTTACTTTATAGTGATCATATTGAGCTCTCAAAAATCAATGTGAATCTACATTGAACCATTATTCTTCTTAACAAAGAGAAGTGGTGCACCCCATGGTGATGTACCAGGTCTTATAAACTATTTCATCAAAATTCTATTACAATTTTGTCTTTATATATTATAGTTATATTGGGGCCGTTCTATAGGGGTATATGGATATAGGTACATCAAATATAAGTTTAATTTTTAATTCCTCCTTCTTATCTTGGGGATGTTCAAGAAATACTTAAGAAATACATGGAATCCCGAACCCATATGAATTGAATAACAACCAATCCAGAGACCCACTAATATCAAGAACACGTCCTCATATACTCTAGGATACCGACATGAAACTAGAGTATAAGGGGTGATAATATTGAGATAGTGTCGTTTGAAAATAAATCCACAAATAAAAAATAACAATGAAAGTATATCAGAAATTAGATAACCTTTAAATAAAGAAAATATAACATTGTAAGGAAAATAGATATTCATAATGTCATTTTAGTGATAAGATAATTGGATCACCCATAGGATTATCTATTATTCCCTCAAGAGGATGATTTTTTTATTGTTTTCCAATATTGCATTATGTCTGAGGAATTTGTTTTGTGTTTCTTCATCTTTAAAGACTAGTGATGTTGTTGCAGAAGTTCCATCTAAAACAATTAATAAAAGCTGAAAGGAACTAGCATGTGATGGATTTTTCCTTAAATTTGATTCTTTATGAGGAATTATTTAAAGTAAATAGAAATAGATTCATGGGAGGATAAAAATTTGGATAAAGTGTTAGGATCATTTGATTATATTATGAATACTTGAAGATGGGTTGAATGAGTTCTGTGAATTCTTGGGTGACGTCTTAACTTATTTGGGGATATTTTTAATGTTTATCAGACTTTGGTGTTAGAAATGAAATTTTTCTGATTCTAGTGTTCAAACATGTTTACTACATCAGGTGTTATAATTTTTAGGAGCTATGTATGACTTTTATAAGCATTATATTACTTTCTCAAGCTGTGTAAGATTACTACTAATAATGCATGATGTTTAATAATTTTAAAGACATTCATTATTTAAGCAATACATTTTCATATCTCATAAGATGTATAATAGTCTCATATTATGTTTATATTATTATATGATTCTTAAGACATTTCATATTACAATATGATATTTGTCATCGTATGATAATATTCATTAGGAAAATCTTTAGTTGATATCTATTTTAGAATAAAATATACCTAAGAAAATGAAAATGAAATCATTTGATGATGATTATATTTTCTTCATGGATTAAATATGCTAATCAATAACATGGTCATTATTAAATACATATTCATAGAGGGACCTAATGGAGATGATTTTGGGATATTAATATGAGTTCTATATTTTAAAGGCAAATTCCACACATGAATGTTACATGATTCCTTAATTAATTGTAAATTATTATAAAAAAATTAATGTGTGGATTTTGTGTAATAGAATAATAAAATGATATTTTAAATATAACATGAGTTAATGAAGCCACTATCTTCAACCAAAATAAAAGGTCTATTTAGATGGAAATAGAAGACTTGGGAGTTAGGAATTTTATAGGATAGATTTTTGTAAATTGAATGAGAATATCCATGTAACACCATAGGATTTTATGATATATTTCTTTTTAATAAATTTTATATTTTGATATCTTTTTCTACATGTAACACCAATTTCAAACAATAAATGATATACTATTTATATAGTATAATTCAATGAGATAGTTATCACCTATCCATTGGATTAGTGGGTATAAATAAGGATAAATAAAATAGGAAATATTTTTTTTCTATATATATCTAAAATGAATCCATTTTTTCAATTGGATTGTGAAAAATGAAACCATTTCATGTTAAATAGAGTTGTTTTTCGAAAAATATATTTTTCGGACATAATGTGTTTTTTAGAAATAAATTTAATTACTCACTATTAATGAATGATTTTAATTACATTTGTATATAATATATTAAATAAAATAATTTACATTTTGTCTAATAGTTTCTCCCAGGTATAAAATTGTGGTAAAATAAATTTTATTCTTAAAAATTTATTTTTCTAAAAACGTTTTTGTGGGGTTTTTTAAAAAAATTAAAAAATTAATTTCTACCATATATGGAAATTTAATCTTATAAAATGGATTTAATATTTAGAACAAACATAATTATTTTTACGTAATAACATCAACTTAATTTTTGTCAATAATGAGAAGTGAAAAAATGTTTTTTACCACTATTAATGATAAAAAGATATTACTAGATTGTGGGTTATACTAAGAGGTAAGGTTTAAAATTATAGAACAGATTTTATTTAATTTAATATTTTTATTAGATTTCTACCTTATCCAAACTATTTTCAAAAATATGGAATTTTGGAGCAACATGGCGTGATAGGGACATTAATATAATCACAATATAAAATTCTAAGAGTGTATTTCCCATAAATTATAAAAGAATACCACTTCTCCTCTCTTCCTTACACATTGTGATCCCTCTAGATTTTATTAGTCACACCCTAATTCATTCTTAACACCGTCACTTCCTTGAGACCTTTCTTTGACAATAATATCATCCTTTTATGTTTTAAGAAGTAAGTGAATGAATAATTATCAATAAACAAGTATAACTCTTAGTTGGGGGCATTGAATTTTATTTATTCTTCAACATTCCGTAAATTTGTTTTGACTATTAAAAAATAATGACTTTTTTTATGAATATACTAAATGGTTTTTATGATGATGGATCTATGAAAAAACATTTCATTCATACACTTTTTTTCATTATTTATTGAATAAAGATAAACATAAAACATCTCCATAAGATTGTGGGGCCTAGTGTCTTCGGGTAATTAGGTATATATCATAACTTCATTAAATGGAAATAAAAATAAATAAACTAAAAATCCACATCAATACATTAAATTTTCATTATCATTTAATATTATACGGTATAACCTAGGGATATACATAAGAAAGTGGTGAGATATAGATCCTTGTCATGAAATCATCAAATCATAACATGATAATATTAAAAAATTTGAGTAAATAGCAATATCATTGGTACATAATAATGATGATAATAATAATCTTGAACCATGATTCATGATAAAATATAATAACACAAAGGCCACATGAGAATGTGAAAAGAATATAAAAAATTAAATCATAATAATAAAAGGATAACCAATGAGAAATTATAACACATCATTTTTAGGATAACATCCCATGCAAATTACATGTAGTTTCATGAAATATAAACATTTCCCAATGTATTGGATGGATGTGTAATTATAGGGCCACCTATCACATTTATATCAAGTACATGGATAAATATGACACATAGACCATACAATATAAGGAGGTATTTCATCATTTTTGATTCCATTATTAATTAGTGGGAGTTATAAACATGAATTTCCATAATAAATTAAAGATATGTACATATAGTTTAATTCAGTTGAGTGCAAATGTGGATGAGTATTCACTACACAAATGTATGGCATGGGAAATCACAAGATAATTTCAGAAGCATAAAAAGTTTATATAAATGTTTATTAATGTGGTATATGAGAGTTAAATGAGTCCCATCATTACATGAAAATCATAAAGGTAGTAAATGTAAGTGTAAAAAGACATTAAAATTTTGACAATTGGGAACAAAAATGGGAATTGTACGTGTAACGTATGTGAAATAAATTGGAAGAGGAGAGAGTCCCTTACTAGGAGAGGGTAGTTCTAAAATCATGTAAAGAGATTATTATGAGATTATAAATACATTTGGAGGGTATATAGAGGTAATGGTAGAGAAAATTTGTTCTTCAAGTTTTTTGGTTGTTGAGGAATGCGATTTTGGGTGGATTTTTATAGAAAAATAGAGGAGAATTCTTTATTAATTTATAAACATATATTTAGGAATCTATATGGAAAATTAATCCAAAAAAACCATCCCATTGTTTTCACACATTTTTTATACTAAAGTGGTGAAGATTTCAATATTTTACAACTCTATGAACTGATCTCCTTACATCAATACCTTTGGTGTGGTGGAAGTGATTCATGTCTATAAAGAATTTATTTTTTAATTTTAAAAAATAATATCAGTTTTTATGGATTCATTGATGGTTTATAAAAGTAATTATATAACTTAAAAACACATTATATTAATGGGAAACCTTAATTTTTGTCATGGAAAATCTTTATAGTATTTATGATATTTCTTTTTGGATTTTATGCTTTCATAAGACATAACATATAATTATACCGTATTTAATTTTTTTGATAAAATTTGACTATATCAGAATATTATAAAAATTTCACAATTGGATAATTTTGACATGATAATTTTATAAATAGAATTAATTTTATGAAAAAATTTCAAATAATTTGATATTTAATAATTTTAAATAAAAAATTCCATATTTATTGATAAAAATGGTTTTTATGTACCAAAAATAGTTTTCATATGATTAAAAAATATATTTGGTTTCATTAAATTATATTACGATTTATATATAATAAATACTATTTAATAATAACATTTTATTAAAATATCATTTATTTAAAAAACTCTTTAATTCATAAAAAGTGTGTCTTGATTGAAACTATATATTTCCCAAAATGAAATCTATGTTTAGTTGTATCAAAATATAATGTTAATAAAACATTATTATTTGACCATTATAATGTAATGGAAGCTAAATATAATCAATGTTTTATTAAAAAATTAAAATATAAAAATTAACATTGTTAGGGTCTAGTTACAAAACCCTTTATGTGATCGGTGAATTTCCAAAGGGTATGGTTTGTGATTATGAGATCTTCATAGGGTGGTTCAATAAACATGGTTTGGTCCGTGATCTTGATAAGCATTAAATTAAAATGTAAAAGGATTCGATAATTCTTTAGTTGTTGAATCTTGTCATGGTCCTAGTTAATGGAAAAGCCAAGTGATGTTATTTCACTCGAAGTCTTTGATAAATGGGCTTCATAGGGTACGATCCTACTGATCAAGGACATCACTTCCTTCATTTATGTCAATTGGATTTATTATATCCCAATATATATAATAGTAATGCGATCACTGTATAATGACTATATGTTCAATGGATATTATTCTTCATGGTTTTCAAATTTGGAAGGATATAGAATATAATGGACCAAAAAAATAAGTGCATGTGTTTTCTATAATTTCATTTTTTTGATAAGGAATTTACTACTTTTATGGTAAATTTCACTAATAAATGTTCGGATGGTTATATTTTTTCCCAATTTACTAATTTACCCCCTTAAATTTACCTTGTACACTAAAATAGATTAGGGTACTTCAGTTTCGTCACCTCTTCTAGTTCCCAGGTCGCTTCCTCAAACTTATGGTTTGATCTTAGCACATTGACCATGTGAGTTGTCTTTTTTCATAGAACATTGTCTCTAGATATTAACTCAATACTACTCTTATGAATGATTATTCTCTAATGGTACCACATAGAGATTTAGTTCCTATGAGGGATCTGGTATATACTTCTTTAATAGTGATAAATGGAACACATCATGTACTTGATATATTATAGGTTGGAATTATATTTGATAGGCCACCACTATGATGAGATCAATGGTCTTGATGTGGCCAATGTATCATGGACTTGTATTTCCCTTATTCTCAATCCTCGGGAGTTTTTTCCGTTATTATATAAGAAGGAAATGTTTTTCTCTAACCTCATTATCCAGGTCTTATAAATGATTATTTTCATTGATTTTATATCATCTTTATGTGGAATTCATAATATTTTGAATGGATTTCACTTCATATGGAATATCTTAGGTAATATCAAGTCCTATTATATTCCCCTCTATAACTCCATTCCATCATATTGGAGTCTAACACCACTTCTCATAAAGAGCCTCATAATGTTTCTATTAAATACTAGAATGGAAACTGTTATTTTATGGGAGCTCCATTAGGTGAAGGTATTGATCAAAAAATACTTTCAAATCCATTTAACGTGACCTCATCATATACTCTATTGTATGGATGGTTCATTTGGATTGATCATACTTCTAAGGGTTATATGCAGTGATAAAGCTCAGTTCTTTATGAAAATCTTTTTAAATACTTCTTCAAAACCACATTGTAAACCTCAATTCTATATCATATACAATAGTCACTAGAATTACATTCATTAGTTCAAATTATATTTTTTATATCTTGTTTATTTTTTATGGGTTGAAATATTCCTAAATAGTAAGGGGATGTGCTAACATGGTAGGATGATCGACTACCACCCAGATCGTGTTATTACAATTTGGGATACTGGGGAATCCTATAGAAAAATACATCGATATGTTTTTCCATCTCCAAAATAGTGTGGGAAATGGTTTCATCATAACTGTATAATTCTGTCATTCAACATTTACTTTCTTTCATACCATGTATCATGATATAAACTCTGAAATATCTCTCTTTATGTTATCCCAGCAAATGTTTTTCTTCAAATATATATACATCATAGTGTTTCCTAGATTAATTAAGAATTATGAACAATTAACATCATCCATAATTTCAATATTCATTTCATTATTTTATGGGACACATGTTCAGGTTAGAAAACTTATGACTTTTTATTTTTAAAATTTATACACTGGAATATTCAATAAATTTTTTGCATCACCTAATCATCCTTGTAATCCTCCTTGATCCTCCCAGGAATAGATATTTCATAATTATTTTGAGAAAGGTAGAATATATATGATTCTATTATTCCCATATAAATCCTTAGTATGTTAAAAAATATTAGATCCCAAGAAATTTTCATCATGGATTGGGTTTCTACATCCAATCTACTTAGATAATCGGCCACCTTCTTCACCTTCCCAATATGGTAATTTATTGAATAATAATAATCCATGATCAGATATAACCAAATTCATTTGACCATATTGACCTAATTTTCTATGAATATATACATGAGGATTTTATGTTCCACATATATGTCACACTTTTCCCAATAGATATAATGTCACCAAATATTCAACGCAAAGACTATTGCAACCAATTCTAGATCGTGTGATGGGTAATTTTTCTCATGGATCATTAATTGGTTAGATGCATAGAATGTCACTTTTTAATTTGGAATGAGTACAAAACCTAATCCTTTTTTAATGCATCACTATAGATCATAAATCCCTCTCTAATGGTGGGTAACATGAGCATTAGTAAATTGATTAGCCTCTTCAATAGTTCTTTAAATATCACTCTTCATTAATCATTCAAGACATTCTTCACCCCCTTCCATGCAATCTTGGATAGTGGGATTGGAAATCAATATATTTTTCTCAGAAATCGGTGTTAGTACCCTACTAATCTAAGGAAAATATAGATTTCTATCATAAATTATGGTTTGGGACATCCTTTATTGCCTATATTTTTGAAGGATCCATATATATACCTTTTCTGATGATATCATGGGCTAGAAATGTCACATGTTCTATCAAAATCTCACATTTACTACACATGGAATACATGATTATTTTATCATAGTCTTTAATAAAAAATACTAACTCTACTGGTGATCCTCGTTTAATTTGGAGTAGATAATAATATACTCTAAAAAATCTACCGAAAATTTTTCTACATAATCTATAAAGACTATATTCACTATGACCATAAATATTTATAGAGTATTAGTGAGTCCAAATGGAATCACTATGAACTCATAGTTCCCTTAACATATATAAAAATTAAGTCCTTGGTTAGCCTCCTTCTTCACCTTTAACTTGATATTATCCTAACCAAATATCAATATTAGAATGTATTGGGCCCCGTGTAGTAGATTCAATATGTCATTAATATATGGAAGAGGATACCTGTTATTTTTCATGATTTTTTTAATTCACTATAATCAATTAAGAGGTAAATTGACCCATCCTTCAATTAGATAAAAAGGATTGGTGTCTCCCATGGTGAAGCACTTGTGTGTATAAACACATTATTTAGATTTTCATATGGTTTCATCATTAGCTCATTAAGTTTATTAATTTCCATTGTATATTTGTTTTTAGATATTTGAAATTCTCTTAATATATGTTTTATCAATAAATAAACCTCTCAACTCATAGGAAGACCCAAAAATTATTCAGGAAACACATCGATTAATCACCTTCCAATGGGCATGACATCAAGGATGATATTTTCCTTAGTATCAACCATTTATTCGTGAAACTACTTCGCATGGGGAAATAATATCCATCCATGAGAATATGATAACAATGGTAATTCATCCATATCCTGCACTTTTATAAAATTAGAGTGAGGTTTCCTTCTCTATCAAATTTCTGTTGGATCTAATCTTGGAATGAAATTCCATGCCTGTAATTGCATTAAATTCCACTAAAGATAGCATCACAAGGTTTTTTGGGAAATTCATACCACAAAATTTTATTGGGTAGAATTTATATACTTTGGATTCAATAATTACCCCATTGTTTGTTTTCACTGATAGAAAAAATTCCATGTTTTGGAGTGGTGTTTGAATAGGTCAACTATAGTTTCATGATTTGAAGGAATGTGTTGAATAAGAATAAAGTAGTATATATCATATACATGAATGAATAACTATCAGAACAATTAGTATATAATTTTCAGTATCCAACTAAGTAGTTTTGATGGTATAATCCCACCCTTTCACTCCATAAATTGGAGGTTTTTTTAATCAGTTTTCATCGATAACCCTTTTCTTAGTTCATTGATTAACATAGTTTCTCTAGTCCTTTTAGTTGAAATGTTGGAAAATATGCTAAGGTTTTAATAGAGGAATCTATTATGCAATCACATTTGTGGGTTTCAATTTTCATCAATCACTATCTAAGTTCCCTTACTTCCCACACATAAATTATTTCCATGTTCCCTTATTGAAATTATTGAGAATATTCTTCATAAAAACTCAACTGGTGGAATGTTATAATTTCTTTTCCCCATGATATGTTTCCATTGTACTACCAGAATCAAAATATGTTCTCTTATTCTTTTCTCCAAACCCATGCCACTCCTTAGATGCACTAATCTATATTTCAAAATATATTTCATGTTGTAAAATTTATATGTTATTGTAAATGTCATGAATCACAAATTCGTTTCATTGCCACATCTTTTTCCCACTAAAGAAGAAGGAAACCTTACTTTCAGGATAAATGAAAATTCTAGAGGCATATATGTTTTCCTCATAAAGACTGATGCACTTCTTTTCCTTTTTCTTCAGGGTAAGGAAATACCTCTCCATATTATGTCTGAGAGTGAAAGGAAAATATTTATTGAAAAATATTTAATATAATTAATTTTACTCTATTGATTTGATATATTCTTCAGGCATTGTATTATTGATCAATTTCCACCATTGATCAAGTTCTCACTCTATATGGTAAATATCCAAAATTAAATTATATTTATTAGAGAATTTAAGGATGGAGGTGATACTTCAATGGTGTTAATCAATTGTACCACAATTAAAGGATTAAAAGATCCAAAGAAATTTGGAGGCCTTTATTGCATAATGATTTCAATTGAAACATTTCCTTTCGAAGTTGGATGTGGGTTTTCACCCTGATTCAGCTTTCGGTTGTTATCTTGAGTTAATTGAAAATGTATTTCCATGATGTTCTATAATCCTTCTTCAATCAACTTGGGAATACCAATTGGGATGTCGAAACATTGCACCCCACATTGGATATTGACTCGATTCCTCCCATTTCTAGCCACTGACTAAAATATAGTGAAAAGTAGGGACACAAATTTTTAAACTGTTAAATGAATATAATTAAATACATGAAAATTAAAGGGATAAATCATAAATTTAATATGTTCCTTAACCAAAGAATTTATAGGTTTCAATCTATGTTATCCATGATCAATTTCCTAACATGAATTCTTATGGTAATTTTTCTTCACTTAATAATTGTTCATAATGAGATTTTCCATTTTCCAAATTTCGAAGTGATTTATGTTTATTGAGAATTAATTTTAAAACATTAAAATATATTATCGGTTTTGGAGGAATAAATAATGGTTTATAAAATTAATAAAATAACATAAAAACAAAAACATTTTAAGGGGAATTATAATTTTTTTCGTGGATATTTTTTAGTATTTATTACATAACTTTTTGGATTTTATGATGTCATAATTCATACCATATAATTATACCATGTTTAATTTTCACAAAATAATTTTATTGTCACAAAAAAAAAATTCACCATTGTATAATATTGAGATGCTGATTTAAAAACAAATATTTATTTTATAAAAATATTTTTAAAAATATGATAATTTACAATTTTAATTAAATAACCCCAATTTACTAAAATATACTGATTTTTTCATAATAAATATTTTTACATCATTTCAACAATTAAATTTTACATAATAAAATTATATTATCATTTATATTTAATATAGTTTATTTAATAATAATAATATGTTACAAAAATTTCAATTATTTAAAAAATATTGATTTCATGAAAACGTGTGACTATATTGAAACTATACATTTTTCGAATATTCAATTTGAGTTTTCTCATATAAAAGTCTAATTTTTATCAAAAATATATTATTTTATCATTATAAAATAATAAAAATAAAAAATGATAATTATTTTATTAAAAATGAAAAATAGGAAAATTCATAACATTAGAATAGTAATACATAAACTTTTATTACGACATCAAATTCTTTAACGGTATGTTTTGTGATGGTGATATTTTATTTGTGTGGTTCGAAAAACATGGGTTGGGATAATTTCTTGATGAGCATGAATATTTTCATGTAAATAGTTTCTATCATGCTTTAGTTGTCGAATATTGGCTTCGGCTTTGTCATGGGAACAACATAGTGATTCTATTTCCCTCAAAAAGCCCTGATAAATTGTCTTCAGAGGAGGTGTTTTCATTCAGGTATGGGGTTCTGTTTTTGTGTTGCTTGTTGCATCGGAGTATCTGGCAAAGAACTGGGTTTTCTTCGGGCGGAGTCGTTTCTCCCCGCTGATCTGAGGTTTTCTATTTTGTTGTGCGGTGGTGATGATGATTTGTTGTGGTTTTAGAACTGTGGTGATTGTTCAGTTTTCGTTAATTATTCTGGTGATGTCACTTCTATAATGGTGTTTGAGCTTGCTGAGGCGAGGTGGGTGGTTCGTTCTCACCAGCGATGTTGGATTTGTGGCAGTGTTAATGAAAGGTGGTGTTATGCGGAGGAGGTTCCGGCGACTACGCTTCCGACGGTCTCGCCGGCGACCTACAGCGATGATGTGCGTGATTCGAGGCGGTGTGATGGCATTCGAACCGCAATGATGGTGATACAGTGAAGGCTACTTGTGTTGATGGGTTCATGTCTTGAGGTGTGGCGTGTGGCGTTTGATGGATGTGTTTTGGTTTGAATTTGACATTTGAATTCTGGATTTTGGGGATTGTTTGTATGGGTACGAGGAACCCTAAACTGGCTATTGAAAAATGGGGAAAAAATGTTTCGACCTTAATGGTCTTCAAAGGATATGATCTTATTGGTTGGGGCCATGAGTTCATATTTAAGTGTTAATTGGACTTATCATAATCCCCCATATTTTTTAATCATATGATCACTATATAAATGCTTTACTATCAGTGGTTTTTATTTTTAATGATATTATAAATTTGATAGAATATAGCTTATAGTAGTCTAAAAAAAGTAGTCAATAAATTTCCAATAAATTCATATTTTTATAATTATTTTTCACATTTAGAAAGGGAGTTTCATTTATAGATATTCAGTTCATTATAGGATCATCCCTTTTCAACACATGTTTAACCAAATGAGAAATGAAATTATCACTCATGTTTATGTATGGAATACAACCGCCATATAGTGATATGATTCATTTTATATCACTATAATTCATTAATGGTTATTATTATGAAAACAATATTTATATATAATATTTATAAAATAATTTTTATTCAATATTTATTTGATCATATCTACCTTTTTACCCTTCGATCCACTATAAAATGATAATGTTGCTCATGCATACGCGTGGACTACCACCTCTATGAAGTGATGTGATCCATTTTTCATTTTTGATTTACCTAGAAGGTAATATGGATAGATTTAATGGATATACATAATTCAAATGATATAATAGTGTTTCTATAATTTTGACTTATAATTTACCTTTATTTTTTTCCATGCATTGAAAAGTGAAAATATCACCCATGCATATATATGGACTACAGTCTACACGAACTGATGTAATTTATTTTTCACCGCCACTTTTTAAAAATGGTTATAAAATTTTATGTAATTAAAGAAATTACACTTATATTTTTATTAGTATTATTTATATTATTAAACCATGATCATATTTGAAGTAATATAAATATAAAATTAATGCATGCATGGAAAACAAACATTTTTTCACCCAAATGATCCTTTTAATGAAGAAATTTTTAATAAAAAGACAATTCAAAATTATAAATTTATGATACATGTAAATTTGTATATTAATATGGTCCTTGAATATATTTATAATAAATATAATTTTTCTAAACAATATATCGAATCTGTATTAATCTTTATAGTTCTTGAAATATGATATTTATGATGAATTCTACTTTTAATCATGAATTTTATGCTAGAATTACCATTTAGGAAAATTATATAGATTTTTTACATTAATCATATTATATTTGATTCTTTATTTTTATTTAATTTTTTTATGTATTATTACCATTTTCCTCTCTCTCTAACTTAAAATGATCAAGAACATTTTTATATAGAAATGTCAACCATTTTTCCTCATGGTTGGTGAACGTTTTCTTTCATTCATGTACACTAAAAAAATATGATATATCTTACTAATACTTGAAATAATTTATATATTTCACTATCAAGACACTTGAATTTATTTAAAAAGTTACGAAAAGGAATATTTTTAAATTTCTTCTAAAAAAGTTATTTTTTACATTCTAAATAATATAAAAGTAATTTTTTTTCTTAACGTATGTGGAATGAAAATATTTCTCCATTTCCATGAATATTCATTACATTAATGTAATTTTTATATGTTTTGATAGTTATTTTCAAAGAATATGATTTTTTCTTAATTTTGGGACTTTTAGTAAAAATGTTATATAGAGGAAAGTATATTTTCTCACATTTTAAAATAATGGTTATAATGATATTTTAAGAATTTTTTCATTTATATCGATAAATTTTAATGAATTTTGTACTTCTCTTGAGAAATGACCTTATGAAACCATCCAATTTATTTCTTTGGATGTCATATAGTGATAATTATTTATGTATTTTCCTATAAAACCTATTTCAACCAATGGGGTAAATAAATTTATGATGAAATGTTTATAAAATCCATTTCTTTTCCATAGGTTACGTTATGATAAGATGATGAAATATTTACGAAACCCATTTTTTAACATGTTAGGATATGATGATATAATGAATGTTTTCTTATCTTATGTCACATATATGAATAATTTGCATTATGAGATGGGTGGACCCAAAATTAAATAGTCCTCTAATGAGTTTGAAAAATATTGACATCAAATGAGATAATAGAGAAATCAATGGGGGTGAACATTGTTCAGTAATTGACTCTATCCACTATGATATTTATAGGATTGAAACTTGACTAAGGAAATTAAGAAGTGGAGGTTGAACCAAATACCCTATGAAATCCTTAGTTATGATCTTGGACGATGTAATTAATTTTCAATGAATATTTATATTTCAAATAATAATGTATTGTTCTTAAGATACAATCTCATAGATCATTATTGACTATTAGTGATCTACATACTTATTACATATGTATTTTTTTATGAAAAAATAATTATGAAAATAATTATGATTAATTCTCTTTGACTGATTGGGTATGATTATTGAATTTATAATCATGTTATAATTCCATTATTCTTATCTTATACAAAATTATTATCATTTATTGATGTGTATTTTGTTTACATTCACTAAGGATTTTGATCTCACCATTTCTTATGTTTCATTTTCCTAGGTTATAAATAATGGTTTTATATAGGGTATGTCTTTGAAGATTACTTTGTGGAATGAAATTTTAGGGGGATTTTGAATATCATTCATGAAATTGGGTGATTTTGTATCTATTTTCTAAATTAGTCATACCATTATGGTTCTAGGTGTGTTTTTTATAAGATATATGGAAATTTCATCTAAAATAATGTAATATATTTTTATGAAATTCCTGGGCCACATCTGTTGGTATTAGAGTGTGGTTTTGTTATTTTCAAAATTTTTAATTTTTCAACACTCATGAAAACCCAATGGATAAGTCTATGTATAAGATACCACCCTGATGATTGGGTAAATTAGATAATGTGTGGTTATACTAGGAAATAAATCTCATTATGGGTACTAAAAGTGGGTGCACCTATATAAAAATTCACCTAGGGTAACAACTCTAAATGGGGTAGATTGGATATAAAATCGAACATCACCAGTTCAAGATTAGTGGGACTAAGACTACACAAATATTTAGACACTCTATGGGGATATTCTCAAGTTAATTCACATTTTATTTATGAATAATTATGAAGAATTTAAATATATTATTACCACGAATGACCTAGGCTAAACATAGGTTTTCATAGACTGAAAATAAGGTGTCATGAATCAAAAAATCTATGAATGATTTTTCATTATTACATTATTACTCACTTTGATTATTGTTTCTCACATTATGAATTTTGTTCCTAGTAAGTTTATAGACACTGGAGGAATCATTATAATGTCAAATATGATAGGAAATGAAATGATCATCCTCATGAGGAACCAAATGAAATGGGATATGGGTTGTGAAAATGTATGGTTATGCTCACCCAAATATCTCAATATATAAAGGGTAACATGAATAATGTTAATATTCCATATTTCCAAAGGAAGTAAAAACCCATGATTGATTCATTTAAGTTGTATTATCCACTTTCCTTCATTGGTTCCTCTAATCCACTAATTGCAGTGTAGTAGAGATATACCATATAAATGACATTTCCCAGTCTATAGTGTTTGAAACTTGAAATCAATTTCTTGGTAGTATATTTTTTGGATGGAAAATCATATCAATGGTGGACTCTTATCAAGATTATGATGTAATAGGATAAAATTTACTCCATTAAATAAGAAGAGCTTAAAGATATATTTTATGATAAGTATTTTCCCAAAACTCTTCACATGAAAAAGGAATGGTAATTCCTATAACTAAGGAATGAAGATGAAAAATATATTAGTTCTTATAAGGAAAATTACAAAATATAATAAAGGTATGTTTCTAGTTTTATCATTGATCCTTAAAACAATTTTGATTGATTCTATAGTGTCTTGAGACCAAGTATTCAAAAAGTATTAGCAATTAGAGACTTTGATAACTATGATGAAATCATTTGATGTGATCTTATTATTGAAATTAAAATTGGATACTCTCTGTGTTCTCATGGTTTGGGGGAGAATAGAGAATGATATAATTTGAAGGAAATTTTAACAATAAATCCCACTGAGGAAAGAAAAATATTAATTATTCATTTTAGAAGTGTGTATGGAAGTAGTATTGAAACCACCTTATGGGGAATGGGAAATGTTTTAAATTTAGAAAATAATTCCATCCAGAAAAATTATAATGATGTGATGTAAAGAGTCCATTCAAAGAAAGGAATGGTGAAAAGGCTCCTCTGAATGAACTTCTCATGGTTAAATGTTATAATTAGTAGGATTATGGACATTAAGTCATTAATTGTATGAATATAGGTGTTAATGATGAAAATTGGCATCACTAACCACTTTTGGAAAATGAAAAGGTGAATTATTATGAGATCACAATTGCTATAGTGGTTCCGGAGAACAATGTTTTGAAATATACACTTACCATCCAATCTAGAATTGAAAATTTTATATTTTATTGTCTTTATAATCTCTCTTTTATTTTTGAAGATTTTTATAAGGGTATCATGACACTAACTATATGAGTAGATGTTGAATTATTAGTAAAAAGTCTTAATGGTATGATGATCACATCTTTAGTATATAGCTCCTCTCTATTTTTTTGTGGGAATATAATTCTTATAAATTATGAAATTATACCACTAGTTGAATTTGATGTGATTTTGTGCATGGATTCTCTATCATTAAAAGGGGACCATATCAACTTTCAGTGATGGGAAGTCAAATTTTATATTTTGAATAAAACTATGTTTACATTTTAATATGAGGATAAATATAAACTTACAATGGATGTTAGTTCTATTATATGGGTCATACTACCTATCAATTAGGGATATTGATATGAAATGGTTATAAATAAATATAAAAATTAATATATTCATATTCCTCATGATTATGCTCATTTATTTAATTAATATTTTCTATCTCTTCCCCAAAATTAGGATGTTTAGTTTTCAATAAAAAACATACCTTTTTGTATACATATTTTAATTGGCCCATATATAATGGATTTTATTGAGTTGTAGGAGTATAAGAAACAATTGAAGCATAATATTGGTAGAGGATTCATACTCCCTAGTGCATCCCCATGGGGGTGCAAATGTTATTTTTATTAAGAATAATTATCGGTCATTGCATCTATTAATTTATTATCAATAACATAAAAAGATCACTATCAAGAAAAAGTATCATGTTCCTTATACTAATGACATGTTTGATCAACTGAACATATCTCAAGACTTTTCCAAGGTCCACATTCATTCATGATATCATCAATTTAGGGTCGTTAAGGATGATATATCAAAGACTACATTATATATGATGTATGATAATTATGATTTTATATTGATATAATTTGGATATTCTAATATGTCCACAATCATTACCAATTTTATAAATATAGACATTAAAGATTACCGTGGTTAGTTTGTGGTTGTCTATATAGATGATTTTATTTTATATATAAAGAGATAATAAGTGAAATAAGAATAATTCATTATTTTTTTGGACCATGAGGAAATATAATTTGTAGACCATCTTAAATAACTGTTGAATCCAGTTACAAAAAGAATCATTATTTGATCATTTAATCACAAGAGAGGGTATATGGTGAATCATTAAAAGGTGAAAGTTATTGTGTAATGGCCTCGAACAACCACTATAAATGAAATAAATATTTTTATTAGATTTTAAGGATATTAACAATGTTTTTTGAGATATTTATCATTCTTATCTAGTACAATAAACATGTTGAATCGGATGGGGGACACATTCCTTTGGATATATTAATGTGAAAAAAATTCCAAGTAGGTGAAAAGAAGGTTGAACAGAACGCCTTTGTTTAAACTAATCAGTAGTGGAAAGGGGTTTTTGATCTATATTGATTTATAAATGAATGTACTAGGATATGTACTCATGCAGAGTGATATGGTGATAAATTATTCATAAAACCAATTGAAATTTATGATAAAAAGTACAAGAATTTTTATTTGGAGTTTTCAGTTGTAATTTTTTCACTAAAAATATGTGGGAATCATATTTATGGTTAACAATGTGATATATATACTAATAAAAAATTATTATGTACAAATTCAATAAAAAAATTCAAATAACTTGTAATAAAGATGATAATATTTGATAATTGATTATGGATACTGAATACACTACCACACTAAGAAGGATACAAAGGTGATGGGTTCTCTATGTTAGAAATACCATTCTAATTTATCCTTGATGATGATTTAATGAGATAAAATATTTATGGATGTGAAGATAGACCATGAAGTCATCATTATCGGGGAAATATCACATCATTCTTAGTTGAATTTTCAAACTTATGTACATGTGAGGATTAATGAGGCACAAAATGATAGTTTAGATATATAAATGAATTTGAGAAATGATAACAAGTTCAACCAGAACTATAATAGAATGAAAAGGAACAACAACCTTGTATGTGTCCCATAAATACTTGACATGAAGAGTGAGCTATTGGGTGAAGTTCATTGTTCCACATTCTCTATTAAATCAAGAATTATAAATATTTATAATGATATGAAAGAGTATATCAGGTGGGATAACAAGAAAATGGGTGTTTTATAACTATTACCCATACAAGAATGTAAATGGGAAAACATTACCATGGACTTCATCACCGGAATCCCCGAAACATCAATAGGGAATAATTCTATATGGGGTTTTGTTGATTTTGATATGAAATAGAAATATTTCATTGAATGTTTTGAATAATTTTCAAATGATAAGATTTTTAGGATATAAATTATGTATGTAATAATGTTTCATTGAGTACCACATTCCATTATATCTGACTAGGATCTGAGGATTACATTGATATTGTGGAGAAGTGTTTAGGGTGTTCTAGATACAAAGTTGAGTATCCATAATACATATAATTATTAGATACATGGTTATTATGAGATAACAATTCATTCCAAGTAATATATTTTTATATAATGTTCTATATATTTTTAAATATGATGTTACCAATACCTTTCTATGGTTGAATTTTCATTCAATAATAGCTTTCAATCAGGAATTCAGATGGACCCTTAGACACCCTTCTATAGAAAGAAATGCCTAAATCTAACATGTTGGGATGAAATTTGAGTTTGAAATCTTTTGGGATTATATAAATTTGACAATATCATATCTGAGTTTAGATCAATTTAGTAACACAACGTAGATGCTCGTAGTTAATAAAACATTTATGCTGATAATCATTAGTAAGATATGGAGTACGAAGTTAGTGAGAAGGAATTCCTTTGAATTTATCCCTAGAATAAGATTATCATAATTTCATGACTATATTATTGATCTGCAGATATATCTATCACTTCCTAATTATTAATCACATCAGGACAGTTACTTGATACATGGATGTACCAATAATTCACTCTCAAGTTCAATATGTGTTCCATGTATCTCTCATGAGAAAGTAGATACCTAATACAACATATGTACTAAAATTATAGGTCATACCATTAGATAATGATCTTTCTTATGATGTATAACTAGTGGAGATTCTGGATCTAAGAGTGAAAGTGTTGTGGAATAATACCTCTTTCTCGGAAAATTAATTGGGGTGATACCAAAAATTTTAGGAAGCTACATGGGAACCTCAAGATGTGATGAGGAATAAGTATCCTCAATTTTTTGTATCATAGTGACATAATTATATGAGTGAAAATATTATAACGAGGTTGAATTTAATAACTAGTTATTTTTTGATTTATTTACCTTTAATAAATTTTAAAAGTTTGGTAGCTTGTTTTACACACAACAAATACTATAAACAAAATGTGATATACTATTAATATATTACTATTTATTGAAAAATTTATTGAACAACCATTGTACTAGAAATTGTGAATATAGAATAATAATAATAATGATAAATAATTGTTTAAATATTTATAAAATTAATAAATTGTTTTGGAATAGGTTATAAATTATAGTAAAATTATTTTAATGTAAAAATGATATTTTTTTCAAAAAAAAAATTATGCACTCACTGAAAATTATATTTTTATTTGATTTTCCAAAACCTCTTTTTGGGTGAGCGAGAACCACGCCGTACAAGACATTACCAAATCACAAAATCAACAGCCAGCAAAGACAATGTCCACTTTCATTCAAATCACACACCATTAAAATCACACAGCTATGCCTCCCTCAGTTGGTGAGCCTCCTTGAGCCGCGCCCCCGAAATCGACCTACTTCGTCGTCACCTTTAATACGTTCTTCATAAATTTCCGGCACGAACCCACCGGACATCACCGCCGCAGCTTCAAACAGTAATATAGAAAATACCTTTACCCTTTCACAGAACAATCCAACTAACTTCACAATCTACGAAACCGCAACACAAAAAACTGAAATCAAAACCAACGTCTTGAGGAGATCCCCGAGAAAATATTCCACTCTGCTGCTACAATACTGGTGATTCCACAGCACCCGAACCAGAACAACCTCAAAGGCTTCCACGATAACAACATCAACCAAAAAAACACATCCGAGCTTCACAGATCCAACATATACAGCATAACCAGATCAAAAAATGAAGCAACTCCGAAGCAAAACCCCGACAGTAAAATGGAAAAGGAAAAACAAGGAGGAACAAACCAATCCCCAAAGGAGTCACACGGCCTTCACGCAAACCATCCAAGATCATGTCTCCTCCTTCACATGAACTCCTGGAGATCTCCTAGAACTGCCACAAACACTCCCAGCATGCACATAACTACACACCGACCCTCGCCAGGAGAAGCTGGAACACCACCCGCATGCTTCACCGCGCCGCCAGAAGAAACCCTACCCGAAGAAGAGGGGGTAGAGCATAGAGAAGCCGAAAAATGATGAGAAGGCCATGTTGGCTGTTCCCACGAATAACAACACTACCCCTAGAAAGGAATCCTTCGTCATGAGAGCACTGCGAAGTGTAGATAGGCGATCCGTGGAGACCCGAAGCGAAGCAAAGCTTGGTGAAAAAATGGGAAACCCTACCTAGACCTATCAAAAAATCCACAAATCCACGGTCCAATCCGTTACCCATGGATTTATGTGGGTTAGGACCTTGAAAATTTAGACCCGCAAACATTCGGACCGCATTTGATCCAACCCGAAAAACCCGCAGCCCGTACGGACTAGCCCGCCTGGTGTCTGTGGGTCCCGTTTGACCCACAATTATAAGTATTACAAAACATTATTCTTGAAAAATAAAACAAAATAATATAATATAATAAATTAACATGAGTTTGTGAAAAAATAGTTCACGTTTTATAAAACCATACACAAATCATGAAAAAATTTGACTCATGTTAGATTTTAAGCCGGACGGTAAGGTTGATCGTGGGATAGATGGCACTCATGTGGTTATTTAGAACATAATAGAATTAATTCATTAAAAATTGATACAATAATTATGAAAATGGATATACAAGACTACCATTTTGTTTATAATACAATTCTCTAATAATATTTTGATTTATGTATTTTAATTTTATTATTATAATTATATATATATATATATTACTATGAGTTTTTAAAAGATAATTAGAAAAAATTAATAAATAAGAAACCATAATAATAAATTTATAATAATATTATGTATTAATATATTTGAATTGAAAATCCAAACATGTATTTAATTTAAAATTTTTGATAATCAAGTCTCCAATACACATTTTCAGTGTAAAATTTCAGTGCAAATTTTGAGTACTGATTTTCACTCATAAGAGTAAAATTTCAATGCATAGAAAATATAATTTGATGATTTCAATTAGACATTTAAATGGAAATTTTAACTATAATTTTCTAATGGAAATTTCTATTCATAGTTTCTGATGTAAATTTTCAGTGAAAATTTATGATGAAAATTTATAGTTTTTATTTATGTATCATTATATTTTTATTGTAGTTTAAAGTGGATGTTTGTAGTGGACGTTTACTATAAAAGTTTCTAATGAAAAATTTAAATGTAATTTTCCAATGAAAATATAATTTTTTCATTTATGTTTTAATGTGTCTACATTATAATTTTAATGGAAAAAATCGAACTACAGAAAACTTGTGAATGTTTTCACTAAGAATTTTCAGTGGCAGTTTGCACCGGAAAATTCAATAATAAAATTTGAGCATGCATTTATTTTAGAACCTTGTTTATAAAATTTTCAGTATAATTATAATAAAAGTCAAATGGAAATTTGTATCATAAATTTAAGTGGAAATTTGAACAAAACTTTTATATTGAAAATCATTACTGAATGTTTTTCGTGCAAATTTCCAATGAAAATTTTCAGTTAAAATTTACATTTTTAATATATGCATTAATATATTTTAGTTTTAGTTTTAATTTGTTGAAAAATTAAAAATTTTATTTATATTTTAATATATCTACATTGAAATTTTATGTGAAAAATTAAAATGCCAATTTATAGTGAAAATTCGCATCACAAATTTCCAATAGAAGTTTTCACTGATAATATCCATACAAAATTCGCGGTACAAATTTTTAATGTGAAATTAAATTATTTATTTATGAGTTAAAATATTTAAATTAAAATTTTAATCATGCATTTATCTTAGAATTTTTTAATCAAATTTTTAGTATAGTTATAATAAAAAAAGTTGAATTTGATAGTATAAATTTAAGTGGAGATTCCAATTAAATTTTCAAGGGAAGTTTGTTGTAAACTTTTTTGTCAAAAATCTGAAATGAAAATTTCTAGTGAAAATTTAAATTTTTTATTTATGTATTAATATATTTTCATTACAATTTTTAGTAATGATTTGAAGTGTATATTTTCAGTGGAAATTTACACATGAAATTTCCAATATAAATTTGCACAAAAAAAATTCAATAGATAATTTCCTATGTACATATAATAAATAATATATATTACATGTATATGTAATAAATATATTATATTTATTAAATAAATTTATATAATAAATAATAAATATTATTATATATATATATATATGTAGTAAATATTATATACATGAGTAGTAGTATTAACGAGAGGCGCAAAAGTATTGTTGTCCCTAAACTGGTTTGGACGGTCAAGTTAAATGACCCACCTAAGATGATATTAATCCTATAAATCATCAAAGATATAATATTTTAAAGGTTATTGTTGTTTTTAGGGATATTGTTAATTAAAAACTAAATATTTTCACCCAATATCAAATTTTTTTATTATTATGTTCTAATTTATCATGGTTCATGAAGAAAAAAAATATTTTTATATATTATTTTTTTAAGCCTGTGGGTCGGCCCGTTATTCCGCGGGTCCCGCATGGTAGGGCGGGCTTTTATTTTTTAAGCCCGCATTATTTTTGGACTGGGCCGAACCGCATAATAAAATCAGAAACCCACATGATCCTCCCCATGGGCTGACCTGCCCCGCCCCGTTAACACCTCTAACCCTACCGAGTCAGCGCCGCTTATGTTCTCATCCTCATATCTATTAATTCCTTGATCACACAATGTGTTTTTATCATAATAAATAAAATTATATTATATTTATCAGCATTTTTTATTAAATTTGTAGAAAATACATTCAATCATATATTTTCATAATCATATAATATTTTTTACATGGAACTAAATGTAGGTAAAATCAATTTTATACTTAAAACTGATTTTATTCAAAAAAATAGTTTTTTGTTTTGTGTACTTATTTTAAAATGAATAATTTACAATTATAGAAATTAAATATTATAAAAAAGATTCCAAAATTTTAAAAATTATAAAATATATTATTTAAAAATTTTATGTTAATTTTATGTTAAAATTAATAGTAAAAACAATATAATTTTGTTAAAAAATTAGGGTTAAATAGTATTTATCAAGTGAAACATAAGAATAAATGTTAAAAATATACAAATAAAATGATTTAATTTTATTGGTTGATTATATTCAACATTATCCTTCTTATACTCAATTATATTGAATTTTGGAACCACTTGAATTCAGTACAATACTATTATAATTTAATCATTTGAGAAATTCAGAGAATCATCTTCTGCATTTATAAAAGGATACCACTTAAACTCTCACTCTCTCACAAACCATGACTGTTATATATCAGCTAGTACCTGAACTAATACATTAATAACACCCCTCCCCATTCCATGGACGTTATAGTTTAATCACAATACCATCATTTCAAGGAATAATGTCTAAACAGAAGAAGGTTACTAAAAAAGTGGTATAACTCCTAACAATGTACATTAAATTTTATTCCTTTTTAAATATCCTATAAATATTTTACATATATTATAAAATAATTAATTTAGTATCATAAATATAGTTACTTTTTATTATGATTTTGGACGGACCATTTTAAAAACCCATTCTAAAAAATTGGAAATTAATGTATCGCTAATGAGTATGTATGGACAATCGCCTCCATGTATCAATATGATCCACTTTCAATGAAAATAATTAATTTTTTGTTATTTTGATAAATTTAGAGTCTATATATAAAATTTAGGATATTATTATGATTTTTAATTATAATAACTTATCTACCGACTTACTTTTCCATCCGTTTGAAAATAAAAATATCACTCCTGCATACCTATGGAATACCAACTCCACAAAGTGATGTGATTCATTTTTCTTTTCCACTATACATTTATTATAATAATGAAAGAATAAATTAATACATATGATTTTAATTTAATATCCTGGAAATTAAATGTAATTTTTTTTAATTATATGGGATTATTTTCTGACCAGACACTCAGACGACACTTGATTCTGAGACCCGATGAGCCCAAAATATAATTTTGAACTTTTTTAGTTCACTTAAATAAACGTGCGAGTTGGTTTTTCTAACTTTTAAATTGGTGCTTAGATCAAAAATCCAATGGGCCCCATTGAACTCAAAACAACATGATTCCCCTAAAAGGGACCAAACTTCGAATGGTGAGGGTTGACCAGAAAAGATAATTTTAAGTCCTTTTAGAAGAGAAATAAAATAATTTAAAAAGTTCACTTATTCTCTTTTCCTCACCATTGAGTGGTGGAATGATAACACTACAGTGCGGAGATGATGTGGAAATGAACCCCACTAATTAGGATCCTATGTGAGCAATTTAATAAATAATTAATGGAAGTGTCACTAATACGTTGTTTCACTAATGAAACATCATAATGATGCGAGGACACAATGTAATAGAAACACTGCAATGCGTTTCTCATTTAATGAGATAACGGGTTGGAGAAATCGTGAGAGATTGGGGGAATTTCTATGAAGAATGGCTGAGTATTTCTCTCCAATGAAGAACATTGGTGGATCGGAAAGTGGTGATGAGGCCTTGGAGGAAGGATCCAAGACTGTAGATTGACGAATGCAAATGAATTTGAATGGATCGACACCAAAGACGAACCTTCTCCAGGTTGGGGTTACTTTTGATTCTTGATTTCCATGTTCCTCTTTTGAAAAAAATGAACACAAATCGACCCACAAATAGGTTTATCCATGGGTCACTTTTTCTTGTGAGAGGGTGATTTTATTGGGGTTTCTCATCTAGATAAAACTTTGATAAAACCTTAAACCATATGTCACGAACCAACATGGGTAAACCCGAAACTAGTCACCCATGTCGGCTTGCGATAAAGCCCGAGAGGCATTCCCTATCCTCTCGGGCTGGTGAAAAGTTCCAAGGGAATCAATAAAGTGATTATGGTAATTATTTCACCCAATATAAATAAACAGAAGTAGCAGAATAATAATAAAACTGCGCAAAAATAAATGAAATAAACAGAACAACTAAGCATGAATGGAAAAGAAAAACTATCTGAACCTGATGACCACTAAAATCCACATGACCTTGCAGGTCACCCTCCAATCCCAAGAATCAACATCTACCACGACAATCAAGATCAAACTAAAACATGCACCTGAGACTAAAAACAAGAATGGAGTATATGCATGAGTATTAAAACTCAGTAGGCATACCAAAGTAATCTACTCCCAAATTGAATTCCTTTAAACAAAGGAATCATCCATCCAATGGCCCGAAGGCCTTAATTTTTTATTGATTTATGATAATCCACCTTTCAAGGGGTGAGGTGGAACCCTTACAAGGCCCGTAGGCTTATGTATTACACGGCCCGTAGGACATAGAAGAATTCATTTGCCTGTAGGCTTGATACATTACATACAACCTAGACTAACAACTGGGAACTGCTCCTCCCAAGCCTCTTCATCATGAAATCAGCTCTCCACCTTCAAATGGATATTCGGCTAGGCATTCACGTGCATGAACAGGCTTTTATAGATGGTAGGTGTCATACCCTCTCATTCTTGAAATCCATTTAGCTTCTGTTGTGGTGAAAGATCCTTGCTTATCCTCCTTTTTAGAGCTTGTTCCTTTATAGGTCATCTGGTTTACATCTACACTTAAGGTGTCCTGAAGAGCTTGAGGTGGCCTGAAGGCCTTGAGGTGGCCTGAAGGCCTTGATGTGGCCTGAAGGCCTTACTGACTCGAAGGCCTGGGTGGCCTGAAGGACTT
The DNA here is from genome assembly GCA_963277665.1 of Viscum album. Classification (NCBI taxonomy): domain Eukaryota; kingdom Viridiplantae; phylum Streptophyta; class Magnoliopsida; order Santalales; family Viscaceae; genus Viscum; species Viscum album. The sequence continues at coordinate 712,272,517 of OY728167.1, read as the reverse complement.
AAAGGACTCAGGGACCAAATCGGTGGTTTGTAGGCCCAAACGGAGGCATATTCCTGGATGCTACAGTGCCAAACAGTACCTACCACATTTCCTACTAAAGTACCTACTATTGTACTACACAGTTCCCACTACAATACCTGCTACATCACCTATTACAGTGCCTGCTACAGTACTTCTACAATAACCCAGAAATAATGTATCTACCTGGATTTGATCCTAGGTCTCCCGAATGCACTTATGGAGTCCTTACCAACTAGGCTAAGGCTCATGTGCGAAAACCAAAGAATCATCAATTTCATGTTTTAACTACAATATATAAAAGTAAGTTTTCACAAATTTTTCAATTTAAATCAAATCACGATCCATTAACCTTTTTACCATTCAAAACCATATTCTTTCCCAAGAAGGAACCATATACAATTTAAAGGAGAGGTGACATTTCATTTATAAAGGAGAGAGTGAGTATAAAACATTTATAAAACCTTTTTCCATAACCATTTGAAAAAAATTTATCATTTTAGCTATAATCCACACTATTCGAGAACTAAGCTCAATAATTATACAATAAGGGTAGTGCGAAATAACACAAAAGAGCATCTATCCAACAATGCATCAAAAAATCTGTGCTAGTAAACATGAGTGAAACCTAGGATCTCTTGAATAATATAGAATATACTATACATGTCACTCATCCTAAAGTTATGCCCTACTCAATAACTTCATAACTCCCTAACTCCCCACCATCTCCCTACCTGGCCTGGTTGAGGGGCCCAATCCCATAGAAATAATAATAACAGAGTATCCCCTACTATAGGCCACTAGCCAGTTCATAATCTGAAATATTGCAGTAATTGTTCACTAAAAACTTTCTCACTATGCTAGGTTCCCATTTTCGAACAAAAAAGGGGGTGAGTCAACAAATACCAACCATGAAATCCAAAACATGCATTTTCATCTTACACAATCAACACACACACAACAACATCACCCCCCCCCCTAGAATCACTCCAAGGGATTTTCTATCTCTTGCCTTCAACCATCAATACACAAGGGAATTCCCATCCAAGGAACACCCATTCCCATAAACATCTAACAAGGCAAGAGGTGTATCCTAAAGAATGTTTTTAAAGTAATTAATTTTTAAAAAAGTGCTAAATGGACTCAAGAAACCATTTAACTCTAAATCGTTTCCAAAATAAACAACACACACCATTACATTGAAAACAAGATACATACTTGGAAACCAACTTAAGAATCCCAATTCACCACATTAAATACAAAGCAAATTTATAAGATCCAAAGGTTCATTTCATCAATCACTTAGTAAGAAACTTTAATAAAATAGTTTCATGCAATTCAAATACAAATACTATCTTACTTTATTTCACAAGATGAAATTATTCTAAAAAATAAATTACTAACTACTATTAAATAAAAGTTAAACAACAATGTTGGTTAGAGTAGAGTACTCAAGAGTGGGGGTGAAGTGAGTATCTATTCAAAATTTTTGTTTAAAAAGTATTCTTAAAAAGGTTCCCCAAAAAAGTTAAATAAAACCCAGTTAATCAAGGTAATATTGTTATGAAAGTTTGATTTTTTAAATAAATTCTTAGAAGATTGATTAATTCTCACTAATCCTAATAGCAGTTATTAACATTAATTTTGAAGCTATTATAATAAGGCAAAACAATTACAACTTACTTCCAAGATTAACTATTAAATTAAATTTAGTGCTTTCTAAATTAAATAGTAAGTTAGAGATAACTAAAATAAACAACACAGCGGATATAAAACAAGTGGATCTGTCTCAAGATGAGACCTAATCCACTCTACTTGGTGATCACATTCCACCAAGTAGTTTATATAAATAAACTTGATCCACACCCTAGATTGGTGTTAACTACAGTACACAAGATTGTCCAGGTCTCAGGACTTCTTCCACAGTTCTTCGTGGGTATACACTACCATGTCAGACAGGGACCTCTTCCACACTTATTCGTGGGTATACACAAGTGTAAAATGATATATGATAATGGATATCTAGTATTCTTTAGTTTAATTCAGGAGATAGTGCATGTTTAATACACATACACACACTGCTCGAAATATAAGAAAAATAATACAAAATAGAGCATAAATGATATGATAAGTTTAGAAGTGCTTTGATTGTTAGTCTATGTAGCTCTAGAATTGTGGGATGAATAAGATGTAGAAATCGAGGCCTCATGTAGAAAATAGAGTATCACAAGTCAGTTGAATCTGGATCGTGTTCTTCATAGTGTTTAAAGTATAAAGATTTCCTTGAATCTGGGATTCAAATATGATTCATGTGTTCTTCAGCAGCATCTGATTTCATGTATCAGTTCTTATTTCAAGAATGCATGTGATTCTTCGTTATTGCCTACAAACTTTTTTCCTTCTCTCTATTTTGTTTCTGAGTTGCACTTTTCTTTTATTATTTGAGTTCATGTGTTGGAGATGAAAGGATGCATGTATTCTACACCTCATACCTCGTACTGTTAGGTGACATTTCTACAAATAAACATTAATTATGTCAGTGAATTTAAAATATTCAAATATGACCATTAGAAATTAAATTGAAAAAAGAAAAAAAGATTAAGAAACGGTGTCACAGTTTGTCTGTAAATGGTGTCTCCATGAAACGGTCTCTCCTTGAGACAGTGTCTCCTTAAAATGGTGTCTCCTTGGAACAGTGTCTCTTTCTTTGTCATTGAGCAGTGAGATCGCAATGATTTCATAGTTGTATAGAGATTCAGAACCATTAGAATAGATTCAGTGTTTTGATCAAGGTGTCTAGTCATGGTGTCTAAATGGTCACAGTGTCTGAATGGTCATGTTGTCTGGATGGTCACGGTCACGGTGTATGGATGAACATGTTTTCTAGTCATGGTGTTTGGATGGTCATGGTGTCTAGTCACAGTGTCTGGTTCCTTTTCCAGAAAAACATAATTGGTGGCAAACTCATGGTGTCTCAGACTTACCCAAATATCTGTATTCAGACATAAATAGGAATATTTATAGAGTGGATTAAAAATAGTGTACAATAATCAAACATAATGTATAGAAACTAAGATCTTGGATAGGGTTATTTAAATAATAAAGATACTAATCTTCTATTCACATGATTTGAGACAAATTACACAGGATTAATAAGTTTTACATAAATTAAAGGATTTGTGATCATTAAAACAATATTAACACATGAGGATCCCAAAAAGGTCCCCATTTTTTATGATCACAAATCTTGTGAGTGAAAGAATAAATATTTCTCTATCTTTTAATTTTAGGGAATGTGGCTCTTCTTTAGTGTGCATATAGAATACATATTTCTCCCCCTTTTGGGATTATCAAAAAGTGTAGATAGAAATAGAAAATAAAAGTGAAAATGAATTAGATGGATAAAATATGTCATTACAAACAGTAAGGAACAAGAATGTATAAAACATTCCTATCAAAAGATAGTAGTCATGGTTATTCAGCACTAGCGTGTCTTCTCTTGTCCCTTAACAGCAACATCAGAAGAATAAGCCATAGGAGCAGAGGAAGAGGTAGAGGAAGGGAGTGAGTTAGTGGATATAGAAGGTAAAGGAAGTCCTTCAAAAAATGAAGGGGCCAAGGTAGGTGCAGTTAAAGATCGAGGAAACTATTGATTAAGGATAAAAAGTCTGATCTGACTCAAGGCCTAATAGATAGGCATAGATGTGGAAGCTTGGGCAGAGGATGAGAAGGTAGGCAAACCAAATATCAGGGGTGCAGCTGCAGGAGCGACAATGGCAATACTCTGAACATAAAGATAATGCTGAAAAGGTTTTATGATGTCAGTAATTATCTCTCCACCATATTTTATGGATTTATCAAAGTCATCCTTGTGCTCTATAAACTTATCCATCCAAGTAGTAAAATCTTTGAGCTTTTGGACTTGAGTTTTGAAAGCTTGAGATACAAGAGGAATCCTCAAATTCTCTACAAGGTACTTTAAATGGTTGGTCATGTCATTCTTAGAGAAGATCTGATTGAAGTACAAGTCCACATTCTTAGAAATATCTTTATGAACATCATTTTCTATTTTGGAATGGATTCTCACCAAATCAAGAACTTTGTCACTGTTCTTGATAACTTCAGATAGAAATTATCTGTCAAAACCACTAAGCACGGATTGAAGTTCATCAATGAAAACTCTTTTGAGCAGATCACTATCTAAAGTAGGTTGATAGGGATGACCAGAGGCATTAGAAGCAGTAACAACTTATGTAGGAGACTTCAGTTGATTTAGCACTTTCTAGAGACGGCCTTTATATTCATCAATTAACTTGTTAAGACCAATAACAAGCTCACACATATCTTGAACAACCTGCTTGTTTATTTCTACTACCTTTCTCAGATAAGGAATCTAAATGAGGTTGAATAAGTGAGGATACTTCCTGTGGTGTCTGACTAACATCCTCATCAGTATGAGAAACATGTTCGGGTCTTGCGGTTATCACTCTCTGCATTTCTTCAACCATACCTCTTAGAGTTTTTACTTCATCAATGAGTAGTTTGTTTTCAATTATGACTTCATGAATATCATTGAGCATATTGGGTTGAATCTTCCATATAATTTTCTCTAGCAACAAGATAGAATCCTTTTTACAAATATTAGTTATAGGATCTGGTTGGGTATTCATAAGTTTCTCAACGCGAGATAAAAGGTTAGCTCCAAAAGCATTCAGGTCATCCTGATTCACCAAAGTTGGAGGGTCTTGGGAAGACTCCTAGATAGAAGCTAAGACAGGCTCAAGTTCCTTGGCAGAGATATCTTCAGGAGAAGATATCAGTTTCAACTGAAACATAGTAGACAGATCAAGATATTTGACTAAGACTTCCTGTGAATCAGACACATCATAATAAATGGGGAATTTATACCATGTTTCCACTGACCTTAGATCAATCAGATTATAGAATTCAATAGATTCTAGATGTGTTGTTTTTACCCCCACAACAGTTTCATCTTTCTATGGACAGAGAGGTTTAGGTCCTTGATTTATTTTCACGAAATCAACCCTTATTTCCTCATCCATTTCCTTTCGTGCCAATTGAAAGGCTTGCTCCATTCTCTCTTCAACAGAAAGAATAACTTCAGGAACAAATTGTTCCAATGGTATTTCCTCATGGGTAGCTTCTTGCACAATAGGAAGATCTTATTCTATATTCTCTTCTACAACATCCTTTTCGGTTACCTTAGAAACAGATTCTTCTTCAGTAGTGGGTTGTTCTTCCAAATCAGAAACATCTTTAAGAATAGTTATTTCTTTCTCAAATAGGACTTGAGGAGAAGATTCCCTATCTTTCTTAACCAGAATAGTTTCTCTCAGAGGTACAACATCCTCTTCTTCTTCTTCTTTATCATAATATTCAACAAGTTCATCTAGCTCCAAACTAGGATCAGAAATATCCTTAGGTCTTGAAGGGTGCTCCATTGGATTAAACTTTTCATAAACTCCATTATTATCATCCACCCATGCTTTCCACCATGGATTCCAATTGATTTTTATTCTCTTTACTGTATCATTTGAACGATAGAACTCATAATCATCAATGGATTCATCATCTGACCAAACTAGTCCCTTTTCATGAAGCATATCTGAGATAAGGCTAGAATAAAATAGGGAGGTTTACTTGGAGGTGGTTTTTATCAATTCACACATATGGTGTATGACATACTTATAAAGATTTATCTTATGTCTATGTTTCATGATATTTATCTAAAATACATCCTGATATTTGAGTATAGAAAAGTCACCTATTCTAGGAATAATCAAATTCAGAACAAACTTAAACAAAAGTCTATATTCGCCATCTATCTCGGTAGCTATGGCTCTACTCTTGGTTTCATTTCTAGTTAAACTTATCAAATAATCTTCCAAAATAAATAATTCACTGGGAGGTGGAGGACCTCTCTGATAGTCCTCACAAATACCTTTATGAGGTATCCTAAGGCATGCATCACATAACCATGAAGAAAACGTGCATCTCTGTCCATTGATCCAACTTCACACAACATATCCATATTCTGAATCCAAATATAATTGAGTATACTAGTAAAATGGGCAACTATATTTAGGTAGATAAGACCATCCTCCTTAGTAAACCAATCTAGCCAGCCTTAATCTGTTAGCACTTTCAACACCAATGAATTACTTGTCAGAAGCCACTTAGGGAATATCTCCTTTTCAGGTACTACTATTCTATTCACTAGATTCAGATTCAGAGGACTCTCAAGTGATAACTTCGGTGCTATCTTCAACTTCTTATTTGAACTATGCTTCTGAGGAGTTCACGAAGAAGGACGTTTCATCCTGGGCATTCACCAAAGGTTTGAGAGAGAGAAGGATTGAAGAGGGGTTACGGTTTGAGAGAAGAGAAGAGATCTCCAGTGAAAAATGAGTGAAAATTCTTTTATTTTATCAATTAGGGATATCAAGCATCTAGGGATCAAAAGTGTAGGAAAGTAAAAATAACAAAACGAAGAATTACCACGATACGGGTTATAATGTAGAAATAAAAAAATAAATCCTATTTATGGTGAGACTATAATTAGCCTTCACAGTGCGATTATTACAAGTCTTCACGGTGAGACTGTAACAGTGTGATTTCTAAACTATGTGACCATATTGTTTGAGACAATAAATGTCAGACAGTAATCCAGTGATAGTAACTGTTTGAGACTGTAAACATGAAACAGAAAGTCTTGAAACAGTAAAATTGAAGAACTATTAGATTTAAACAGTAATCTCAAGATAGTGACTTGTGAAACCGTAAAGTGTGGAACAAATAGATATGAAATAGTAAGATAACTACTTAAGATTTATCATACCCAATTCATGTATGATGTAATATATTATTTCATAATTTAATGGTTTAGTGAATATATCAGTAAGTTGATATTTAGTTCCAATGAATTCCAAAGTGATGTCATCTTTTTTATAATGATATCTCAAAAAGTGATGTCTTACATCAATATGTTTTGTCCTAGAGTGTGAAAAATGATTTTTTGAGATGTTAATATTACATTTATTGTCACAATTTATAGTTACACTCCTGAATTGATATCCATAATCTAGTAATATGTGTTTTACCCACAAAATTTGTGCACAAAAACTTCCAGCAGCTATGTATTCAAATTCTGTAGTAGATAATGTGACAGAGTTTGGGTTCTTACTACACCATGATACTATTTAATTTCCTAAAAAGTGACATGTTCTAGAGGTTATTTTTTATCTAAATTACAACCACCGAATTCAGCATCAGAATAACTCACTAACTCAAATGATTGTCCCCTGGGATAGAACAGTCCTAGATTGGGTGTATGCTTGAGGTATTTGAAAATTCTCTTAACAACATTTAAATGAGATTCATCAGTATATGCATGAAAATGAGCACACATACACACACTAAACATAATGTCAGTTCAGCTAGAAGTTAAGTATAGTAAGCTTCCAATCATTCCTCTGTAAGTGGTTTGATCAATAGATTTTCCATCTTCATTAAGATCCAACTTACAAGTAGTACTCATTGGAGTCTCACTACTTTTAGTTCTATCCAATCCAAAGCGTTTTAGAAGCTATTTAGTATATTTACTTTGATTTAAAAATAATACCATCATTATTTTTAATGTTTTGAAATCCAAATTGAATTTGATTTCACCCATTAAACTCATTTCAAATTCATTTTTCATCATTTTAGAAAATTCAATACATAAATTGTTTTTGAAGATCTAAAGATAATATCATCTACAAAAATTTGAACCTCTTAAAAATCATTGGAAATTCGTTTTATAAAAAGTGTAGGATTATCTATTGCTTTTGTAAAATCTTTGGAATTTAGAAAAGTACTTAATCTATCATACCAAGATCTTGGAGCTTGTTTTAAACTGTATAAAGCTTTTGATAATTTGAAAATATGGTTTGGAAAATGAGGGTTTATAAAACCAGGGGGTTTCTCAACAAAAACATCCTCAGCTATATACCCATTTAGAAATGAGCTTTTGACATCCATTTGATATAGTTTGAAATTCATATGTGCATCATAAGAAAGAAGAATTCGGATGGCTTCAAGTCTAGCTACTAGTGAAAAGGTCTCTTCATAGTCAATTCCTTCTTCTTGAGTATAGCCTTGTGCAACCAATATTGCCTTGTTTCTAACTAAATTACCAGATTTAACTACCTTATTTCTATACACCCATATTGTTCCTATTTTGAATGTGCCTTTGGGTCTGTCAACTAGTTTCCAAACATTGTTCATTTCAAACTGATTAAGTTCATCTAGCATAGCCAACACCCAAAATTCATCATTGATAGCATAATTAATGTTTTTTGGTTTTTGATAGGACAATAAGACTTGATGTTCAACCTGATTTCTAATAGAATATCTAGTTTGAGTTCCTTTTTCTCAGTCTCCTAAAATAGAATCTAAAGGATGGTTCTTAAGAGTTTTTATAGATTTAGAAAAAGAAGGGCTAGTGATTTTAGTTTCATCAATAGGATCAGGCTCATTGTGACTTGAGTCTAAGGAATTTCCAAAACTAGAAGTTTTCATAGATTCCCTTATAGGAAGTTTAGTGGATATTGAATTAATTTCTAGTTCTGATACATCATCCTCCAGGTTCTCTTGAGTAGTCTTAGGCTCATGTGGATCAGTTTCATCAAATTTTACATGGACAAACTCTTCCACACATTTAGTTATATTATTAAATACTCTATAGGCTTTACTAGAGATGGATTATCCTAAAAATATTCCTTCATCACTCTTGGATTTACACTTGTTAATATTGTCCATAGTATTAAGAATAGAGAAATTGGAACCAAAAACTTTGAAGTAGATTACTTTGGGTTTTCTATTGTTCTGTAAATCAGATGGATTTATTTTATGGATAGGTAGAATCAACAATATATTGATAATATAACCTGACGTATTTACATCTAAAACCCAAAAATAAATAGTTAGGTCATATTCACTAAGAATGGTTCTAGCAATCTCTTATAGGGTTCTATTTCTTCTTTCTACAACTCCATTCAGTTGAGGTGTTCTGGGGGAAGATAAATTATGACTATAGCCATTTTTTGAGCAACAGGATTCAAACTCATGATTTTCAAACTCATGAAAATGATCACTTCTTAAGGATTTAATTTTATTTCCACTAATATTTTCTACAGTTTTGGAATATTTGGTAATATAAGAACAAGCTTCACTTTTATGATCCAAAAATAATTTCCATGTATATCTAAAAAATTAATCAACAAGAACATAAACATATTGCTTCCCATTTAAGCTATAAACTCTAGATGGTCCAAATAAATCAATGTGAACCAATTTGAGAGGTTTAAAAGGTGACACTTATTTCTTTAGTTTGAAGTAGATCTTGTGTTGATTTCCTTTTTTATAAGGATTACAAACTTCATAATTTGTAAACTCAAGTTTGGGTAGGTTCTTCACAAAGATTTTTCAAGTCAAATTTCTAAGGGATTGAGTGTTACAGTTTCCTAGTCTCCTATGATAAATTTATAACTCTTTTTGAAACACAATTAAACATTAATCATTTTGAGAAGCTAAATAATGTAAGTTAACAGAATGAACATTTTCATTTATTAAAGTAGAAAACACTAATTCATTTTTAGAATTAAAAATATTGGAAGCATTGTTTTCAAATTGAAAATGAAATACATCATCACATAATTGGGAAATACTAAGAAAATTATATTTCAATCCATCAAAAAAACGTAATGTGGAAATTAAAAGTGAGTTAGAGTTACCGATTTGGCCAAGTCCAATAATATTTCCTTTTGCATTGGCACCAAAGGTGACATGTCCTCCATCAATTTTTATTAAATTCTTGAAGCATGAGTAGTCTCCTATCATGTGTCTTGAACTCCCACTGTCCAAGTACCATATGATCTTACATAAATTATTTAAGAAGGTTTCCAAAAAAATAGTTAAATAAAAATAGATTTTGGTACCCACACTTGTTTGGGTCCCGTAATATTAGTGATATGTGCTTTAGGAACCCATATCTGATCTGAAAAATCTTGAAATAGTAGAGAGTGTATCATAACTTGAAAAACAAATTCTATTTGGTCCGAAAAATCTTGAAACAGTAGAGATTGTATCATAACTTGAAGTAGCTGATTGTTTTCCAGAACTGAGAGTAAAGCTGTATGTCCTAGATTTAGAAACAAAATTAGTTTTTCCAAAATTTATTTTACCAGATTGATAACCAATACGAGTAGTATATTTAGGAGAAATCTGTTTAAATAGATTTTGAGTAAGAGTATTTTTACCATTAGTAAAATTTTCTATTTCTTTCTTCAATTAATCATTAGAAATTTTTAATTCATTGTTCTCCTTGAGCAGCTGATCATTTTTCTCTTTTTTAGTTGTAATTTCAAATTTAACGGTCACCGTAAGAGTATGTTGTTTCCTCAACGATTTAGATTTATCTTTTAGTTCATTTAATGTCTCTTCAAGCATGTTATTGTATTCAAAAATTTCTTCATTAGACATATTTTCAGTGTCACTCTCATATCCAGAATAGTATGAATTGTGTACAGGATATTCCAGTGTGACCTCAGATGTGTTTTTCATAAAACAGATGTTGGATTTGTTAGATGGTTCATCATGTGAAGATTCTGAGTCCCTTAAACTATCCTCAAATGCACTCCCTATTGGTTTCATTTCCTTTTTATACTTTCTATATTTTTCCTCAAATCTCTCTTTTTACTTGAGCTTGGGACCATAAACCTTGATATGCCCCTTTCACTTACATTCATAGCAGACAATCTCATCAGACATTTCACATCTTTTCCAATCTTCCTTCCAACATCCTTTTTGATAATATCTTCCCTTAAAGTTTTTCTTTCTGAAAAATTTTGTATTCTTGTAAAATCTCTTAAACCTTCGGGCTAGTTGTGCCATCTTCTCATCACTGTCAGGTGATGATTGTTCATTGTTGGAACTTTCTAAGATAACTTAAAATTTCCCTTTTTCTTTATGTTTAGAGGTGGTGGTCTTGAACGCAACAGATTTTCTTTTGGGTTCATCCTCCTCTTCCTTGTTGACATTCAGCTCCTCTCCATACATCATAAGTTTCCCAATGAGTTAATTTATAGGTATCCTGCTAATATAAAATGATTCTCTAATAGAGACATAGGTTCCTCTTCATCTATCAAGTAGGAATATGAGAATCCTCATGATCTGTTCTTTGGCATTGACTTCTCTTCCAAGAGAAATCATGGTGTTTACAATTTCTTTGAACCTGAGATACATGTTAGAAATAGGGTCATCCGGTTTCATTTTAAGGTTATCATATTTAATATTACAATTTTTGAGTCTCATTTCTTTCACACTAGATGTTCCTTCATGTGAAACAGACATGGTATCCCAAATTTCATGGGCAGTTTTACATGCAGAGATTCTATTAAATTCCTCATTTCATAAAGATCTTTATAAAGCATTCATATCTTTGAAATTGTTATTGTAGGTAGCATCAGTAGGTTCAACCCAATTGATTCTATTAGTATCAGGAATCTTATATTAATCTATAATTGAAGACCAGATTTCAAAGCTCATACGTTATAAATGAATTTTCATTTTGATTTTCCATTGAGCATAACTTGTTCCATTAAAAAATGGTGGTCGTTTTTTTTCATCACCTTCAAATCTATTATGAATAATAAATTAATACTTTAAAATAGATAGAAATTTATAATTTACAGAAATTTACATTTATTTAATGTGAAACTAAAATCACAGTTAAATAGGGTCAAAAACAGAGTCTGAATAAACACTCCTCTAATACCAAATGTTGGTTGGAGTAGAGTACTAAATAGGGTGGGTTAATTGAGTATCTATTCAAAATTTCTGTTTAAAATTTATTCTTAAAAAGGTTCCCAAATAAAGTTACATATAGCCCACTTAATCATGGTTATACTTTTATGAATGCTTGACTATTTAAATAACTTCTTAGAATATTGATTAATTCTCAGTAATCCTAATAGTAGTTATTAACATTACTTTTGAATCTATTCTAATAAGGAAAAACAATTAAAACAGCTTCCCAAGATTAAGTATCAAAGTATATTTAGTGGTTTCTGAATTAAATAGTAAGACAACAATAACTAAAATAAAGAACAAAACAGATATAAAATAAGTTGTTCAGTCTCATGCTAAGACATAATATACTCCACATGGTGATCACCTTCCACCAAGCATTTTATATAAATAAACTTGATCCACACCCTATATCGGGGTAAATAATAGTAAACAAGACACTCCAGGTCATAGGACCTCTTCCATAGTTCTTCGTGGGTATGAACTACCAGGTCACACAGGGACCTCTTCCACACTTATTAGTGGGTATACACAAGTGTAAAAAGATATATGATAAAGGATATCTTGTATCCTTCAATTTAATGCAGGAGATAGTGCATGTTTAATACACATACACACACTGTTCAAAAGATAAGAAAAATAATACACAACAGATCAGAAATGATAAGATAAGTTTAGAAGTTCTCTGAGTGTTAGTCTCTGCAACTCTAGACTTCTGGGATGGAGAAGATGCAGAAATCAATCCCTCATGTGGAAAGTAGAGTATCACAAGTCAGTTGAATCTGGTTCATGTTCTTTGTGGTGTTGACAGTGAGAAGTTGTCCTCAACTCTGGGATTAAAATATGCTTCATTTTTTCTTCAGCAGTGTCGGATTGCATGTATTTGTTCTTCTTTCAAGAATTCTCATGATTCTTCTTTATTTCCCACACACTTGTTTTCCTTCTTGCTATTTTGTTTCTAGGCCGCAATTTTGTTTTATTCATGGAGTGCATGTGTTGGATCCAACAAGATGCATGTATTCTACACCTCATACCTCGTACTATCAGGTGAAATGTGTAAAAATAAACGTTAATTATATAGGTGAATTTAAAATCATCAAATATGATCATTAGAAATTAAATTGAAAAATGACAAAAAAGATTTAGAAATGGCGTCACAGTCTGTTTTTAAATGGTGTTTCCTTAAAATGGTGTCTCCTTGAGACAATGTCTCTTTGAAACGATGCCTCCTTGGAATGGTGTCTCCTTGTTTGTCTTTGAGCGGTGAGATTACTATTATGGCATAGTCATATAGAGATCATGAACCAGTAGCACAGATGTATTGTTAGGATCACGGTGTCTGATTGGTCATGGTTTCTGAATGGTCACAATGTCTGGATGGTCACAGTTCCTTGTCATGGTGTTTTGTCACAGTGTTTGGATGGTCACGGTGTCTGGTCATAGTGTCTGGTCATGATGTCTTGTCACAGTGTCTGGTTCCCTTTCCAGAAAAACAAAACCGGTGAAAAACTCAAGGTGTCTCAGACTGAGCCAAATATCTGTATTCAGACATAAATAGAAATATTCATATAATGGATTAAATATAGTGTAAAATAATAAAACATAAATTATATAAACTAAGATCTTGTATAGTTTTATTTAAAGCATAAAGTTACTAATCATATGTACACATGATTTGAGATAGATTACACAGGATTAACAAGTTTTACAAAAAGTAAAGGATTTGTGATCATTAAAACATGATTAACACATTATTATTCCAATAAACAAGAAATCAATAATTCATTAATTTAAAGGCTAATGCATAGGGAAACCTACCTTAAAATCGAGCAGACCGAGATAATCAAATTGGCACCCGAATGATTTGACAAAGACCACCCACAACGGCGCACACATACACTCCTATATATACCCCTTAATCCAATACACATATTCTCCATGCTATGAGGGAATATATGAAAGGAGGATTTGTATATATATATACATACCTATGTATGTGTGTACAACCATTCGAGGAGACACCAAAAAATTTAATTAACCTATAGGAAACCCACACATAAAAAATTCCATTTCAAAATATACATTCCCATTATTTAAAGAATTACCAACTCATACTAAAAGTGAAAAAAGGACTACATGCGAATAAAAATCAATTCATTCTATCTTACTCACACTAAAAACCTATTTCAAATGTTTTTAACATCACTTACACAATTTATAAATTCCCCATTGACAAACACAAGAAAGACACACACTTTCTCAGCCAAATCCCTGGAAAACCCCATTTTTTATAAATCCAAACACATCCTTTTATGATTAAAAAATATACAATTCATACGTAAAAATACACAACAAGGCCTATATGCCAACACTACTCCATTCTTCAATAAAAACACATTTTTAAAAAATTAGCACCATAAGAGTCTTTGTAAATATAATTCTCCCTTTAAAATAATACATAAAACACTTTTCAAGAAACATTTCAATACAATATGAACAACACATATCCATTTATTTTAAAAAAATACATTTCTAACCCATAAAAATGTCAAAACATTTCCAAAGCACACTTCTCACTACCCATATAAACTTTAGAACACATTAAAATTAACTAAACAAATAAGAGGGTAAAAGAAATCAACCTCAAATAGTGGTGGATGAATTGGAATGGACTAAAAAGCTTCACCTTTGGAAGCGGATAACAAAACTTCCATGAGGAACACCCGAGAGACCCACCGCACACCCTAAAAATGGAATAAAATAACAAAACCCAGTCAACCCATGACCCAGGGTTTGGATGAGACAAAAATCAAATAAAATTACCTATATAAAGAGGAATCAGTGAGGTCATGCAAATGAGATGACACCTCCATAGGGAGAGGCCGTGGAGAGGAAGGTTCTTCGGGAGGAATGAGCATGGTCAGATACATAGGAGGGGGGGGGGGGGGGTTGGCCACGTTGTGAGGTAAGGGCGGAGGGGGGAGCGACACACAAAGGGGGGTAGATTATGGGTTTTTTCTTTTATTTTTATTAAAATTAAATTGATTTAAATTAAAAAAAAAACTAGAAAATGAATAAAATTTAATGGAAACTCAAAAATAAATAAAATTACCTTGAAGTTTCAGGTCGGGGTGTGACATTTCTCCCCACCATGACACTTTCTTCCCTAAAAATTCCTAAGAGATTTGGTTGATCAAAACCAAATAAAGGATGATTTACCAGCATGGAAATACCTAAATACTAAAATACCAAGAACCAATACTCATTTTCGTTCAGAGCACAGAATTACGGATTCCCAAAAAAACTACAAGACCATCCTAAAAAGAAGCCACACATCCAAGGAAGACATCACAAAAGACCACATAGCTCAAAAAAACAACTATGATATTATAGAAAAGAGACTCAATATTTTCTATACACATCCCAGTAAGGAACACCCCGACCCCTAAAAAAACCAGCAATAAAACTATTCATGGCATGTTTGGGATCTATGCGAGCATCCATTACACAACCAACTATCCATGCTAACCAACTACTATGGTTGGGGTTGAGTAGAGAAAAAACAAGGAAATTATCAGTCAAAAACACTTGGAAGATGGATTCATCATGATCAAATCTTTTGGGGGTATCCCTACCATATTATAACTCCATAAAAACATTTATTTCACAAGCTATAATAACTCTTGAATCCTAATGAATGCCAGAAAAACCCAAAGAAGTGAAACAGGGGACAACAAAAACCAACATTATACATCAGCAAAATTAAAAAAAATACAAATACATTCCCATTCAAAAAAGTTCCAAAAGGAACTACAACATCATTATTCACACCCAAAAGAATACAATACCATAGATTACATTAATTACAACAATAAGAGAATTCACAACAAAATAATCTTCTAATTGAGATTGCGCTAGTGCCACGTTCATCCAACTGAGCTGGAAGGTTCTCCAAGGGAGTGGATCTAGCACCATGTCACTTATTAATTCCACCCTAGAAAAAACTTTGCAAATGAACTAAATGTCCATAGGTACTACAGATATTAGGTGCTTTGTGGCATGATAACATCCTATGCCTCGACTTCCCACACTAAAAACACAGCCAGTAATTCCTCTCGGATGAATCTGGCGAGGCGGAAAACAATGACCTTTTTGTGCCTCTTCTCAACTGTCTAGAAACTGCTAAATCATCTTTGACTTGAACATCTTTCCTCATGACTTCTTCATAATCATCAGCGAATGAAGCCACAGCTGGGAGGAATTCTGATCAGATACCCCTTTCAATTAATAGAGCTTTCAAAAAATCATCCCCGATGAGGTTTGGAAGATACAGAACCAGCTCGTCAAAGCTCTTAGCATACTACAATATCGTTGAATATTCCTACTCGAGACTGTACAACCTTGAACCCATTGGTGTCTTCACAACATCGGGAATGTATTGTTGGATGAACAAGGCGTTAAAGCATTCCCATGAGAAATTATTCTACTATTCGGGCTGAAGAATTGATTTTTACCATTCTCAACATAGGCCTTACAATGTGAAGGTGGAAACTTCCAACATGATAGGTTTAGGAGATTAAAGTTGATGAAATATATCCTCGATATTTGGAAGACATTCCTCAACTTTTCATGGTTCTGGATGCCCAAGGAAATGAGGAGGGTTCGACTCTCGGAACCTCTAGACAAACTCCTGATATTGATAACTTCCAGATTCCATATCCTAAATGGAAAAACCAAACATCTAAATAAAGGATTGATCAAATAAAGGGAACACGGTGAAAGAACTACCCGTAGATGATTCTCAAAATCCCTTAGAATTCATTGGGGACGAATCCTGAAACTAGGGATCACGAAACCAAATCAAGACATATCATAAAAAAAACTTCCACATCTCATTTTCAAATCAACAACCCAAACTCAAAACATGATTTCAATCACACCTCCAACACACCAAAGCCAAAGTAAAAAAATGAAAACACCAAAAAAATAGGGAAACATCACACAATCACACATTTTAAAACAATGAAATCCCTCTTTTTTTAAGAACATTTTTAGAAAACATTACAAGCCTTATGAATCAATCTACCACTATTGGAATTCCATTTAGCCACACATATATACAATCTTGGGATATCTCTAGAACTATCCCATACATACTAATATCCATACACTTTCAACATTCATACATCTATATACATATATTTTAGCACTCATAGGAATACCAAGAGTCAAATAAAAGAAACATTATCACTTTGAAAACACTTTAAAAGTACCCCCATTAATTTTTAAAACCACACCTAATCGTCAAAGAAAAACATGTTCAAGTTCCATAGTCATTTTATTCCAATTTCACATCTCAAACAACCTTTGAAAACCCCCCCAAAAAATTTTCCAAAATGACTCCCACTTTCAAAACATCCCTTTTCACTCTCTAAAGGATTCAAAGTTTTGGTTTTGAAAATCTAAATTCTCTCCAACCAAACATCATTTGTTTCAAACCAAATATAATTTTAAAATATAAAAAAGACACCCCAAAACCATCCCATCAAACATTAATTAAAAACGAAAGAATCATACCATTTAATGGGTCAAAAATCTCAAAATATCAAAAGGAACCACAACAATACACCAGGGTAAACTTGTGGAGATGGGTGACTTGGCCATATGGTTAGCGGCCATAGGCCAATCAAACCACCATCACAAAGAGACTTTCGGAACCACATCCCCATATTCACATGTCTTTCTAGAACTTGATATCCCACTGAGACAATTATCCTTACTCTCGTTTCATTTTTTCCAATACCAAGAAACCCATAAAACCAAATAAACCAAGAAAAACCCAGACTTCCCATGGAAACTCAAGGTTTGGTACAGAAATTTTTGGGAAGAAACTCCCTTGAACCTACATCCCAAGCTCTGACATTCCTGCTCCATCTACCTTGACAACCCAAATAAAAAAGGGTGCTCTAAAAGCTAGGTCCTCTAAATAAGCTATGCTCTGATACCATTTTGTCACAAAGCAACCTAGGTCAACCCTGAACTGGTCACCTGAGTCGGTCCGCGATAAGGCCCGAGAGGTATTCCTGATCCTCCTAGGCTGGAGACAAGTGACAAGAGAATCAACAGAGTGATGATGGGAATGATTTCACAAAATATTAAAAAACAGAAGAAACATAATAATAATGAAGAGCACAAAAAAAAATTAACTGAACAGAACAACTAAGAAAGAATAGAAAAGAAAATCATATCAGACCTGATGACCACTAAACTCCATGTGACCCCATGGGTCACTCTCTGATCCCATGACTCAACATCACCCATGTTGATCAAGATCAAACTTAAACCTTCACCTGAGACTAAAAACTATAATGGAGTATAGGCATGAGTATTAAAACTTAGTAGGTGTAATCTACTCCCGAACTCATTTCCTTTAAACAAAAGAATCATCAATTTCATGTTTGAAATAAAATATATAAAAGTATGTTTTTCACACATTTTTTCATTTAAAGAAAATCATGTTCCCTTTCCCTTTTAACAATTCAAAAACATATTCTTTCCCAATAAGGAACCATGTACATTTTAAAGGAGAGATGTCATTTCAGTTATAAAGGATAGAGTGAGTATAAAACATTTCTAAAACCTTTTTCCATAACCATTTGAAAACACATTATTATTTTAGCTATAATACACACTATTCCAGAAGCAAGCTCAAAAAT
Organism: Viscum album; assembly: GCA_963277665.1. Taxonomy (NCBI): domain Eukaryota; kingdom Viridiplantae; phylum Streptophyta; class Magnoliopsida; order Santalales; family Viscaceae; genus Viscum; species Viscum album. Next base: position 712,253,915 of record OY728167.1, on the reverse strand, counting down.
TATACGACAAGGGCAATGGGAAATAACACACAAGAGATTATATCCAACAATGAATCAAAACATTCATGCCATTAGACATGGGTGAAACCGAGGAGCTCATGAATAATCAAGAATGTACTATACATATGACTCATCCCGAAGGCATTCCATACTCAATGACATCATAACACCCTAACACTCGACCGTCTCCCTAACTGGCCTGGTCGAGGGGCCCAATCCCATAGAAATAATAATAACATAGTATCCCTTCCTATGGGCCACTAGCCAGTGCATAATCTAAACTAGTACAATACTCGTTCACCAAAAATTTGCTCGCTATGCTTGGTTCCCATGTTCAGAATAAAAAGAGGGTGAGTCAACAAATACCATCCAAACAATCCAACACATTCATTTTAATCTTGCACCATCAACACACACACACAACAAAATCACCCTCGAATCACTCTAAGGGATTTTCTCCCTCTTACCGTCAACCATCAACACATGAGGGAAGTCCCATATGAGGAACACCCATTCCCATAAACATATAATAAGGAAATAGGTGTATCCCAAAGAGAGTTTTAAAAGTAGTTAATTTTTTACAAAAGTACCAAATGGGCATCAGGAGACCATTTAACTCTATATCATTTCTAAAAGAATCAACACACTCCATTACATTGAAAACCAGAAATGCACTTAAAACACACTTAAGAAACCCAATTCACCACTTTAAATTCAAAGCGCATTTATAAGGGACAAAGGGGAATTTCATTAAACACTTATTAATCACCTTTAATAAAACAGTTTCATGCAATTAAAATACAAATAGGGTCTTACTTTATTTCAAAATAATAAATTATTCTAAAACCATAAATTACTAACTAGAATTAAATAAAAGTGTGAACAATAAGAAATAAATAATTATTTAATTTAATGGCTAATTCATAGGGAATCTAACCTAAAAAGGGAGCGGACCAAGGCAAAAAAATTGGCACCTGACACCTTTGACAAAGACTACCCCACAACTGCACACACATACATTCTTATATATATACACACACCCCTTAATCTAATAAACATATTCCCTAGGACATTAGGGAATATGTGCAAGGAAGATTTATATATATATATATACACACGTACCCATTTATGTGTGTACAACCCTTTGAGGAGACACTGAACAATTTTATTAACCTACAGGAAACCCACACATAAAAAGGTTAATTTCCATAAATAGCTTCCCATTATTTAAAGAATTCGCAACTCAAAATAAAATTGCACAAAAAGGCCTACATTCCAATAAAAATAAATTATTTTCATTTTAATGACACCAAAAACACATTTTTAATGTTTTTACCAACACTTAAACAAATTATAAATTCACCTTTGAAAAAAAAGAAAAACAAAAACTTTCACAACCAATTCCCCCAAAAGACCTTATTTTTATAAATCCAAACACACCCCAAAATCATTTCCAAAATATGCCTTTTTTGATTAAACATTCTACAATTCATACATAAAAATAAATGAAAATGACTATATTCCAACACTACTACATTCGTTAATAAAAACTCATTTCCATAAAATAGCCACCTCAAATGCCTTTTTAAATATAATTCTCACTTTGAAAAGAAGGCATAAAACACTTTTCAGGAATGATTACAATACAATATGCACAACACATAGCCATTTATTTTTCAAAAACTCATTTTTCACCCATAAACATGTTAAAACATTACCAAAGAACACTTTACAGTACCCAAATAAAAGTTAGAACACATATAAATTAACTAAAAAATTAGAGGGTAAAAGAAATCAACCTCAAACGGCAGCGGATAAATTGGATTGGACCGAAATGATTTGACTTTGGAAGTGAATGATTAAACCCGCACGAGGAAGACACATGGGACCCCCCCTGCACACAGTAATAATGGAATAAAATACCAAAACCTAGTCAACCCAAGACTTAGGGATTGGACGAGACAAAAAATTGAAGAAAAATACTTATCTAAAGAGGTGTCAGTGAGGACGCACAAGGGATAGGAGGCCGTTGGAGGGAGTGGCTGTGGTGAGGAAGGTTCTCTAGGAGGAAGGAGCCTGGTCGGATGTCCGAAGGGTGGGGTCGGGGGAGGGGGAAGCGACACACAAAGTGGTGGTAGATTAGGGGTTTTTTCATTTTATTTTTATTATAATTCAATTGATTTAAATTTTAAAAAAACATGAAGATGAATAAAATTAAATGGAAACTCAAAAATAAATAAAATAACCACGAAGTGTCGGGTCAGGGTGTGACACCATCCCCATGTTTCTAAACCTCTAATGCGGAGGGTGTGGGCTGACACAAACAAGTCCCAAGCCCCTCCCCATTGTTCTTTATTACATATTCTTTGTGTTTCCAACTTTATATTGACGGAAAAGAACTTTCGAGGCCGTAGTAGGGAAAATGGAACCCCATGAACGCTGGAGGCACAAACGGTCTGAAGAACGGACCACCACAGCGGACCCGGTGGTCCACAGAACATCTCATCGACGACGGCGACTACAGGAGAGTGGAGGAATGCCATGAAAACACATTGAGGTGGCAGCCACAACTGAATCGGACCACGAAAGAGTAGGAGGAGCCACCATCACTCGAGCCGGTGGCTGGCATAGGTGAGACGCAGCCATTCGACCACGTCGGAAGGACGACCTGCACTATGCTGGCCTCGGTGTGCTAAAACGCGGTCGAGTGGGGACCGCGTGTGGGAGGAAGGGTTGTAAGCTCATGATTCTTGTGTGGAGTCGAACCAATTGCCCAGAGGGCATCTAGGATGGAGCATGAACCAGGCCGTAGAGTGGCCTGGATGGAAATTAGTCAGCCCGCTTTTTCGGGACGGGCTGGTGGGATAATGTTGGGCCGCTTGGCAGCCCAGGCTGGGAACAACCGACTTGCATGATGCTGGATGGGCTGAATAAATCCATGTCAGTGGGAGACCCAGCAGACTAGACCCACGACCAAACCAGGTTGGGTCTAGCATGACCTAATGGGTTGGGCCCAATAGCCAGGCTGGACCAGACCGACCCAAACCCAACAGGGTAGGGTTGGGTCAGCCGAACCGATTCAATCCATGCAGGACCCCTGGGCTAGGTTGGTCAGGTCGGTCCGTCAAGGTCGGACCGGGCCCAAACACAACTGACCACTATTTACTAAAACGCCAATATCTTTCAGACTGGGAGTCCGATTAACGAGTCATTTGTGGTGTCGGAACCCTCGTGACGAGGTATTTCTTTTTTCATAATATATGGAGGATTTAAAGGAATTTGAAATGTGACGAATGAATTGAGAGTGGACTCTCCTGAAATCAAGCATACAATGTGCTAGAATCCTGTAGCTGGATGAGACCCATAGACTATTGACGAGTGGGTACAAGTGATTTTATAGTCCTAGAAGACAAGTGAACCTATGTGGATCATATCCAAGCAACCCTATGTGGATCAGCTCCAAGTGACCCTGTGTAGATCCGCTCCAAGCGACCTTGTATGGATCAGCTACCAGCGATCTTGTTTGGATCAGCTACCAGCGACCCTCTATAGATCATCTCCAAGTGTCCCTATATGGATCAGCTACAATTGACCCTGTGTAGATCGATTATGATTCCCTAAGTGGGAAGAAGTTCTGTGTGACCCAGTAGACCCACAATACTCATTGGGTAAGAGTACCTCAACAGTCCAAGGTGTTCAGTGTTACGACTGATAGTATTGATTTCTGTACTTTAGATTATACATGTGTGAGTTGTCTTTCTTTGTGATCATGCTTTGGGGTTTTCCCTCTATATTTGTTTTGGTATTTCCTTTGTGTTTTGGGGTCCCTATTAAGTATTTTTTTACTCACCCTTGCACGTTCTTCTCCTGCACATGTTTTGTCTGGTGAAGATGATCTACACATTGACAGGGTACTTGGTGGCCTAAGACCAAGGTGCCTAGTGAGATCAGGCAGGTGGGGCCTACTTCTATGGATTCTGACAGCTACTCTATACATACCCATCAGGTGGGGTTTTTATAAGATGGATTTCCTAAAATCTTTTTAACATTTCTAGTTATTATTTATCTTTTTTGGGTTTGTATTCATTCCCATTTGACCTACGTCTTGTACCTCTACTCAGTGGTTGTTTAGTGGCATATATAGTTTCCTTTCTAGTTTTTGGGACATGGCTGTGTGTGTGTGTCCATATAGGTACTCAGGAAAATGCCTCCCTCTTGTAGGTTGATTCCTTTGGCATTATTCTCCAACCCCTGGCCTTTGGGATGCGGGATTGGGGGTGTGACGACACAGGCCCCGGGGGACGGGTTGTAAAAAAGTGTTATCATAGGTGGTCGGTTCTATCGAGAGTCTTTTGTTTTGTTTTTGGGAAATATAATTAAATGTTTCCATTTTGAATTTTTGATTCAGGGAGTCTACTGTTGGTTCAGTGGCTGATGTATCCATACACTAGGACCTTTATTTCTTCTTTTCATATCAATACATAAAAAAACAGTGGTTTCATGCATTATATAGGAATTGAGGGTTTTCTCATGTCCTTTTTGAATTAGAGTAAGTTCATTAGGTATAATCTATTGAACGTGGTATATATTGATCTATTTCAAGATGCCTCCATATAGATATCCAGTGATGCATGACTGAGAGAACATCCCACCTGGTGATGAGGTGTTGGTTGAGGGACCTGTGCTAGAGGTGGCCCCGCCGTGTGGTGCACCAGTGTTACCACTACCCATTGATCAGCAGTTACAACTGGCGTTACTGATAGAGGATGCACGTAGACTCAGCACCTTGCATGAGTAACATAGATAGAGACCTCCTAGGTTTAGGGGGGAGAAAAATCCATAGGCTACTGAGGACTGGCTAGAGGCGATGATGTGGGTCTTCCACTTAGTGAGGATTCCACTTGACCATATGGAGATCTTAGTTGCGAGCCTTATTCAGGGCTTGATTGGGAGATTATGGATCTTGACGATTTAGACTCATGATGAGGCGACCATCCCCTAGGCTGACATCGATAATATTTTGTAGGAGTATTTCTTCCCTATGACCTTTCTATTAGTGCGCTTACATTAGCTTCTTCACCTACAGTATGGAAGCATGTCAGTGGATGACTACTTTGTGAGGTTTACAGGCCTCTCTCGCTACTCTATGGATATGGTAACAGACCATTTCTGTAGGGCCTAGACCATTGAGAATGTAATTTTATGGGAGACCATGCCATTGATGATTTAACTCAACATCCCCACTCAGACTGGAGTTCTAGAGCGATCTATACTAGAAGAGAGCCTCCTCACAGAGCAGGAATCGGCGGTGGGAGCTACCATCGAGTGATGGGTGGCCGATTCATCTATTGAGGGTAGCTGAGATATGACGTAGAGGTCCAAGTAGGACATAACATCCAGAGTGATACCCTAGGACACAAGATCGGTGGTGAGAGTCCACCAGGGTAGTGGGGGTCAGCAGAGGATCAGGACGTGTTATTTATGTGTCGGGCATGGACACATGGCTCGTGACTGCCCGAATTGCCACACAGATGATCTGTGGATGATTAAGGGACCACCGAGGTAGAGACAGATGTTCAATAGGGGAGGTATACAAGGCGGAGGTCATGGCCGAGGATTATTTCTAGCAGTAAGCGATGGGCGCAAATTCAAACAGTGGAGTCATTTGACCTTGGTTCTCTAAAGATGATTAGAGGTACTATCTGTGTCTTATCCACCCTAGCTTCAGTTCTTATAGACCTCACTTCTAGTCACTCTTTCATTTCAACGAACCTTGGTTGAGGCTCAGAGATTCCGGTGGAGCTTTTAGCTCGATCCTTACAATTAGAGACTCCTATGGGAGAGGATTTTATGATTACACACTAGTTCTGATAGTGTGAGACTTCTCTTGGAGGAGAGAGCTACATTTGGGAACTCCTAGTTGCAGCATCAAGACTTTACAATGTCATCTTGGGTATGAAATGGTTATCCATAGTTCATGCTCAGATTGACTGTCTTAGGCGTAGAGTGTGGTGTGTCCGTGAGGATGGGACTAGGTTTTCTTTCCCCAATGATAATTGAACTCTTGTAATATAGGACATACTTTCTCGAAGGTGGGTGTTTTCGATCACTCACCAATTGGCTAGTATCACACTCAGTGTGGTGGATGGAAGGATTTCTCACTTTCATGTAGTGGTGGATGAGTATGAAGAAGTTTTTCCTGAGGATGTTGTAGGGATGCCCCATCGCAAGGAGGTAGACTTATGCATCAACATGTACCACATAATGGCACTGATATCAACACTATCATATCAGATGGCCCCAACAGAGCTTCCTGAGTTTTGGGTATAGTTGGAGGACTTGTAGGATAGGGGCTTCATGAGGCCCAATGTTTCACTATGGGAAGCCCCAGTGTTGTTTACCGAGAAGGAAGACTAATGCTTGAGGCTATACGTGGACTTCTAGTGTCTGAACCAGGTGACCGTGAAGAATAAGTATCCACTATTGTGGATTGATGACCACTTCGATTAGCTGAAGGAGCGATGTGGTTCTCAAAGATAGACCTCAAATAAGGCTATCACCATCTTCGAGCACGAGATGAGGATCTACCAAAGACATCATTCAGATACTGGTATGGCCACTACGAGTTCTTGGTGCTACCCTTCAGCATGACCAATGCCCCAAAAATTTTCATGAGACTCATGAAGAGTATCTTCCAACTTTATCTTGATCATTTTGTGGTGGTATACATTGATGAAATCTTGGTGCACTCAGAGTCAGAAGAGGAGCGTGCTATAGACTTATGAAAGTCCTAGATACAATCCTAGAGCACCAACTTTATGGGAAGATCTCAAAGTGATAGTTCTAGATTTGGGAGTCCACTTTTTGGGACAAATCTTCTCAGAGGCAGGAGTTGTAGTGGATCCAATGAATATAGAGGGAGTTCTTTCTTGGGAGCCACCTAGGAGTTTGATTGAGGTGCGGAGTTTCTTGGGTTGGTCGAATACTATCAGAGGTTTTTGCTTGAATTTTACAGAGTAGAAACACCCTTGTTGTCTTTTACACAGAAGGGACATCCCTTCATGTGGATGGAGAATTTCCAGAAAAGTTTCCAGGAGCTGAGGAGAAGACTGACGAGTGCCCCCATCTTTTGACTACCATAGTATGTCATTGGTTATGTAGTTTGTTGCGACACATCTGGGACCATATTGGGTTGTGTCCTAATGTAGGAGTGAGTAGTGATCACCTACGGTTCACGAAATATGAGGAAACATGAGAAAAACTACACGAACCATGACCTGAAGTTAGTAGAAGTTGTCTTTTTCTTTAAAGTTGTGGCAGCACTACTTGATGGGTGAATGGTTTACCATCTACTCCGACCACAAGAGACTCAAGTATATCTTCTCCCAGAAGGAAATGAACATAAGGAAGCAGTGATGGATATCGTTCCTATAGGACTATGACTTAGAGATAGTCTACACTTATATGAAGGGGAATGTGTTGGTGGATGTGCTCAGCAGGAGATCTAGTTTGCAGCTACTAAGTGAGGTGATATAGAAACTATCTGCGATGCAGATATCCTTTGTGGATGATGATGGAGCAGCTTACCTTTAGTTGATGACTGTCACTCCCCCACTCTTACAGTATGTTAGTGAGGCACAACTTGTGGATATTGACTACGAGGCCTGATGTGCTCAGTTAATCTCAGGACATGCTCATGATGTGTTTTTGATTGGTGGGGAGCACATCATCCTTTTTAGAGGGCGCACAGTAGTACCAGTGGGGTTGTGAGATGAGGTTTTGAGGGAGTTCCATACCTCCCCCTTGGAGGTATATCCTAAAGTGGAAAAGATGTACCAGGATCTTCGACATCTGTACTGGTGGTCAGGGATGAAGAAAGTGATGGCTAAGTTCGGTTCACAGTTCCTCACTTGTCCATATATGGAGGTTGAGCATTAGGTCCCCACAGGCTTGGCACAACCACATGAGGTACCATAGTAGAAGTGGGATGGTATCTCTATGAACTTCATGATGGTATTACCAAGCACATCCAAGGGCCATGATTCTATCTGGTTGATCATTGACTGACTCACCAAGTCGGCTCACTTCCTACCAATCCAGGAGCAGGGATCAGTAGAGGGCTTGAGAATAATCTATGTCTAGAATATAGTGTAGATCCATGGGGATCCTTTGAAGATCATATCATAATGTGACACTCTATTCACATCCCTACTATGGAAGGGATTAAAGGAGGCATTTGGAAGACTACTGCTCTTGAGAACAACCTTTCACCAATAGACGAATGGTCAGATGGAGCAGACCATAAATACCTTGGAGGACATGCTTCGGGATTGTTTCCTTGATTTTGGTCATAGTTGGGAGGACCACCTTCCACTGGTCGAGTTTTCATACAACAAAATATATCACTCCACCATTGGCATGAAATTGTTCAACGCTTTTTGTGGGATACCATGAAGATCACCTCTATACTGGATAGACCTAGGGGAGTCAACACTCATGGGTCTAGAGTTAGTACGACCTACCACTAAGAAGGTGCAGATCATCTATGAGAAAATGAGAACTGGATAGAGTAGGGAAAAAATCTTATGCTGATAGGAGATAGAGGCCCTTAGAGTTCGAGGAGGGAGACCATGTGTTCCTTAGGGTCTCAAACCGATGGGGATTGTGGATATTTGGTCGGGGCCGCAAGTTATCTTCGAGATTCATCATACCATTCCAGATTCTGAATAGATTTGGTGAGGTGGCATACCTCTTAGCTATCCCCCATAGATGCACTAGGTGAACTATTTTTTACACGTGTCACATATGAGTAGGTACATGCATGATCCATCACACTTCATCAAACGAGGCGAGCTAGAAATTGGCGATGGGGAAACCATTGTGGAGTCCCTAGTGGAGATAGAAGATAGAAAAGAGTAGATCCTTCATGGATGGTCGATTCCTATGGTTCACTTTTGGTGGTAGCATGAGAATCTCTATGAGATCACATGGGAGTGGGAGGCTCAGAACCATGCTCAGTACCCCCATTTTTTTGTTTATCCTTGTTTTGGATTATGGGGATGTGAATCCCTAAAGGTGGGGGTAATTTAATATCCCAAAAATTCTATGTATTTTTTTAATTATATGGAATTATTTTGAGACCATATTCTCATATGACACTTTAATCCAAGGCCCGGTGACATCGGAATATAATTTTTAACTTTTTTAATTCATATAAAAAAATATGCGCGTGGGATTTTCTAACTTTTAAACTGGTGCTCGGATCAAAAATCTGAGGGAGCCATTGAAATGAGAATGATGGGATTCACTTATAAAGGACATAACTTCAACTAGTGAGGGTCGACCAAAAAAGATAATTTTTGGACCTTTAGGAAGATAAATAAAAGAAATTAAAAGGTTATTTTATTTTCTTTTCCTGACCATTGAACAGAGGCATGCCAGTACTATCTTATGAAGATGAGGTGGTGAAGAACCCTACTAATGAGGATATTAAATGAATAGTGTAATGACTCATTAATCGAAGCATAATAGATATGTTGTTTCACTAATGAAACAACATAACAACGTGATGATGTAGCATAACATAAACGTTGCGATGCGTTTCTCTTTTAATGAGATAAAGGGTTTGAGAAACTGTGTGAGTTTAGGGGAATTTTTCTTATGAAAGGTGACATATTTATCTCCAAAAAATAATGTCGGAGGATTAGAATGTGGTGACGATTCCTTGGAGGATGGATACATGACCAATGATCAACGAACACCAACAGTTTTGAACGGATCGAAACCAATGACGAACCTTCTCTAGGTAGGGGATACTTTTGATTTTTTATTTCCCCATTATTCTTTCTAAAACGATGTACGCATATCAACCCATGAAAAGGTTTATCATCATGTATCTTGTTCTTGAGGGAAAGTGATTTTCATTGGGGTTTTGCATCAGGATAAAACTTTCATAAATCCTTAAACCTTTCCCATGTTTTTAAACCTCTAACGCGGAGGGTGAGGGATGACACAAACAGTGCCCAAGCCCCTCCACCTTGTTCATTATTATGTGTTCTTCATGGCCGCAACATCGAATTGACGACATGGAACATTTGAGGCCATAGAAGGGAAAATGGCATGCCATGAAGGCCAAAGGAAGACATGGTCTGAATAACAGACCACTGAAGCGGACCTGGTGGTCAGTGGAACATCCCGTCGGCACACTGGTAACCAGTGGCAGCGACCCATGGTGGTATTCGCGGGTGGGTGGAGGTTCCCCAAGTTGGAAGTCGCATTAGTCTCGGACTGTGGTGGAGCAACAGGTGTTGTTGATGCTCAGGCCGACAGCTGGCAGATTCAGGATGTATCCATCCATCCACGTCAGAAGGGTGACCTGAACCATGTGGTCCGTGTTGCACTAGCATGTAGTCCAGTAAGGTCCACATGTGGTAGGAAGGGTAGCTGGATCCTACCTTCCATGTGCAGCTAAAACAGATGCCCAACGAGCATCCAGGCTAGAGAAGACTGGACTGCCATGCGGGCCTGCAGGGGGATGAGAACTGAGCTGCAGAGCGACCCGAGATAGAAATAAGTCGTCCTGCATTTGTGGGCCGAGCCAGTGGGATAAAGTCGGGCCACTGGGAGGCCCGTTCTGGGAACAACCAGTTTGACTATTGCAGGGTGGGTGGGATAAATCTGAGTCATTGGGTGCCCCGATGGACTGGACTCACGACCAAATTGGTTCGGGTCCAATAAGGCCCAATGGGCCTTGTTAGTAGCCAGGTCGGACTGAGCTGACCCAAACCCAATCAGATTAGTTCAGGTCAGCTTAACTGGGTCGAGTCATGCAAGACCCCCAGGCCGGGTTGGTCAGGTTGGTCTAATAGAGTCGGACCGGGCCCAAACAAAACTAAACCCTGTTTACTAAAATGTAAATATCAGTCTGACGGGACATCCTATTGATGACTCGTCTACGGAATTAGAACCCTCGAGATGAGACATTTCTTTTGAAATACTCTAAGGTGATTTTATGGAAGTTGAAATGTGATGAATTACTTGAGGAGTGGATTCTCTCAGAATCAAGCATGCTAAATGTAGGAATCATGTGGCTGCCTAAGACCCGAAGACTCCTGACGAGCAGGTCCATGTGACCCTGTAGGCTTAGGAGACAAGCGACCCTGTGTGGATCAGCTCTAAGCAAACCTATTTGGATAATCTCCAAGTGACCTTATGTGTATTATCTATAAGAGAACCTGTCTGAATCAGCTACCAGTGACCCTGTGTGGATCAGCTACCAGCAACCATGTGTGGATCAGCTCCAAGAGACCCTATGTGGATTCGCTACAAGTGGCCCTATTTAGACCAGCTATGATGGTTTAAGTTGGAAGTAGTTTTGTGTGACCCAGTAGACCCACAATACTCATCAGGGATGAGTTCCTTAGGAGTCCAATCTTTTCAGCGTTATGACTGATAGTATTTCTTTCTATACATCAAACTATACATGTGTGAGATGTCTTAATTCATGATCATGCTTTGTGGTTTGCCTTTTGGATTTGTTTGTGGTCGTTCCTTTGTGGTTTGGGGTCCCAACTGAGTAATTTTTTACTCACCCCTACATGGGTTTTTCCAGCACATGTTGTGTTTGGTGAAAACGATTGGCACCTTTATGGGGGACTTGGTGGCCTAGGACCTAGTGGTTCCCAGTGAGATCTGGAAAGCGGGGTGTACTTCTAAGGCTTTCGGCAGCTACACTATCCTTACCCATCATGTGGCGTTTTCAGCGGATGGATTTCTAGAGATATTTTTTACTTTTCTTGTTTTCAGTTGTCTTTTGATGGGTTTTTATTCTGTCCCATTTGACCTAAAGAATGTACCTTTACTCAGTGGGTTTTTTGTGGCATGCATGTTTTCTTTTCTAGGTTTTTTGATGTGGATATATGTGTGAGCGTACATGTACTTAGTAAAATGCCTCCCACTTTTATGTTAATTCCCCCAGCTCTAGTCGCCAACCTATGGCCTTTGGAAGGCAAACTTGGGGGAGACCCGACACGATCCTTGGGGGATGGGTAAATACATTAAATTTAATATTAACTTTTTTTTAAAATAGAATTAAAATTATCAATTATTTCACTCAATGTAATATAAAGTGAAAATATCACACGTGTGTACGTACATATTACCATCTCTATGAAGGGATGTAATTTTTTTCAATAATAAAATTATATATGGTTATTAAAGTGTATCGAATGAATAAATATTTCAATTTTATCTTCACTATTATTCATTATATAATGAAACTATGTCCATGTTGGAATTACCAGAACCCTCAAACAGATACTTTTATGAAAAAAAGAGTAGTTTTTCCCAAAATATAAATTTACTATGAAATTATTAATAAAAGTATAACTTCAAGTCATAATTGAATGATAAAAAGTATGCTATGTATGAATATGGATCTAAAATATATGTAAAATAAGTATATATTTATTATATAGGATATTGAACATGTATGAAGAAAGAACATTCTCGATTTTACAGATTTATGATTCAATATTATTCTAATTGGGATTTTACATGTTTCAATTTAAATCATGAGAATATATATAGATCATGTCCTTTAAACCCAATCTATTTTATACTACTCTAGTTAATTTTGGATTTATTATTTATAAGTATAATTTTTATTATCTTGTATTTAAAATTATTGAGAAATTTATTTAATGAAATGATGGACTTATTTACTCTTAGATCAACAGTCTTTTTCATCCATTTCCATTCTATTAAAAATTGGTTTATGAATGTTATTAACTACAAATGAAATGATTTAAGACGGTAATTTTATCTACCATTGAATTTATTAAAAATGTTTTAAAAGGGATTATTTCTAAAAGTTTTCAAAACAAGAGATTTTGTATTTTTAAAATATTTTAAAGAGAATATTTTTTAATATATACAACATGAGTAGATTTTCCCACCATTGTGACCTTTATTTTATTTGAATATCCATTTAAAAGTTTACTTGGTTTATTTAAATGAAAATATAATTCTGAATATTCCATTAATTTTTATTCATAAAATTATCAAAATAAAATAGTATTTTCACTGGTTTTGAATGAATGGTTTGAATGGTATTTTTACGATAATTTTCTCCCATATCCTTAACCATTAAGGATTGTTCTAATTAACTAGGGATATGATATTATGTTACCATGAAATTTCATTTTATAGATGACTTATGATGATAATGATTTAAGGATGATTCTATGAAACCCATTTCTCTTCCACGGTTTAGTTAATATATGATGAAACTCTTAAGAAACCATACATGGGTTGTGCTATGATGAAATGATGAAATGTTTATGAATCCCAATTCCATTACCTAGGTTATGATATGATGATATGAAAATTGTTTTAGGATATCATGGAATATATATATGTATGATTTTCATTATGAGACTACTGGTCTTAGAATTATATGTATCTCTAATGTATTAGGTAATGATTAATATCTCTTGAGATAATAGAGACTATAATGGAGAGTGAAACCAGTTTATTAAGGGAATCTATCCACTATGATAGTGATTTGTGTAAAACTTAACTAGGGAAATGATAAAATTTTGAGTGAACCCAGTCAACTATGATATCCTTGGATATGATACTTAAATAAGTAAATGATTTCCTATGATTATTTACATTCCATGAAATTCATTATTATGCTTATGATAAGATCTCATGGATCACGATTCATGATTATTGATACTGAAATTTTTTTCATTATGTCTTTTGATATTAAAAAATCTTATGCCATGAGTTTTTATTAAAATTCTTTTATTGATTAGGTATGATTATTGAAAATTATGAGTATGTTCTCATACACTAATGTTTTTCTTAATCTAAATTATGATCATTTATTGATATATCTAATTTTTTTCTCTAAATGATCATCTTAGATCACCCATTTTTATTTTTCCTTTACCCAGGATATGAAAAATTGTTTTAAGAAGGGTTTGCCTATGAATTTTACAATGTGATAATAAATTCTAGTGAGAATTTGAAGATCTTTCATCAAATAAAATGATTATATATCTAGTTTCCAAATAATCTAAACATTTATAGTTTGGGGGGTTGTTTTGTTAGGAGATTGATATATAATATTAATCTATAATGATGGAATATGTATGTATAAATGCTTTGGTCACCTCAATCCATGCCACTAAGAATATATGAGTTTTAATAACAATTATAGAGATAATATTTGATGTGGAATTTAAAATGAGATGTTGTCCACATTGTTTTATTAATATTTTGTTTATTTAATTAATTAATTTTATTTTTCTTATGTTAAATAATTTTACTTGTTTAATTGGTTGATTAAATTTATAATATATCATTTTTATGTTATATTTTTTATTATTTCATTTAAATTATTAATTTTCTCTGAATTTATATTCTATAAATTTAATTTATATTTATCATATAAAACATTAATATTAAGTGTATTTTCTTTATTTGGGTTTTTTTTTAATTTTATTAATTAATAATAATTGATACATTAATTTAATTTATAAACACTTAAATTAATATTTTAATATTTTTGAATTCTAATTTAAAATTTTAATTTTTAATCTTGTCTCAATTATAAATTTTACTTATTTGAATTTTTTTTTATTTAAATTTATAATACGTCTTTCAAAATAATTAATTGAATTTGTTTTTTTAATATTTTTAATTATATTATTTCAATTTTTTAATAATGTTACTTTTAAATTTTTAATTTTTCTATTTTAGTTTTGTAATCTAACATTAAGGAACCAACCGATCCTACATATACAACTGGGGAATGGAATCTACCACCAACCATTGATTTATTTGTGCATTTATCTACTACTGCCACGTGGTCTGATGATCTACCTCCAGTAGATCCATCCATTAGTAGCACCTCAATCTGCCGTATCCCTTTGATCCACTATTGGCTGACATGATATACCATCAGTTGAAGCGTCTACCACTTCCCCTTACATCCTATCACTCTCCTACCATTGTTCATGATCTATCGGTGGCCACTTTTAGATCACTAATCTTTCTCCACAACCATTCTAGTCTTCTTTCGCCACACGAACCTTTGGTCAACCACCAGTATCACCATACCTGATCCTCCTCTAAGATCACAATCTATATATCCATTTTTTGACTCTTCCACCATCGAAGCATGAATACCTATGATGTAAGACCTCATTGTCAATGTGTTTTTCACTTCCCATAGATCTATATCTGTCTTACACCATTGAACAACGTGAGGTTGAACCCTTGGGTCACTATAACCCACCTAAAGCTAAGAATGCCTCAAGTATCTGCACTGAAATGTGGAATCCATCCACCTTCTATGTTTAAGAATACCCCACTATATAATATGGTTGGAAATTAAGATAATCAACTAACTTTCAGGATTATTTTTTCCCTGACCCACTCAAAGTTGAGCTCTCTAGCCATATATCTCCACTGGAATCGCTGGAATGCCGCTACCTCTCAGTAGCGAGGAGAAGAACCCCTCATGGATAGACCAATCTATGATCATGGAATTAATGATCAGGAGTAGTTAAAAGAAGAAAATAATAATAATGAGAAAATAAAAAATATTCATAAATGATTTAAAGAAAATATTAAAAAATATTAAAAAATATAAATTAATAATATATATTTAAATCAAATAATAATAATAATAATTTTAATATATTTTTTATATTTATAGATATATAATTATATAATAATAACAATAATAATTAATTAATTTAAGTAAATTAACATAATATATCTAAGTATATTTATCTTAAATAATAATAATTATACTAATATTTTAATAATAATTATGTTGATAATATTATATATAATTATGAAATATTTTTTTTGTATTAATGATAATAATAAAATTTATTAATTATTATATGTTTTTATTGTCTAGAACTAAGCTGGGAATGTTTCCATGTTCATCTTAAATTTAATGCACACGTGCATTTCATGGTTGTTATAAGGGATGCTCAACATTCACGTGCGGGTTTAAAAATTCATTGACCAGGGACACATGGATGGTGGATATATAAAAGACTAAGCAAAGTCGGTGGATGTTTTCGATGATGGATGGATAAACAATGGAAAATTAATTCAGTGAAGAAAACGGAATAAAGCAGGGCTTGATATTTTAACTTTTGATTTGGGAGACTTACAGAGATGTTTTTTTGGAGACCTTTATAGCTAAGAGATGGATAAACTCTAAAAGAGTGCAAGTGAGACATATTTTAAGGGAGAAATAATTGAAGATGTGGTAGGTAATAATATGTTTCTTTCTTTCCTTTATCATTTCCTATATCTCGATTTCATTTTATAGTAATTTTTCATTCAATAAAATTATTTAATTTTTTTCTTGAGGAGTTAAATTGGTGGGTTTATCTTTTACCCTTTTCATGTTATCTATTCTTATATAAGAATCATTTAGTGAGATCAATTATTTTTGTTAAAATTTTTATCCTCTGTGAATCATTTTTTTAACATTATACTCATTCGGTGATATAGAGTCTGATGAATTTTATCTTCTTTAAATGGTTTCCCAAATATTGATAGTGGAAAGCTGCAAGTGTCATCCCTCCATAGGATACTTTCATGAAAATGTATAATAACCTAATATTTTTTTGGAGGCATTAGAAATTTATTTCTTGAGGAATAATAAATCCTTTTAAATCAGAAAATTAAAATTTATTCCACACTTTCATGAAGTAGTTTAACTCATAACAATTTTAAAACTAAATTTCATCATTTTTTCATTCATATTTCACCTTTTAGCCTTTGTTTTAGTAAAATATTTCTTCTAATTAGTCCTTAGAATTTCTCAACATCCATCCATTGGGTTATACAATTCTTCCCCCTATATAGTTAGAGTATGAGTTTTAAATAATTAAACATTTCATGTTTTAATGATGAAAATGTCAGGTTTTTTGCATTGTTTCTAGGAAAGTTATTCTTTGAATGTATTTGGGTAATAAAATATTAAATAAAATTAATACAGAAAAAAATGGACATAAAAAAATAAAAAAATGTGCTGTGAGAACTGTCTATTTCAATGATTTCACTTCCTAGATGACATTGAAACATAACTTCGATATTTAAAAATTCAAATAATTGTTGGACAGAAACATAAGCACTTTAGGTTCTTAGATACTATATTTATTAAAGATGATGGAGTGAGACTTTGCAATGTATGTAAAATGTTCATTGAATTTATAGTTCAAGGCCTCGATCATAGAAATCATACAAGAACAATATTATAATTTTCATTAATGGATTTAATGATGAAGGGAAATTTTACATGGAAAAACTAAAATGGGTATTTATTGTGTATCAGAATGATGAAAATTTTTCAACTTTTTGTGATGAAGTAGCTAGCATAGATAAGAAGAAATTTAAAAAATTGAATGAGGAAGTTTTATCTTTGGAGGCCATTAATAAACAAATTTTAGAAATTTTGATCAATGGGTGAAAGAAAATTTCATAATTTTTCAAATATGAGTTTCCTAAATTTAAAGAAAAAATTAATGAAGAAATTGATGTGTGAAAAAAATGATCAAAAGGTAAAATATTTGTGGGACTTAAATGATAAAATCATTCAGAAAAACATAATCTGAAATTAAATTTTTGGAATACGAAGAAGGTTATATTTTAAAAAAAAATAAATTTGATGAAAATGAATTAAGTGCTCATATTTTTGCAGAAAAATCTACACACCATAGCCATGAAATTTAATTTTCCATATAATTTTTATTGAAATATGTTTTTATGGTGGTTTAAATGTACATCATTGATTACTTTTCATGTTTCAAAAATTCAATCATTTTAGAAATGTAAATAGGGGGTTTTAATGATTATTAGATGCTAAATGAAATATAGAATGAGGATTAGAAATGATATCATATGGATAAAAAAATTCATATCATAATTGAATAACTCCTTCCTCAAACTGAATTTTAAAACACATATATTGTTACCAATAATTAATTGAAATTTGAGGGTACTAGTGGTAGAGAAAATATATAGAGATATACCAAAACCATTGTTTATACTTTTATTTTACTTTCATTTCAAAACAACTTGAAATGAGTTAAATTTAAACTACATTGTGGAGTAGATTGAAAGAATAATATTACTGAAACGTTGGAGAAAATTCCGTGTTTCCATTATAAAACAGTCTTTGATGGAATTTTGGTATCTTCTAAGGGACTCGTATTTTTCCCTTAAAGTTTAGGATCCCATCATACATAACTTATAACTAAAAAAGAAAAACCCATGTGGGGTTCATACTTGAGAAACAACATCCACCCTGTGACTATTGTTAGATTCTATGAATGTCTGGTTAGGACATTAAATCTAGCTCTTCTTGGGAGGAAACCATTATTGTAATAAAAAATTTGGTTTTCTTGTATTTTTATTCAAATAAAATTTATCATGTTATTATCTCATTCATGTTGCTACTATATTATTTTTCTGAGGCTTCCTAATCATGCCCTTTCCCCTTATTTTCATGGTCTCAAATTCTTATTTTCAATTATTCAATTTCATGGTTGACCTCATCGTTAAGTTTGTAGTGCTTCAGTATAAGATACTATGTTTACATTGAATTTTCATAATGATGTTGAATGGTGGATTTTTTCAGATCAACTTCCCAAAACTCATAATCTGGTTCTTCATTACATATGATATTAATCTGTTGAATTCATATGTTAATATTTTGTATTTTGTAAGAAAAAAATCTGAATAAACCAGAGGATTACACTCTATACTAAAAATGAAGAGAAAATCGTGTATTAACTTTATGAAGGGATTAATTAATCAGAGGAGTTATTTAGTTTAATTTATTATTTTTTATTCTTCTCAAGATTATTTCTTTTATTATTCTACTATAAATTGAGTTCCATTTTTTTAAAATATTAGAATAGTGTGAAATTATGTGTGGGGGAGTGATACCTCTGGCTTTTTTTATGTGAATGTGATAGTATTACTTTGGTGTTAGCTATTTATTTCCTCGGTTATTAAATATCTAAATGAATACAACTTTCAAAATTTATGACACCCTCTTCACCATGTACTAAATAATTAGTATTCTACTTTTTAAATTCTGTTGAAATCCTTTTTTTGTCTCCTTAATGATGAATCGTGTACATTTTTAATGTTTTGTAAAATATTTATTGTGGAAACTGTATTTTCTGAATTAAATTTTGATCCTTTAACATTTCATTAAACTTTTGAATTGAAAATCATTTTCGATCAATATGTTTATCAGTGTTTCTTCCACCTTTTAATTCAATATTTAGGACAAATGTGGGTTATAACTATGAGGGAGAGGGTTTCATTGATTTGGGTTAATCAATCCTATAATGTGTACCCATGAGATTCCATTAATGGTTTCCAAAACTATTTTTTTTCATTTTTTTATATTAAAATGTAGTTGGAAATAAATTTTATTAATTTTGAAAAAATTTATGCCACGTTGAATAGATTTTAATTTTACTACCCAATGAATTTAATTAAGTAAATAATTTACTTCCCTCTTGAAATAAATTGTTCATGGTAACATATTTAGAAAATTTTATACAGCTGTCATGGAATTGAATTTTTTTGATTGAATCAAAATCTATAAGACATGAATTTACATGTGCAATGACATGAAAATCCTCATCCAGGATGTGACTCTTTCCTCGATTCTTTTAATCATTAATTCCATAAGCTAAAACTAGTGGACGAATTATTTTATCCTCCATGTAATTATTGAACCTACTCATCCTATCAATTTTTTTAATTATTTGAATTATAAATTAAGTTTTCCACCTCACGTAGAGGTAAAGATAATTCTGGAAGTCACAGATAAATTAAAGTTTATTTTTGTTTAATTCAATTAATTTTTTTCAAAGTCAATCATTTTAGTATAAAATTAATTAAATCTTTTACTAAAACATCTTTATTTTGAGAGGGAATTCATACATTTTTATTAAAAACATTAATGGGGAAAATCATTTTTACATTAATCAAATATTTGTGGAATTACAATTGTTCATTATTGAGATTTTTTATTTTATATTGAAATTGATTATTAATTTATTAAGGAAAATCAATGATTAAAAATTGGGGAGTTTGATTAGGCCTTAAAAATGAGATGTTTTTCACATATTTTTATTAATATTTTGTTGATTTAAATAATTAATTGTATTTTTTATGTTAAAGAATTGTATATTGTTAATTTATTGATTAAATTTCTAATCTATAACTTTGTATGTTTTATTATAGATTTTTTAATTTAATTTATTAATTTTTACTGCCTTTATATTCTATATATTAAATATAAATTTTTCTTCTGGAACATTAACATTAAGAGTATCTATTTTATTTTGGTTTTTTAAAAAATAATTTATAATACCTGAAAGGTTAATTTAATTCAAAAATATTTAAATTAGTATTTTATTATTTCTGAATTATTATTTATAATTTCAAAAAAATAATCTGGTGTCAATTATAAATTTATCTTATATAAATTTATTTTTATTTCTATTTATAATTCATGTTTCAAAATAATGAATTGAACAGGTTTCTATTTCTTAATATTTTTATTTTTATAGTTTTAATGATTTTAATAATGTTATTTTTTAATTTTCTTTTTTCTATTTATGTGTTGAAAATCTACCATTGGAGAATCTACCGGTCCTGTATCTACCACTAGGGTCTGATGATCTAACTCCAGTTGATCTATCCACTTGTAGCACCAAAATCTATAGCATCCCTCTAATACACATTTTTCTAACCTGACCTAACTCCATATAAAACATCTACCACTACAACTCATTTCTATTCACCCATTTAAATTTATCCACGATCTAGTGACGACCATCGGTAGATCAATCATCTTTCTCCACAGCTATCCTCCTCTGCTTCCACCACAAAAACCACCAGTTTGGTGCTTGTATCACTATTCAACAAATACCTATGAGCACACCATCAATAGATCCATTGTTGGACTCTTATATCACTGCACTATGACTGCTTATTGAATAATTCCTACCCATAATAATTTTCACTAATGTCCCCACCTAAAGATCTAGATATTTCTTTCACTGTCGACCAAGATGAGTTCAAATAATTTACCACTGAAACACACCTAAAACTAATCCTTCCTCATGGATCTTCACCTCCATGTTAAATCCAATAGTCCACCATGCTGATGAAGTCCCCAATATTGAAAAAGGTTGGAAATTGGGAGAAGACGCCACCATTCTCAATGATTTCAGCCTCGATCCACCTGAAGCTAAGCTCACTGACTATCAATCTCCACTTTATAAATATATAATTATATAATAATAGATATACTAATTAATAAATTTAAATAAATAAAAATAGTATTATATATCTACAATTATTTTAAATAATAATAATTATAATAATAATTATGTTAATAGTTTTATATATAAATATGATTGTTGTATTCTTATAATAATTATAACAATAATATTGAATTAATTATTTTATGTTTTTAATTTGAAGAAATGAGTTGGGAATAGGTCCAAGTTCACCTTAAACAAAGTGAACATATGAATTCTACAGTTTTTAGATGGTTTATTTAAAAATATCATGCATTTAAAAAAAAATTGACCAATGACACATGGATGGTGTAGAAATAAAAGACCGATTGGGGAATATTTCTTTTAGATCAATTATTTTTTTAATTTTTTTGTGTATTTGAATAATTCTTTTCAAAATATTATAATCTTTCAATGAGATATATTCTAACCACTTTTCTCATCTTTACATGGTTGTTCGATTCTTGAAAAATGAAATCTACAATAGTAGTCCCATTTTAGGCTACTTTCATGGTGAATTAGATTAACCGATTATTTTTATGGTGGTGTTATAAATTTATTTCCTAAGGAAGAAGAAATCCTTTTAAATCAAATAATTGAAATTCCTTAAACTCATTTGTAAATTAGTTTATCTCTTAATATTTTTAACACTTCCTTTCCTTATCTCATCATCCAACATTCACCTTTTATAATATGTTTTAGTATTTTAGGTATTTTAATTAGTAATTTTATTTTCTTAATAGACTTACTTGGTTTTGACCAATCTTTCCACTATATAGTGAGAGTAAGAGTTTTTAAATAATTCAACTTTTCACGTTTTAATGAAGAACATGTCAACATTCAAACGATATTTCTCTAATATAACAGAAAAAAAATTATAAATAGAATAATTATAGTTAATTGAAATTTAAATATAGTTTTTGAAAACAAGCACATAATACTACTTTGAAGATAATATAAGAAGATCATTATCTGTGGAGTCCATGTTTTGGGTATTATATTCATTTATGGTCATTCTTCATATAGAATCATTATGTCTTGTTGTGATGTGTAACTAACTTGTTTAAGGATTCCATTAACTTTAGTTCAAGGTTATTCCCTTTATTTTGTAATTTTTTATAATTATAATGGAGTTGTGGCCATGTGATAATAACCACGACACACTAGGTTTATAAGCACCCATCAAGTAGGTTAAACTCATTAAGAAATATGATTTTCCAATTTTATTTCTAAATCAGTTAATATTTTAATAGAATGATATTGAATAACAATGAGAGTTTAATGGTGAAATAATAAGTGTTTAAACTGATTCACCCCCTCTATGTGTGTATCAAACATAATCTGATCCATCAGTTGCTATCAGAGAAGGTCAAATATATGTATTTCTATGAAGTTCCATTAATGGATTCAAATTAATCAGTTAATATCAATGTTGTGACAACCTTTTTGGATAAAAGATTTCACACATAAAAGTATAGAGCATTACCCTACATTTTCTCACATGGGTGTGATGTTATTAATTTAGTATAGTATGGCATTATATTTTCATGGGAAGAATCTAAGTAACCATTAGTTGACATGATAAAAATTGAATTTTATGGAAAGTCCGTGAATTTATTATTGAATTAGTTATGAGGGATATATTTGATATTTTTTATAGTAATAAAAAATGATAATTTTATTCAGAAAATTTTTCACAACAGATATGAAGGAAAAAAGAAATTGAAGGGAGATAAATTGTAAAAAATTAAAAAAAATAAAATCAAGTAAGATGAAATGGTTAATAATTCATTCATTAGGGTGGATTTTATTTTTAGAACCATTATAGTGTTTAGTGAAACTTTAATAGAATCTAACCTTGTAATTAAATTAATGTAAATGTTTCTTGGTTATTTTTATGCAACAATATTAACCATTGAAGAAAATGATTTATTTTTCTTCACTATGGATGAACTACACAACACCCTCATTAATAATCATATGGGGGAGGTTATGAACTCAAATGGAAATTGAATAAATGGAATGAAATTTCATTCATTTCTATCAAGGATATGAGGGTATAATAGGATTTTGAACTCAATGATAGAGAAAATGATTTTTAAGACTTTTTTGAAATGTTTTCTCTTATTACAAGAAACATCACTTTTGGGAATGAAACATACAAATTAAAACTACATTTTAAATACATAAATTTTGGAAGGGTTTTCCACTGAATAGAAAATTTTCCACTAATGATCATGGGAGAAAATTAAGATTGTGAAGGTACCTAAAATGGAACTAATGAAAGGAAATAGTGAATGATATGAAAATTATTTCCCAATGGGAATTTAGAATGAACTTCCCTTTATTCAGGGAATGAGTATCTAATGGTGATGAATTTGGTGTTGAGAAAGGGTACAATAATTCCCCACAAAGAGTGCACATGGTATAATAACCAGTGTAGGATTCATCAGAAGATAATACTAAATAAAATGAGTGTTCTATAGAGGATGGTGAGGTTGAAAAAAAAAATACTCCATGAGAATGTAAATCAAAATGTTTCTAAAAGGAATAGGAATGTTGATAGAAGAAAATAGTCAATTTAATGGAGGGACAGATAATAAGAGTCAACTCTTACATGAAAAAAATATCTTTTTCAATGAAATCAATTGTATAAATCATTAAATTATCAAGAGAAGAAAAATAATTGAAATCATGACTTATAAAATTATTCTTAGAGTTTAGGAAGTAAATATATTGAATAAAAGTCATGATAAAACAAAAAAACAAAAAAAAAGAATCAAGTTAGAAATGTATTTATTAGAGAGTATTGTCAGTTCACCAAGTTAAAGGGTGAAAATGAAGCAGCTCCCAAATATTTTGAATGTCTTAATGAATTTTTTTATGAGAACTAACCTATTATAATACCACAACTATAGAGGAATGTAGTTAATGTGTAAATACAAGAATGACCAAGAAAACTAAATGTGTATAACCCCATTCTATTTTGGCCACTGAGAGGGGGGTGAATTAGTGGATTGACATTTGATTATTTTAAATTTTAAATTCATCCCCTTGAACATGTCATTGTTCTTGATCCACTCATAGATGTATAACAATCTCACCTTGTATGAATAAATAAAAATATACTGCACATACATGTTATTTAAAATATTTTTCATAAATACCTACTCCTTTCAAATTGGCTTGACACAAAAACAGGGATTCAAAAATATAATATTATTATTATTTACAATAGTCTAGGAAGAAAATAGTTATACACCCTACTATTTGACCATGATGTTGATCCTGGTTACATCCCCAATAATCCATGTATTCTGACTTGGTCTGTTAGAACCCCTGACTGTCTCTCTTAACCTTGACTGGGTAGACCTCCCAAGACACAAGCCTCTTCCAGAACTGGTTACACCCCCAGTCCCAATATCCTTCCTCTTAATAGTTTTGATAATGTATAAAAATTCCTAGCTATTAATTTAGAGTGGTATTCCTTCCCTAGAATAATATATCTTATTTGATTGTGTACTAAAGTTAAAGTACTAATTTAGCATGATGGTCTTACTCAAATGTTTTTTATCTTATGTTGAAAACTAGATCTTCTCTCGGTCAATCAAAATGACTGAGCAAGAATTCAACCTTATTTTTTATGAATTTTGTACCTCAATCATATTTGTGAAATTTTTTCACACAATATCTTCAATATTATTTTATACAAGAATAGACATTCACTACATGGAATGATTTTTTCTTAAAATTATCAAAATAATTCATGCATTCATGAAATAATTTATATTTAATGAAAATTTAATGTAACCATTTTTATTCGAATTAGTTTATATCCCTTCTATATATTATCAAAATGTATGAACACCCATTTATCTTCTTTTTGGATTTCCTTCCAAATTATTACAGTTATTCAATAGTGTCACATACTGTGCATGGCATGAATATATTCCATGAAAATATTTTGGTCCTCCTTAACATAATGAAATATTCAAAGCCTTCACTTCCATCATATAATAGATTTTTTATTATGATCTCTAATGTTTTCATCACACAAATTTTTGGAATTGCTTCTCCTCAAGCAGACCAATGTAAGACTCATTTTTTACATCGCTACTATATGTGGTGTTTTAATAATATTCATATCAAAAATATATGTGAATCATAAAACCTTATTCTATCAAAATGTATATGAGGATTAATTTCAGTTTATTCCTTCTCCATGAAATACAGGTAAGGACCATGGGTGGTTCTCCTTCATTCACACATGTTATCTGTGTGACTATCTTCATCTTATTTGGGAAATAATAAATCTTAAAAGAATATTCTATTCATGAATCAAGGGTAGATTTAATATCTCATTTGCATGATCAGGTAAAATGGATTATTTTTTGTTATTAGAAACCTAATCTCTTTAAATATTTCAAAAAATAACTCAACATTTTCTGGTTGTCCTTATATTTATATGTTAGGAAATATCTGATATAGAATTTTTTTTATTATAGTGAGTGAAGGAAAAATAAATTACCTATGATTTCAGGACCTCATTCAACTTTGAAAAATGAATCATTCATATTTTTTGTTCAATGTTAATGTGATCACTCCATAACATGATTGATTATCATGATCATGTATCACCTTGTACAAGAAATCTAAGGTTTTATATTATAAAGGTTTCACATGTAAATTATTCATCAAGAAACACTATGATGGATATAGACATGGATTCATGTATTGGATCATTGTTTATGTGATTCCTATGTTCATCATTCCATTTATTTATTCTTTCATTTAACACTTGTCATAAATCAAAATAGATTCATTCATGGTTCTCAGGTACATTGATCATGTATCGTGTCATAGATTTGATTAAAGAATATGGTCAATAAGAGAATATTACATGCTCACCGACATGCTCCGACACGTGAATAAAACCCTCAAGGGACGTTCAATGTTGAATACGACATTGAATTTTATCAGATGGCTCAGATACAACTCATCAGATGGATGTTTCATAAATGTAATAGTTTAATATAAAAGGAATTGAAACCCACTCCGCAATAATCCAAATTGGTATTTAGCTTATTGGAGTGGAGATTAATAGTAGTCATCATTTCTTTCCTCATTTGAGCAGAAATCTCGGCCAAAATCCAAATACAATGCACACAAATTGTATTCAAGAGTTTTGCCTCCATATGCATGACTAATTACCCACCTCCATGGAAAGTAAACCATTCATATCATTTCATGGTCAATGCATCTTCCTTCCTAACCATAGGCACTAACCCATCCAACTACATAGGATTTCATGGGATGGATCTCCCTTGTGGTTAATCTAGCTCCCACAATAAGGTTGATTGAGAGGGATATTGTGGATTTTATGGTTGGACACTTTTTTTATTAATTTCTACCAATAATAACATAGAATAATTATAATTATATAATTTATAAAAACAATCCTCTCTAATGTTTTATTCTTAAAATAAACTTCTCAATCATGCAGAAATGTTGTTTTTCATGGGATTCTTCAATTTGTTTCTTCAATTTTTGTAAACATTTTTCAATTTTATAACTCCCTTAAATCATGTAATTGAACTTTATACTAGTTCAACAACCTTTAACATTACAAATACATGATAATAATTATAAAAACTCATATTTGTGTCTTTCTTAAATCAACAAGATGTCATAGATTATTAACAAAAAATGAATGTCAACTTCATTAGTCTCAATAATACCAACATTATATTTGTTTTCAGTAACACTTACCAATTGATCCTATAAATTTGTGAATATCTATCTATTTATTGTCCTCCTTAATGAAAATAAATTCAAATTTTTATTTTAGGGTAGTCACTTAAACATTATCTTCAACTAACATCAAACCCCAATTTATGATTTATCTGAAATTATGGATTTAAATCAAACTTCTCAAAACACAATTGGAATTTTTGTCAAATTACTCTATTTTTTGTGGGATAACTATTTAATTTGGGTGACCTAGACCCAAATTATTTATATACATTGTTTAACATTACATGTATATCGTTTGACATATAGATGTTCATATCTTACAAGAATATTGTTGATACTTCGACATCCACTACATTTATGGTAATATCATTAGATTACAAGTTGTATCAAAACGTTATAGTAGATCTCATTCTATAATGGGAATATAGAGATATGATGATAGTAATCTTAAATTATTTTAAAATTGTCCAGAGACATCATATTGGTAGGAAACATATGATGTGTTCTCACACCCGGATTTTTTTCTTTTCATGTCATGGTTTTGATCCGGTTCATTGAAAATATAGATCCTTTTCTAGGGTGTTGGGTGAGATTAATTTTTAGTTTTTAACTACCATATATTTCTAATCACCCTAATTTGGGTACCCCAGTTCTTGTTTAGGAGTTTTTGGAGAGAGGGTGGTTACTTCATGATTTGGGCCAACTTGGAGCCCATTTCTAGTTTTAAAAACCAAATTTGTTTCTCTTATAACTCTTTTTTTCAACCTTTTTCACCAATCACACATCATAATTTTCCTACAATTATATATTAAAACCACCATATCCTTTTGGAAGCCTTAATAATTAAAAATCATGGTGAATTTTGGTTACTTATTTAGGTATTGGGCCAGCCCGTGGCCCCATTTCCAGTTTTAAAAAAATAACTTTTTTCTTTTATATCTTTTTTATTTTTTACTTTTTTTTATAATTCTACCTCCAAATAGAAGAAAAAATACCTAGTCACACTCCAATTATCTAGTTTACCTATTTTGAGCTCATTGAGATCAAATACCAAGGATAATGTTCTCAGGTTTCCTTAAATCTTCTAGAATTGAGAAGGTAAATTGTTTCATGAATAAATCATTAAATTCGTACTATTTTTCCACAAATATTATTTACCTTGTTATTATAGACCTTAGGGGCCTCTCTAAGAAGTTCCAAGTGATTCCCTTTTCTCTATGGGTGCAGATCTAATAGAATACGAAGAGTTTTCTAGTTGAAAAGGTGATATTCCTTCTCCTTTGTCCTCCCTCTTCTTCCTCCTTTCATTATTTATTGGTTTTATAATCTCCCATAGTCATGATCTACCTAGGGTTATTTTATCCCATGATTTTTTATGTGGTTTTTGTTTTTTTGGGGCTGGTCATCATAGGTTTAGGGTTTGTAAACCCTCGAATGGTGATATTGGTGTGCATTTCCATTAAGCCAAGGATTTGAGGTAGGATATTTCTTGCACATGCCTTTATCATTTAAGTTTCATAATTTTATTATTGTTCACATATTACTTATATGTTTATTATTGTTTTCAACCTTTTGATAATTTTCTTGGTGTGAAAAATGGTTGTTTAAGCATTGTTTTGTGAAAGGTAGAGTTGTTTTGTCATAAGATTGCACACAAAATGTTTGTTTAAATGTTCCATGATATATAGAAACTGGTTTAAGGTATTTTGAACATGATACAATATATCTAATAAAATATTTCAGGAAATTGGTTTTTTATTCCTTTTTAGGTTCTTAAAATTAATTGTTTTATTTAAAAAGGGAATACTATGTGTTTCGTAAATTGCCTGGTTGGCTTTTATGAGTGATGTGTGATTTAAAAATTATTTGTTTGGATTTATAAATGAATGGGAAGACTGATAAATGGTATTTTTGGGTCCTTATATTTCATTCCAATTTGTATTTGGTTTTACAAACAAATGGGTTTTGGTTTACAACATGTTTTGGCTCGAGTTGTTGGAAAATGACCCACTTCACATCCTTATGAAATTGGCTATGTTTTGAATATGTAACTTGAGTGTTTTAAGGGATACATGAATATATTTTTTCTGCTATAAATGGAGTGTATACACCTCCATAATAAAAGTAAAATTAATACATTGGTCAAATGTTAGTTTTGAGAAAGGCTTAAAGTCCTATTTGGCATTTTTTTTTGTAAAAATGGTTTCTATGTGTATTTCATGTTCTATTTTTTTGGGGCCATTTTGTGGCCCATGAAATTGATTTATTAATTGTTTTTGGGGATTCAGAATCTTGTTTTTTATGTTATTTATGGGTTTCTATCCTTAAAAGAGAATTTTTGAATGGATTTTATGTGCAAGGCCTCGTTATACTCCTTGAAATTGTTTTACAAAACTTTTTAGTGGTTTATTGATTCGTGAAAGATATGTGAAGCATGTTTGCGGGATGTTTCTGTGTTTATGTTTTGGTAATGATATTTGATTTCAATAGATTATTTGATAATATGTGTAACTTGATTGAGCACTAAAGGGAATCTCGGGTATCTAGGTGGGAAGTCGTGTACTAGTATGCTAGATATCCCATGGGGTTTGGCCCCTATTTCACATAGCAAGACTGAGGATGACAACACTAACTAATAAATGATTGTGATGTTGTTGGGGGACTAATAGGTTATTGATATTCTCCCTACTATTGGTTTATGTGCACGAGAACTAATTTTTATGATGGTTACCTTCCCCGAGATACGAGGTACCTAGGGATCACAACTAACTAGTGCCTAGGGGTGTTCCCATGAGTTGTGCTCATTGGCTATTTTGTACTCACCGTCGACATATTCTTTTTTTTGTTGATGAATTCAGAATTGTGTCTGATTTATTTAAAAGGGTAATTTATTTAAATCATTCCTCTTGAAAACTATTTTCATTTTGAAGTTGCACCTATTTGAAAAATTGTTACTAGAATTCTTGTTAATAAAACATTCAGGTTTTTGTCTGGTAATTTATTTATAGCATCTGACCTCATTTGGAAAACATACCATTGTATTTTTATTTAAAACTTGAAGTTGATGTTTCTTTTATTTTAAAGGATGTGCATTGGTAATAGAATATCGGGCTAACCTACTGAGTTTTAATACTCATGCCTATAGTCTTCTTCTGTTTTTATCCCTTGTACAAGTTTCATCTTTAGTTTGATCACCTTAGGAAATGTGTGATAATTTTGTTGGAGAGTGACCAGACAGGTCACATGGAGTTAGTTGGTTATCATGTTTGGTCAGTTGAGTTGTTGTCTTGGTTGTACATTCAGTTTCTTGTACAAATAATGTTCAGTTCAGTTTTTATATAAATGTATTTGGGGATTTCCATTTCTTTTTTCTGTTTGTTTGATTGTTTATATATGGGAGAAATTGTTCCCTTGTGTACTCTATTGATTCCCTTGGTGCTTGTCACTATACCGAGAGGACTGGGAACGCCTATCGGGACTTGTCGCGGGCTGGCCCTTGTGACCGGTTCGGGGTCGACTCGGGCCGGTTCATGACATGTGTGACCATCAGGTTCCAGGGGCTCATAAGTAGTGAGGTTTCTTCTCATGATGTTCAGACATTGTGGTCTCAAGAATAGGATATCATGATGATAGACCCACCAATAGGAACCACACGTGGTTCATGTTTCATTGGTTGTTCCTATCTATGAACATGTGTTTTGGTATTCAAAAATTATATTTTTATAAATGTATTCAATTTGATAGAATTATATGATGCGTTGAAAAACCTATGACATTGATGTCATCACAAGGAATCTTGTGTTGGGTGCATCTTTGTTGGTACGTCATTGGTTGAATGATCAAGATAAACATGTCTCTTTAGAGTTGGGGAAGTGATACCCTGGGCCTTATTGATAAGGATGGTATTTCCATTGTCTAATACATTTCCATGGTAAAATAAAGGTAGTCTATAAAGTTAGACAAAAAATAATGAAGAAGTAATGAATTATGACACATAGTGTGTATCCTTCTTTATGTGATATTATGAGTTAAAGAGATTATATTACATGGAACATGTTTCTAGGAAGGTTAATGTTTCTATATCTATTCACTGTCTCCTTAGGGGCCTTGATGGGTCTCTCGGCTATTCTCTATATTAATGAAAATTAATTCATAGAAATAAAGATAAGGGACTAATGGGTCACATAAAACAACATATTCCAAATCCAACCTTATTTTGATGAATATTTATGTAGGACATGGTGGGCCCCACTATTGGTTTTGAGATGTGTCTTAGAATGAAGTATTTCCAAAAAATGAATAAATTCATTATTATTAAAGTAAACAAGCATTGGGTTAAATTTATTTATTAAAATAATTTGTATGGTATTATTTGGATACATGATAAATACATTACAAATGAATATTATTTTAATAATTATGTTTCATTTAATATTGTTGGAATTACAAGTCAAGTATATGGCTTGGTTTATTCAAGTAATATATTTAATA
The DNA here is from genome assembly GCA_963277665.1 of Viscum album. Taxonomy (NCBI): domain Eukaryota; kingdom Viridiplantae; phylum Streptophyta; class Magnoliopsida; order Santalales; family Viscaceae; genus Viscum; species Viscum album. The sequence goes on along the minus strand of OY728167.1, from coordinate 712,222,299 downwards.
TATATTACAAGTAAGTGATAAAAATATAAATTAAATTATGATGTGTTTAGTTCATCATAACATTAAATTTACTACTTATTTAGTGGAGGTCTATATATATGGGATGGGGGACCCTATCTGGTTGTTTGAACTATGCTATATAAGCAAAGATGAGCTCATTTCCATGGTACTGTTAATTCCTATGAATTTGAGAGATATGCTCTCTTCCTTCCCACATCCTAGAGAGGGGAATACACCTTCTAATCACTTGATCCAAGAACAAATTTTTAGATCGAATGAAAGGGGGTGTAGTGATTTTCCAGATGTCTAAGGAGTCATCAGACATTTTTTCTATCACTTTGATTCCAATGAACGACATTATCATAAATTGGTTAAGCATGTGTGGATAATCTAGAGGAGTTAGTACTCATATCCTTCATGAAAAAATCACTGGAATGTGATAGTGAATCACACCACCAAATCGAATGAGGTAATTTTTAATGTTTGTTTTTATGTTTAATTAATTCACGCAATATCCTCATACCATTACTGGGGATTATATTTCAAGAGGTGATGATGTTTTGTTGCTTCAACAATGAAAATTTTAAAATATCCAGCCCACTATAATCTGTTTCATTAACTGTTGCCAACAATTAGTACTAGAAAATTCATTTGAATTTTATGATCCAAGAAAAATTAATTTTCATTAAATTAAGTAGAGGGATTAATTTTGGTCCAACTAATTAGATTGTCCAATGATCCAATCATATATTTATATGTTTCTATCAACCAAAAAAATTATACAAATAATTTATGGTTTTTATGGGTAATAATAGTTGATGAACATATGTTTTATATATGTAATATTTTTTTTGACATGGTGGCTTTAGGTAATTCTGGTTACTCCAATATTTTCATCCATTATCTGGTCAGATATTTGATTCTGAAACAATAATGGTTAGTGATCAATAATTATACACCATTTATGTAATAATAAATGGTAATGAGAAAAATTCATTCATCCAATTCAATATGGTTTTAGAAAATTTTATTGTGAAAATTGGGTGGTGGTAGGATTGTTGGATTGTTGACTAAAAACCAATGAAAATGAAACATTTTTTAATATAGGTAATTGGGGGTGGCTCATTGATATCATTAAGGAAACTTCTCATGAAAATATTTTTAAAGCTTCCAAAGGATGTTTTCTGACCCTACCCCCTTGTGGCACCATGGATGCCCCTCAACAAGTCGACCCCTCCAACCTTTCCCATTCACCTCCTCCCAACCATGACCACTGTCTCATTGTTCATCACAATAGATTACAACATTGTGATACCTCACTAATGTTAGTCTACAGTACTCTGGTCAGTCAACCGCTCTCCTAGTTTCATTAACTCACTCTGCAACTCCACCAAAAGTCATCATGAACCACTAAGGACGTCTCATATTGGAAAAATTCTGAGGCACCACTATAATACCCATATATTGAAACCCTTCCACATCAAGACAACCTCCCGTGACTAGAGTCCCAGTCTATCATGGTTTCCCCAACCCAGAATCAGTGACCCTTTGGTTAGCTAAGTCCTTTACAACTTGGAACTTTTTTGGGTCGGTTGTACCAAACATTGAATGGACCTGCATGGGTCTTTCTGGACCTAGGCCACCATGCATGAGTTTTCCCGACCTAAAACACCCTATAGGGGGTTAACCTGATATGTAACAGGCTTGTGCAGGGTTTTGGGGATTTGAAAAAAAATTAAATCTATATTAAAATAATTTCAAAATTCTAGTAATTTATTAATATATTAATTATAATTTTATTATTTAGGGAATTAATTTTATTTTTCAATATAATTAAAAAAATTAAGAGACCTAAATAGATACATTATTAGACTTTAAAATAAGTCATTTAATTTATTTAATTTCAATCGAACATAAAATTATTTCAATTTATTGTTATCTTATATTAATTTTAACCATTGAATAGTCTTGAGCGTTGACCGACCACTGTTTTTTAGGTTTATTTTTATTCAATTAATTATATTAATTGTGTGAAATATCTATATTAATTATTTATTTATTGATGGTTAGTGAATTTTATTTTATATTAAATATATATAATTGTCTACACATTCATTAGTTTATCTGTATGTATTTTTCAATTCACTAGACCCCTCACCTGATTCGTGTCTAACTCAGGTATTATACCCCTTAGTTCATGGTTGATTCATTGAGTATAAACGTATCAACCAATAAAATAATTTCATGATCAGTCTGGTAGATTATTTATTTCAATTCAGTGATTATTATTTAATTAATTTTCTTGTTTTCAAGAAAATTTAAAATAATAAAATGAAAATGAATAAAGATGTCGTGATTTTTATCTATTAAATCAAGTTATTTTTTGAGCACAACAAACTAGTATGAACATATTTAATAAAAAGGGGTTACATTTGTCGAGAAATATTAAAAAATCCTTAAAGTAATATAAAGTCGTGAATGCATTATGATGATTACATTTGAACAACACCAGGAGTATAGGGTGCTCGATCGCCCTTGTTAAGGTTTCCACCAACAACTATGGAGTTATTTTGTAAAATGTGGGTTAAATTAACTAAAGACAGTATAAAAGTAGTGTTCATAGATATATTTATATTATTTTAGAGGAAAATTGTTGAGGGAATCAAGATTATGATTCTGAGAAGCTGGTTCATCACTCAATAGTTCAAGGAACCATGATTCAATGTGGTTACACAAACTATTTCCTACATTGAGACTCTCTAAGTAGTGGTGTATCCTTATATTGGACTGTGAGGGGAGGTTTCATGGATCCTTTCCACTAAAATACTCAAGAGGATGGGTATTCTAAATCTTGTTGTATAGGCTAATATGGGTAGATTAAGTAGTGGGATACATTTAATGATTTGAACAAATTAATCAATAAAAACTAATAGGTAATTATGATAATATACCAATAATTATATTCATATGTTATAGAAAAATGGAAATAAACACCACCAGTAATTTATCACTGTGATCCATTATGGAAAATGAAAATATCATGATGTCCTATAACTTTGAGGAGTGGTATAGTCCCTTGTGAATGGTACTAAACCAAGAGAGGAATATTTATGTCAAGCAGTCATCAATTTCTGATGAGCCTCCTCATAGAGAAAGAATGTTGGAGAATGTAAAATTAAAAATGCTTCTAGATGATGCACTATATGTAAAGTGTCTTATGGTGCCATCAATGTCCATCCAACAAAAAAATATACACGAGGACCAAGATTATTATAATATTTTAACTCATCCTCATGGTCTATATTAGGAGAGAGTAAAGAAAATAAGGTTATGAGATTTCAAGTTAACTATATAGGTGAAGGATAGTATAGGGGAATCAAAAAAGACCTCATATACTCACAATGATCAGGTACATTGAGATATTCAAATACCTTGGGTTCAAACTCCACCAAGAATGAGATACAGATCTCATTTTTTACTCTTTACCACCAAGATTATAAACTTTTATTGTTAATTATAAAATTAATAAATTTACAAATTCTCTCCCAAACCATATGGATTTATTTCCCCAAGATAATAAGGATATGAAGATTACAAATCCTTCTGTCCTTATAGTGAACAAGAGGAGGAAGTTAAAGGTTAATAGGTATAAGGATAATACCATGTTGAAGATATTGATACACTATCCTTCTATAAAATCAAAGATACAGAGGGAAGGGAAAGATAAGGAGGTTTTATTCTTTTCATGTTGTAAGAAAGGATACTGAAAGAAAAATTATAGAGATGGGAAAATAGAATCAATGAAATACGTCTACTATAGGTATTTTTTCATTGAATGAAATGTTTCTTTATCTACTTGTTGGATATTGGATACAATATGTCATTCACATATTTTTATTCATATATAAGAACCATGTAGATTCTATTAAATTGGAAAAGGAGAGGTGGTTCTTTGAGATAAAAATGGTGTGATACTAGTATCCATGGTAGTGGGAGATTATCATCTAACTTTTTCTAGTGTTTTGGTTATTATATTAAATAATTATTATTATGTTCTTTTAGTTACTTGAAACATAATCATGGAGTAATGTTTGGAAGAAAAGTGATTTTTTCATGTTTGGATGTAAATTTTATCTCTTTTATATGGATAACATATCTTATGGTATTGAACATCTTAAAAACAGAATGTATATAATTGAACATGACAACACTTTAATGGAAATCAATAAAAAATAGTGAAAAGAAACATTAAACAACTACCTATGGAACATTATTATTGTTCATGTAAATGGGAATCGTTTACAAAAATTACATCAACCATGGGTTTAAGAATCAACTGAGTAAAAACCCTAAGATATATTTATTACTTGTTTTCATAGGAAAATGAACAAATAACCATTCTATAGGAAAGAAAGAAGATCCAAATAATTGCATTAATTCATTCATCATACGTATGTATTATTTTTTCAGTAGATTCAAGGGTACATTTTTCATATATCATTACTTTTACCAATGAATATATTAGGTATATGTGTATCTACACAATGAGGTATAATTATGAATCCTTTTAGATTTTTAAGGAATATGAACAAGAACTATAAAATCATATTGGTAAGAAAATTATGTCACCTTCCTCAGATTAAGGTGGAGAGTATCTCAATCAATCATTCATTGATCACTTAATGGAGTGTGGGATAGCATTGCAACTCACTCATCCTTATAAACCGTAGTATAATTGTGTATGTTACAGTAGGAATCAAACATAAAATACAAGTTCAAATAAATGATGAGTCTATAAACTCTTCAACTATTATTTTATGGATACACATTATAGACATCCTTATATACCCATAACTGAGTACAAACTAAAGAAAAATATTGAATTCCATAGGAGTTGTGGTATGGAATGAAACTAAATTTACCTCACATATGTGTATGGTGATGTGAGGTTTTTATCAATTTTATAACTATGGGAAATTTAGAATCATGAATCATGTTGTTCATCTTTATAGGTTTTCCAAAACAAAATAATGTAAATTACAAATAGAAATCATATAATAGAAAATTTAGTGTGTTAATACATACAATATTCCTTGAAAGACAAAAAAAAATCAATGAAAATAGTTGGAGAAAGATTTAATTTGAGAAAGTTGATACACCATATACACAATAGTTGGTATAATAAGTATCCCTAAAAGTGAAAGTGGGATCTAAAGATGTTCCTGAGACATAAGTACACTATAGGTCAACTAGAGAGGTGAGATAACCAGAATGATATGGTTTTCGTGTCATCAAGTGAGGTGATAAATTAATTTATGAGAATAATGAACCTATAACCTATAAGGAGGTAGAATATTAAAAGGATTATAAAAATGGATTGAATCCATGAATTCTAAGATGGATTATATGTAAAAAAATCATGTTTGTAATTTGGTAGACCCTCCAGTTGATATAAAATCCTTGGGTGAAAATGGATTGTCATGAAAAAGTTAGACATGGATGGTAATTACAATTCCTATATGCCACAACTTATGGAAAAGTATTCATGGAAAATCAATCCATATAATACAGTGAAACCTTCTCTCTAGTACTAATGTTGAAATCCATCATAATATTACATGAAAAAGCAGCGTTCAATGATTATCAAATTGGGAAATTAGATGTCAAACATGCTTTTCTAAATGGGATGTTGGTTAAATACATCTAGATGACTAATCCTAAAGGTATTATTTAGTCAATGAGTTATAATAATGAATTCAATATGTAGAGGTACATTTGTAGGTTGAAGCATGCATCATGATCATGGAATGTTCATTTTGAAGAGTCTATAAGATAATAAAGTTTCACCGAGAAAAAAAGTGAGTTGTGTAACAATAATAAAGTTGGTGGGAAATTAATCGTTTTACCCATAATATACTATGATGGCATATAAATAATGGGAAACAATGTAAACATCTTCAGTAACTTAATTCTTGGTTGAATTAATTCATATTCGTGAAAGAATTTGATGAATCACTATACATTCTTGGAATCAAGATTTATCGATAAGAGAATCCAGAAACTACTTTGGCTAAGTAAAAGTATATATATTGAAAATATACACAAAATTTATAATATGGAAGAATCAAAGAGAATATTTTTTTTTGAATTTCACATGGTATCAATCTATATAATAAAATCTTTTCACAAAAATTGAATTTGATCGATAGAATGAGTAAAATACCTTATGTTTCAGTAGTGGGATATATCTTGTATGTGATGCAAATTAGATGGTTTGATGTTTCATCTTCTCTATTTTTGGTGGGAAGATATCAATTTAATCTTGGATAGAAGCATTGGTATGCTATAAAAACTATCCCGAATTAATTTAGATGTAAAAGGATATGTTCCTCGTGTATGGAGGATGATCATAACTTGTAGTGACATGATAAATTGGTGCTATTTACCACACAGATCAAGTTGATTTGAAATAACATCTTGGCTCTGTCTTTTCTTTAATGGTGGTCTAGTGAGATGGATAATATTGCTTAAACATGTTTTCACCGACTCAACATATAATCTATGTATATCCCAAAATTTGATTCATCTATGGAAGCTATCTAGTAGGCATATTTTTTTTTCAGAAATTGGTGTTTTTCATAGTAGTGTATATCTTTTTATAATATTTATTGATAATAATAAAGTAGTGGTTCTTTCCATAGATCCCAGGAAACAGCAGAAGAAAAATCATATACTTCATAATTTCTTAATCATAAGATAATTTACTAAGGGAGTTGAATACATAGTTAGTATAATAGCCATAGATGATGACATGGGATACCCCATGGATAAATCCATTTCTCAATAGAATCATGATACTCATGTGAGAGATAGATGGTTGAGACTTGTTAGTAGTTGGCTCTCATGAAAGGGTACTCCCTTTTCCCAACATATGTATATACCTTGATTTCTATTTCATGTATATCGTTTGATATATACATGTGATTTTATTATGAGAAGAATGTTGATAAATTATGTTCCACTTTATTTATGGTAATTTCAATAGATTACATTTTATATAGAAAATTTATAATAGTTCCCATGATATAATGAGAACCAAGAGAATCCCTGGAAGTAATATTAAATTTTTCTCCTATGGTATAGATACATCTTATAGATAGGACACATATGTTGTGAGAAAGTCTGGTGATGGTGGCTCATAAACATTGAGAATTATTCAAAGGAATTTCGTACATGGTATTATCAATTATATGAGATCAAGAGGAAAATCCCAATATTAAGAATTCCATAGGTTTCATGTATCATTGGTTATTAAAATATATGAACATGTATTTTATTCACATGAATTTATATTTTTATCAATGTGAACCATTTTATCATGTACTTTGAGGAAAAAAATTATGAAATTGAAGTCATGGTGAGGTAGCATGATTTGGGTATGTATTGGGTGGTATGTCATTAGAAGAACGAGTGTGACAGAATTAGTTACTTTAGAGTTGAGGAAGTGATATCTTGGCCTCAGTTGATCAAGATGGTAATACCTTTATCAAATCCATGGTCATGGTAGAAGAAGGATTTCCCATCTAGTTAGGTCAATGAATAATAAATAGATATGGGATGATGATATGAAGAGTGCATCACATTTTATGAGATATCATTCTAGAAAGATATCACAGTACAATACATGTGTTCACAGGAAGGTTATCATTGCTATAACTATTCCATTTATCCTTAGGGTCCTTGATGGGTTTCTAGACCTAGCTTCTAGTCTATTAATAGTAATTTATTTTTATTAAAATAATGTCTATGAGGTTCATAGATAATAGTGTATTCAAAAGTCTTCCATATTCAGATGAATAGGTATATAGGACATAGGGGGACCCACCACAAGGTCTGAGAATCTTATGAGAATGTGTGATCAACGTTGAATAAATAAATACATGATTATTCAAGTATAATATAATTGGTTTAAATTTATTTATTAAATGTACTCACAAAGTATGAAGTTAAGATAAGAGAAATATTATATGAATAAAATTATTATAATATTCATGGTTGGTTTAGTTTTTGTGGGAATTATAAGTTGAGTTAATGACTTGATTTTATCATGTAATATATTTATTATATATGATGATTATGTGATAAAAATATAAATGGCATTATGATGTTTTTAGTTCATCATAACATATCATTTACTGGTTATTTTGTTGGAATTATATATACAAGGGTTGGGAACCCTTTATGGGTGTTTAACCTCTAATATATAAGAAAAGGGGAGATAATTTCCATTGGAATATCTATTGCCATGAATTGGAGATCTCATCTATATTCCTTCCCCCATCATTGATAGAGGAAGACTGCTTCCATGTTCTCGATCCATGAACACCTTCGCAGATCAAAGTAAGGGAGTTGTGGCAATCTTCGGGTTGTCCAAGGAAACATCGATCCACAACGCTTGCAATAAGATAATAAAAAAGGGAATTCCTATAGATTTTTAAGCATGTTTAGATGATATATAATGGTTTGAGGTTGGATCCCTAAAGAAAAAATCAATGATAAGTGATAGTTGAAAGTACCACGAAATCTAATGTGGTAAGAATTCATATTTCTTTTGTCAATAATTAAATCATACGAGATCCTATAACCTTTAATGGGGTATGGTTCATCAGAGAAGATTATGTTTCATTTCTCTAATAATGTAAACTTTCAAGTCCCGAAACCACTGGATTCCACTGCACACCCTAGTACCAACAAGACCCTGTTGTATAAAATAAGAGTGATGCCGCTAAACCATAAAATCTAAGAATAAAATATTCTGTATTGTGATATTATTCTCAAAATCATTCTAAAATTAATTTTAAATGGTTATATAAGAATTTATATTATCATATATATCATAAAAATACAAAAAAACGACATTAAAATTGTTCAGTTTCATCAAATATTACTCCCCATACATGTTGTCTTTCTCAAGATCCATCACTCCCCATTGAGAAGTAGTTTGAAATAATAAAGAAATGTTTTCAATCTTGTTGATCATACCTTATGCTCATTAATTATAAATAAAACACTAATATTTTCAAATTAGAACAATTTTTTAGAGTATGTGATATGTAACACTGATCATAAACAACCCAAAAAATATAATTCTATATATTTAATCTCTTTGATAGATTGTAGAACAGGTGACCCCGAGTCGAAATGAACCGTAATGTAGTATAACATTATAACCTAACCATTAAATTGGTGAGTATTAATAGTAATAAAAAATATGAAAATAATGGTTATCTATTTATTAGAAATAAAATATTAATCATTAAAAATAAAAAAAGGGTTTTCTGAAAAACTGTGATTTTTCTAAAAGATGAATTAGTCGCTCATTGCGCACATTTTTTTAAATTAATTTTTAACTCCTATATAAATTTTCGTTGATAATACTGAATTAATTTTTTAAATCAGAATACCAAATTTATTTTAGGATGAATTTTTGGTATTTTTCTAAAATGTTTCATTTTTTGATAAATAGTAAAAAAATATAGAATTTTAAATAAAAAATTCCTTTTTTCATTTAAAGTAATTAAAAATTTTATCTATATTTTGAACTTGTTATGATGTAAAATAAGTTAAAATATATATATTAAACCAATTTATTAATTGAATTCATTTTCCTATCAAATTTTGACATAAGAAAAATGTAAACAATTTAATATTTTCTATTTAAAAACTTGAATTCTCATCACATCTAGAGGATTAATTTTAAACTAACTTTCCACAATTATGTGATTGTAATTTTGAAAAAAAGGGTTAAATATTTTGATTCATAATACTCTATGTTATCTAATATTTTCAATATAATATTTTATGAATATATAAAGTAAAAACAGAAATATTATTTACCATGCTTAAGGTGAAAATGGGTTTACCTAACGTTAAAATAAAAAGAGAAGGGTTAAAAAGAAAAAAAATTATATAAAATATTTTGGATATAAATAATTATATTTTATCATGTTTCAGGATATTTAAGACTCTTTTTTCAACCCTCTTGGTATGTGATAAACATGGGTATACATTTTTTTCAAAAATTAAAATTGTGATGATCAACTCATTTTTAAAAAGCTACCCCTCTTCTCCCTTTTTCACAAAATCACACTCTTTTCATCATCCATTACCATCCCAAATAACATTCAAAATTCCATACCCTTATTATATAAAACATATATTTAGACGAAATCAAACCTAAAATGGATTTTGTGGCAACCCTAAGGAGGTTAACAGAAGAATAGGTAACATTATTCAATGAGAATTTTTATTTTATTTCATCATCCACCTCACTTAATTATTATTAAACAAATTAGACATAATAATCTCAATATATTACATATAATTATATTTTTTTAATTTATTTTAATTATATTTAACAATATTTACTTCAATAAATTATGTTACAAAATCATCATTCAGGTGTACGACAGACAACCATCTCACAAATAAATGTTAATTATTTTTCCATTTCCATTTCTAATTGTTTGGTATAATGATGGATATAAAGTATATATATGATATAAATAACATAATTATACCTCTTGGGTCATTATATAATATATATATATATTATTTAATTTACATTTCTAATGATACCCTATAGCGTCGCATGTGTGTACGGCGGACTATTTCTTTATGAAGCGATGTGATTCAGTTTTTACAAACGTTTTATGTGAATGGTAATAAGGATAAATATAATAAATATATGTTATATAAATTACATATTTTTTATTGATGAAATATTTATCATTATAATAATTTTATACATCATTTGTATCTTAACTTTTCACTCACTAAAAGATGACAATGTCATTCATGTGTGTGTGGACTACCGCCTTCATACAGCAATGTTACTCTCTATTCATCACAACACCACATGGATGATATCTGTAAGTATATTTAAATTTTTAATTTGGTATTTTCTATATTATTATAATTCTAAAAATATACAATATTACTTACATGTTTTCTATAATGATCATTTAAAAATTGAAACATCACTTATTCATACATACAACCTACCATCTCTATGATTGTAATGTATTTAATTTCTCAAAACCATCATTCATGAGTTGTCATAAAATTATGAATTACTTATAAATAAGATAATTATTCCATTTCTATTATTCTAGATATTATGTAAATATATAATATACACATGAATCATACCTTTTATGACATTACATGAATGAGAAGACAAGGAAACTAATTCCCAAAACAATGAAAATAATGAAATATTAGTAAGAAATGGGTGATAAGGTATCATAAAAGGTTCATATATGGTATTATAAGTATTAATATGTTTTTGGTGATATTTAATAACATTTTTAAAAACAATATACACAGGGTTAAATATTTTTAATCTAAAAGGAAGTGTGAGGTATGGTATTTATTAACTCAATTTCAATTAATTGGGTTAAACTTATACTTCATTGATTATGTCATTCTAAGATTATGATTCTAATGGTACTTTATTATTTTATGTTTTATTTCTAATTTTTATGTGTATTTTTATTTGATAAACATAATAAATTCATTTATTAATCCCCACTTCAATGATATAATCTCTATAATGGACTTCATCTTAATTTCACTTCATTTGAGAATATTGTAATGTTATGCACTAATATATTTTATATTGTGTTTATAAAATCCCATTGAAATGTAATATAATGAAACCATAATAATTCATGTTATTTTAATTTTAAATTTTAAAATATTTCATTTAATTTTATCTGACATAAAAGTTACCATGTGCTAAATAATTTCATAAGCCAATTTCTTTTCATTGGGGTAAACTAATTCTTCATTTTACCTATAATATTCAATGATTATGTTTGTAATAAATTTTAATTAAATTTTATTTTACATCCACATGTACTATATAGATTTAAATTTGATACACATAATCTATTTGTTGACGAATTATCACATCAAAATTATGATCTTTTTAGAGTTTTATTTCGCGGTCTCATTTTAATTGGGAAAGTTTATGATTCAATTTTGGTTGTGTAACCTTATTTTATCATTGTCAAAAAAAAAAACTATTTTCGTTTCTTAATCTCTATTTATTCATAAATTTTTCAATTAATAGTACCATTTTAACTCTCTTTGGTAATTAAAATAATTTAGAATTTTTTTAAGAGAATCCAAATTTATTTCACACTTTGGACGGAAATCCATTTTCTTCAAAAACCATGCTTTTTTAAAATGTTTTTAACCTTTTCCAAATTATTTGATAATGTAAGTTTTACCCATTTTTAATATTTAATTTTTTTTTGGAATGGAATCATCATATCATTTTCAAAACAATTAATTCTTGTATTTTATCAAAATTCTGAAAGGAATAACTATTTTAACGAACTTGACATGTATGGAATTTCCTTCCATCATGACCACTAAATTTTTTAGATATTTTTTTTCATCTTTCAAGTATTATTTTAAAAGATATTTTTTTCATAAAGTTTTAGGATATTATATGTGTAAAATTTTATTTTCATAATGATAATTATATTTTCGTCAATAATGTTTTAAATATCTTTTTATAGTATTTTTATTCATAAATAAAAAAATCATTTATTCTAACTCTAATGGGTATATGTTGGATTGATAATATACTTGTTATTTATATGGATAGTTTATGATAATTTTGACTAAGGAATGTATTGAAACTATGTTTCATGATTTTGTTTTTAATAATTAAATTTACCTTGAAATATTCACATACCTGTGATCATTAGAAATTAAATTGACACTAAATATCCATATTCATTACCATGGATATGTTTATTTATTAAATTGTATATCAATTATAAATATAGTTTTCAAAATTGAATAGAATTATTCTCTATGGGGAAATATTGGTAAATATGTATTCTTTACTCAATACAGATATTTCACGATAATGTACATTGTTCATGAATTAAATCAATTATTTGATATATGAGGAATTATTTGGACATGAAGACATGGGTGGTCCCTAGTCATTGATACCCTCTCATTGCATTGGAAGTATCATTAGATAAATAAATAATATATCCTCAGATAAATGGATTTCTATTAATCAATATTAAACACTCTTGAGGAATGATCTTGACAGTAGAGGTATCATGATGCTTGAGATAATGACATCAAATAATTAAGTATTTCCTTCATTGAGATTTTATTTAGTTTTATCCATTATATTTTTCCAAGGGTATTATCTCTGGATTTCTTTCACTCTCATTTTATTGATTAAATAGAATGTGTTTTTAGTTGTTTATGTTTCCATGTTTATTATTAATTATCTTATTATCCATTATATTTTCACAATGATATTATCTCTATATGATTTAGATTATCATTTAATTGAATAAATGAAACATTTTTCCTTTATTTACCTTTATATATTTATTATTCATTATATTACCATGATAGTAATGTTATTTTAATGGAATGCATGTTAATTTATATACCTTGTCATGTTGATTGTGTTTATTGATTCATGAAAACTTCTGTTGTACATAACCCGTAATAAACATTTGATCTAACCCATATATTATTTCACATATTATGATTCCACGAAGTATTCAATGATTAATAAGAATGTATAATCTAGAAGAAATAATTTTATTCTCAAAAAAATGTTTTATTTTTTCAAACATAATATGAGAACCATTTACGTATCTAGTTCACTAAATATAATGAATTATTCGGTCCTTCGGGATGTGATTCCTTATATCTTATGCCAATATAATATAGTAGACACATCATCTATGTTACTGGGTTTGGGGTGACTACAGTTGGTATCATAGGATGTTTAGTAGAAATCATTAGAACTAGATTTAGGGAACATATATTAGGGATTATAACCCAACAATATAAATTGAATATAAGTATAGATGAACTTACAAATATTTTTGTATGGTAGTTACTACCTGGATTTTCCTTGAAATACATCCTTGTCTAGACACTACAAGTTGATTTGGTTCTAGAATATATGTTCCTAGGGATAATAACTCCAAAACGTGTGCATTTGTATTCACCCGATCGTCACTTGGTGCACTATAATGGTTCTTGATACACACAAATTTTGACACTCTAAGGAGATATGTTTTGGATTGTTCACATTTTATTTAAAAATGAGTATGAAATATTTGAATAGATAAATACATAGAATTATATAGGTTAAACCTAGGGTATCTTATATTAAACATAATGTGTCATGATTTTAATATCCTATAAATTATTTTATGGTTTTCCCATTATGATTATTATTTCAAAGATGTCTATCATAATTGTTTTTGAAATTTTATAGTAATTATTTTACTATAGATTAAGAAAAAGGAAATCATGCATGTTGGGGGACAGCACATCACGTCCAGCAAGGCAGTGGGCCTGAACCCACAACCAAATAATGATAATGATTTAGTTCCTACCACCCAATTATGTGATGTCCTGGTTAATATCCCAATGTTTTTAGTCAAAAAAATTTGACAAATAAATATTAATGTTATACCATTGGTGTTTCGGTTGAGGTTTATAGATTAATGTATTATATTAGAGAGAATGTTCTTACCATATTGGTTTTGAAAAATAGTTAGTGAAAGTGGGAAATACTTGTCACTCTTTTATGAATCTTATTATCTGTTAAAATTGAATTTTAGTTCTTATGGAAAAAAAATTCAATTTTGGATATTCATTTATTGGAATTAAAAATGAATCGGAAACTGGTTGAAGCACAACCAAAGGATATAATTGTTCTTATAAACAAAAAACATATCAAGTAAGTATATTTACTTATATTATAACATAGTAATGGAATTACTCAATATTTGGACAAGGATATTGAAAAAAATGGTTATATTTTTACATTCATATCAGATGAAACAGATGATCTATTAGATCCTCATATATTTATTGTTTTGAGGTCAGTAACTTTCCATTTATTCATTCACTTTCTTGCAATCAATGAACTCTATCAATCTCTATAATTATTTTCCCTTTTTTCCATGTCCTTGTCTTAAATTTATACCAATTTTATCTTTCTTATATACCTAGTTATGTGTTATTTTATATAACCCTTGTACATACTTTTCTATCTCATAGAGATGGTATTTTAATAACCCTTTTTTAATGGGGGTTTTTCAACAATGGTGTTTTCAAATGAAAAACCATTAATTATCGTGATGAAGTTTAAATTGTGAGGACACAGTTTATTAAAGTTGTGTAGAATTTGAAAAACCATGATTTTAAAATAAAAAAAATTTATATCATACATGTAAAGGTACACTAAGATTACACAACCCATGAAATATATTTCTTTAAATTTAATATCTTCTATAGCCTACGAAACCCATAAACCTGAGTAAAAAAGAACCATAATATATTATAAATTTATATATGAATAATTAAATTGGAATATATGTATAGAAATAAGTAAATTATTAAAATTAGTGTTATATATTGATTACAAATAAAATACTAATCATTTAAAAGAGAAAGATGCGTTTTCTGAAAAACTATGTTTTCTTTTCTAAAAGACGGATTAATCTCCCTCTCTCAAAATAATTTAAAATTATTTATTACTAATAATAGATAACATAATATATAAAATGATCTTTATTTTTGAAAAATTTGTTTATATATTAATTTTGGGTGACTTTTTCATATTTTCTAAAGTGCTTCATTTTTTTATGAATGCTGAAAAATAATGAATTTTAATTGAAAACTATTTTTTATTTGAATTACATATAAAGATACATTATATTTTACGGTATATTTAATTAAAAAAACATTTTTATATCTATTAATACAATTTATTTGATTTTAATCATTTTAATATTGAGTTTTCATATAAAACATTGTAATATTTTGAACATTTTCTCTCTAAAAACCCACTTTCTGATCGCGTCTGTTGGGTTAATATTAAAATAAAATTATCAATTTAAGTGAATTTAATTTGGGAAAATATATTAAATTTATAGAATAACAAAAATTTATATTATCTAGTAAGGTTAAACTAATTTTTTCCATAATTAATTTAAAAAATAGTAAAAAATCTATATTATTGTTAAGTTAAAAATGGGTTTATCGATGTGTTATACTAAAAATAATAAGGGATAAAATGACATAAAAAATATTATAAAATGTATTTTATATCCATATATAGAGATTACCATGTCTAATTATCAATAATAATCCATTTTGTACCCATTTTTCATATAAAAAATGTGGGAACAACTTTTTCTTTTCAAACATTATAAGTTCACCACTCAACTCACTTATACAATTCCACCCTATATTCTCTCTTCTCCATATAATAAAATAATTTTATATAAGACAAGAAAAAATGATTTCCCAAATTCTAAAACATCATCCTAGAATCCTTTTTTGGTCATAAATATATCATAAGAAGTAGTTTGGTACAAACCAGATGAGGTTACCTGAAGAAGAGATAACGTTTTTCAATGAGCATGTTTATTTAATTTATTCCTACACTTAACTCAATTATTATTAAACCATTATTATATAATAATCTAAATATATTCCATTTACTGATCCATTTTTAAGTTAATTTCATGTCCTAAAACTATCCCACTTCTATCACATGAGTTACAAATTCATTATTTATGTGTACGGTGGACTATCACCTCACGAACTGATGTTAATTGTTGTTCAATTACTACCTCTCACGGTTGGGAATGATGATGGATATAAATTATATATATGATAGTTATAACATAATTATACCTCTATAATAATTCTATCATATATAAAATTATTAATTTCTATCTCATAGGGAATATTGTAATGTCGTTTTGGTGTCCAACAGACTACTGCCTCACAGAGTGATATGATTCATTTTTCACTAATTATTTACTTGGAAGGTAATTAGTATAATATTAATGAATATATGTCAAATAAATTAAATTATTATGATATTTATAAAATATTTTTAATTCTTAAATGATAATTAATGATTTTCTATCTTACCTTCTCACTCGCTAAAAGATGATAATGTTATTTGTTTAGGTGTGAACTACCACCTTCACAGAGCGATTCGACTCTCTTTTAATCACCACACTACAGGGATGATATATATATAATTGTATTTAGACATATAATTTCATATATATATATATATATATATGTATATTATGATAATTATAGAAATATAAAATATTTCATACCTTATTTCTGTAATGATGGTTGGAAAATTTAAACATTACTCATGTGTGCGTATAGCCTACCATATCCATGGTTATAATATACCTCATTTATCAAATCCATATATCATGATTCATATTAAAATTATAATTTATGTATATATATGATACTTTTTTAATGGTTATTCTTTATTTGAATATGGATCTATATAAAATACAAAAGAATTATATGTTTTTACAAAACATGAATGGGAAAACAATGCAAATAGAACCTGAAAATAATGAAGGATAATTAATGGAAGGTTGATAAGATATTATAAAATGATCATTTTTTAAATTCTAAATATAAATATAATTCTTTTATAAGGTAATGAAATGATTAAAAAACTATACATGAGGTTAAATAATGTCCAACCAAAAGGAAGCGTGAGGTGAGGGATTTCTTAACTCAATTTCCATTCATTGGGTTAAAATAATATATCATTGGTAATGTCATAAAAATATTATGTGTTTAATTACCTCTGGTTTTTGTATGTATTATTCCCATTTTTAGTTTTACTTTCATTCTATTCATAGAATAAATTCCTTGATTAATCGCATTCAGTGATATAACTTTGTATGGGACTTCGTCTCAATTTCTCTTCATTAAGGAATTTTGTAATGTTGTGAAACAAATTTATTTTATAAGGTGTTTATACTACCCAATTGAAATGTAATATCCTAATTAATTAATAATTCATGGAATTTTATGTTTCAATTTTAATTATTTCATCCAAGGGGATTTTTAATTAAAATAATCCAAGTAATAAATAATTTCATAACCCAATTTGTTTTCATTGGGTTATACTACTTCTACATTTTCCATTGATATTATAAGATTATGTTTGTAATTAATTTTAATTATATTATGTTTTATTTAAACTTTTTCGATGGTTATTTACATTTTATACACTTAATGTATCCATTGATTAATTTTCACTTCAACGTTATGATCTTTTTGAGGTTTTATATCAAAATCTCAATTTAATGGGGATTGGTTGTGATTGAATTTCAGTAGAAGGAAATTATTTGATCATTATCCAATAAACCCATTTCATTTTATTATACTCAGATTATTAATATGTTTTCATGTTATAGTTCCATTTTACCACTCTTTTTTACTTAAAATCGCGGAATCTGTTTTAAGAAAATATCACTTCATTTTTTTCTCTTCGGTAGAAAATCTGTTTTCTTCAAAAAAAAACTCAGTCTATAAATGTTTTCAATAAAAATTAACTATTTAAAAAAAATTTAATAAATATATTTTTACACATTAAGTATATTCAAGAAAATATTGAAACAAATAATCAAGTCATTTTCAAAAAATGTTCATTTTTATTTAACAGAAAAACATAAAGGAATCCTCACTTTATCATACTCATCATGTACTAAATTTACTACTATCAGAAGAACCCAATGTTTTAGATATTACTTTATAAGATTAGAATATTATTTTCAATGAAATTTATATTCAAAATGTTTTGTGAAATTTTACCTTTCAAAAGTGATTTCCAAACATAAAGAGATATGTTCCTCAAGAATGTTTTGATGACATTGTTATGGAATTCATATATATCAGCGACAACAACCCATTAGTATTAATCCAATGGGTATATGTTTGATTGATACTATCCTGATTAATTCTAATGAAGTATTATTATTATCTTGACCAAGGAATGTATTGAAAATCACTTTCATGGTTTATTTTTTTGTCATTAACTTTCCCTTGAATTATTCACTTAATTTTGATAATTGGACATTAGATTTCCCCTAAATATATATATTACTTATCATTCATATGTTTATTTATTAATCTATATATCACATCTACATATAGTGATCTACATTGAAATTTATTTTTTTATCTTGGGAAATATTGATAAATTCATATTTTATGCTCAATATGATATTTGATGATAATGAACATTTTTGATGACTGAAATTGATCATTTTATATATGAAGAATTATTTGGAAATTAATACATGGGTGGGTCCCTAATATAGATACCCCTTTAATGAATTTTTTGTCTCATGTGATGAAATATTTTTCTAACGTATGATAAATGGGTTTCTACCCATAATTTTTAAATGTTGTTGGTGAATGATCCTAATGGTAGAGGTATCACGAAGCCAGATATCATGACAACCAATAAATAAGTATTTCTTATATTTAGAATTAAATTATTTCTTTTATGAGATTTTCATTAGTATATTATCTCTAGATACATTTAATTATAATTTTATTGATCAAATGGAATGTGTTTTTAGATATTTACCTTTCAATATTGATTATGAATTATCTTTTTATGCATGATATTTTCTATACGGTATTATCTGTAGATAAATTTAATTATATATTGATCGATTAAAAAGAGTGTTTTTAAAATTATTTACCTTAATATTTTAATTAATCCTGTACATTATTATGTGAGATTGGTTATATAAATGGCACGTGTGTATAATTATATACATTTCCATGTTTATTATATGCATTTATTTATGATATATTCTATTGAACATAACCCTTGTGGAGAGTTTAAGATTGGGCTAATTTTTTTCAGTTACTAGGAATCCATGATGTGTACTATGATTGATATTTAAGTATATTCTAGAGTAAATAAGGATAATCTAAAAAATATATGTTTTAATATTTGTTTTAAAATCTACTATGTGATTCATGTTTATATTTTTTTACAAGACAAAAATAATATTTGGCCCTTCGGGATTTGAATCCTTGAGATTTATTCCAATGTAACAAATAAGATACAGGCTCGATGTTATATTGGTTGGGGTCTCTAAAAGAACCCCATAAGGGGATTCACTCCATACATTATCTTGGAAATTTATCTTTGACATGATTAAAATTTCTTCTCATTAGATTCACTATAGTTTAGTTTAGATAAACAAGAATAATGGAATGTTGAGGAAAATTATTGTTCATTAGGAGTAACATTCAGGTCGGGAGTTTCCTCTTAAGGCTGTCCATTTTATTCTTTGAATCTCAACATGATAAAATTTTATAGGACTCTTATTTCGATTTTGTGTCTCATCGACTTGATATCTTCCATCTTCCCATGAATTTATTCTTTTTTTGAATACCTTTTTCCACCTAAATATTATTGATCATAAAGATTCCAATTGTGGAAAAATCTAATAAAATTTAAAATTGTTATGTGAATCCACATTATTTCATATACCTTTAGAAAGTTTTTCGGCTTCCAGAAATTACTTATTAAATATCAGTTGATTTTTCAAAATAACTAGGCACTCATTCTGTTTAATCTCAATATTATTATAATATTTTCATGAATTATAACTGTTCTTTCGTTAAATCCATATCTATTTCATAATAATGGGAATTTATCCTAATAGTCATTTAATTAATTTCATATTTGTTTGATCCACTTTCTTATATCTACAAAATTCTTCTTATATATGTCGATAGCTATTCTCAAATGGAATCTTTGATGGATTTCTTACCATAATATTCTTTCTTTGTGAATATCTTATCTATATTCCTCATGAATCCCACTTTATTAATTATTCATTCATGGGGAAAAAAAGTTTACTATAAAAAGTGGGCTTTGAGCCTAATCTTTTCATAGCACCAAAAAATGGCGTTGAATATGAATCTATAACCTTGTTCTGCATTCTATCTAGAAATTTTTTTAATTCACTTCTTCATACTACGCGTTTTTTCCTATAGGAAAGGGGTGTTCATGAAATATTTGTTTTTACCTTTTATCTCGGATAATATCTCTCACATATCATCATTTTAACACACTATTTAATAGTTCTATTCCATTTAAAGAGACCAATTTGACTAGTATGCTTATTTAATTACCTTCAAACCATTCTATTATTGTCATATCTTCATATTATCTGATGATTTTTTCATATTTCGTATGTATAAGTTATCATAATTACATTGGCCACTTTTATTTCAATACATAATGAAATCTTTAAAACATTCAAATCTATTATATATAGAGATTGTCTTTTTCTATGTATTTCCCTTCTCGGGTTCATGTATTTTTTTATTTTTATAAATTTTCATGTTATCCCAAAAATAAATTTTCTTGTGACCAAACATACTAAAACACCAATAATAGACGATGAATCTACTTCTCTTATTTTCTTATGTGGACTATCCATATTTCAAATATTTTGAAACTTTCATTATTTGAGTTCAACCACCACTACTACTAAAATTAAATTTCTATTTTGAAGGAAAAAAATGAAAGAATGTACAACAAACCTACAAAGGCAGATCAACAGGAGACAAGGCCTAAGGATTTCTAAAGTAATGTAGGCTGAGGTGAATAACTCTATAAATATATTTTCTCACTCTCCATTGATGTTGTGGTATTATAATTATTTTTCAAAATCTATACCTTCCCAAAAATTTGTTAAAACTTATAGATGAAATTGAAATGAAATTATTATATAATATAATTTATCAGTTGTGGGATAAATTCTTCTTAGAGGATGTTTTCATTTGGCTCTTGGATGATCCCATGCAACTCTTAGAGTCATGATACTCAATGAAAACTTGTGTGAAAAAATATCATATTACTGAAATTTGAGATGTTTTGTCTTGTGGTGATTCTAAATTCTTCAATCTCACCTCTAGCTCTAAACACTTCATGTTGAGGAAGTAATTTTATTCCTCAACAGATCTCAGCTAATATTATGAGTCATCCATTATCTTATTTATTAGTTATTATGGTATTTTTCTCGATTCATGTAATTAATTTTCAATATAGATTACTTTATTTTATTTATTGTCAAATTGAGAAGCATTGAAAATCATTGAACCCTTGTGCAGTTTTTCAATAACATGAAAATATTCAATAAAAAACTATTTGAAATACATCTTTCATACGGAAATTAGATTAAAATTCTTCAGCAACTTCAGTATAAATTTTATTTAAAATATTTTTTGTGTCATCCTTTTATATGAATATTTTTTATATTGTTTCTTATACCATCCTTTTTATTTAATGCATATTCCATGGAATTATATTCTTATTATATTTATGGTTCTTTATATTGAAACCCTTGATATCTCAACAAATAAAATTTAAAAATTATTTGGGTTCATTATGAAGATGATTCTTAAATTAAAAATGATGATATCTAAGTAACACATTACCATCACAGATTTAACAAGATTTTCTAGGAGAATAATAATCAAGAGAATTAGTGCATGTTATACCATTTAGAGTTCATTTTTTTGGGGGTTTCTCTCTATTAATAATATGTCTATTATTCATCATCCATGATTGTCATTTCTTCTTGTTCTTCTATTTCTTTGATGAAATATCAAAATTAATATCCTCTGGGTTAACATCCATTTTATTCATATGATGTGGCTCATTTTTTTTTTGAAATTTTCACATCACAAAAGCTACCTTTGACTACAAGAGATAATCTCCCTCTGATAGCAAGTATAGTTCCACAAGTCGAGTTTCCCCTTGAGAGGGGGAGAAGGGGAGGGGTCGGAATTAGTGGACTATTTTTTAAATTATTTATATTTTAATAATCCTAATAAAAATTTATAGTTTGTGATCCAATTTGAGATATCTCATAGTCTTACCTCATATAAAAAAATTGAGATCACAATACATGGTGTTTTTAGGGTTTGGTAAAAATACTGACTCTTTTCAATATTGGTCAGTCCTCCCAATATGGATTTTCATCTATCATCTTATTATCAATAATAATGGATTACGATACAACAATTTATACACCACAGTTATTGATCATTCAGTTGATACTGGTTATATCCCTCCTAACAATCTAACTCTTTTACTTATGTTGGATACACACCCTAACCCTATTATCTTATCCTTAACTAGTTAGACACCCAACCTAAATCCCCTAGTTAGAAGCTCCTCATTCTTCTTGTTTTTTGATCGTAGAGTATACTTTACTATTTATTATTCCGATTGATCTTTATCCATAAACATACTAGATCTACTCTACCTATGTACACCGGTTTAAGAAATTTTATAGCTTGATTGTGTTTTAAAACATATTTTTATCTTTTTATCATGATCTCGTATTCTATAGTATATCATAATACTTAATAAAAAATTATTCATTCTATTTCATGAAGTCCCAACCCCAATAAAATGTGTTGAATTGATGCACACAATATATTTAACATTATTTTATATTAGAGTTTACTTCCTCTACTCGAAATGATTCTTGTCAAGATCTCAAATTAATTCATGAATTCATGAAATAATTCATAGTGTATGAACATTTCACATAATGTTTTTTTATTCTCATTAACTTATGTGTGTTCTCAATTTTATCAAATTATCTCCAACACCCTTTGAACTTCTTTTTTTCAAACCCTAAAAATTATTGATGTTTTTCAATTGTAACACTTAGGGTACATGTCATGCACATAATCTATGGAAAACATTTGTGTCCATATTCATGTAATGGAATATGTGATACCTTTACTACCTTCATGTAATAAATATATTCATGTGATGTCTTCTATTTGTTTCACACAAATGATGTGCACTGGATCTCCTTAATGAAACCATTGTATGACAAGTTCTTTATATGTCTAATGTATGTTATGTCTCAATATTATTTATGTAAATGATATACATTATTCCTAAAACCATTTCATAACAAAATGTATGTGATGATCATGAGTAGTTAGTTTCAAGATCAATTTCATCAATCATGAAATCCTAGAAAATCTCATAGGACTTTCTCCATCATTCACACACTTCAATCAAATGAGTTTAATCGTATTAATGTAGGTATAATTATTAATGAGGTATTATCTTAAATAAAAAATAGTAGTTGGTTGATATACACAACATTATCATATCTTGTGGATGCTCAGTTTCTTTTGAAATGATACTTGTCTAAATGTTCTGAACAGCAGCTAAAGCCTTATCCCCTTGCCTCTGTATTTATAAGTTATCCACTCACCTCCATAGCCTGAGATTATTTTGATTTCTGAATGAAAATTAAATTCCAAGATAACTCAGGATATCATTCACATTTTAATTCAAAATCATTAATATTTTTTATTCCTCATCAAAGGGACAACATGTAATAACAAAATACATTATAATATATTCTCTTGAAATAAATTTCTTTAATAACTTGATTTCTAAGAAACATCATATTAAAACCACCATGAAATCCTATTAAAATATTATTATGTAACAATTTTATAATTTTATAATTCATCATGTCAATATTACATTAGTTGTAACTTTTTGGATTTTTTGAAATGATTGATGTTTTAGTGAATATTGAAAATTATCATTTGTTACAAAACTGTAATTTTATTTTATTGAAAAACCCCATAGTGAATTGAATTTAATCCAAAATTAACATAAGAATCATCAAGTTAGAAATAATATAAATAATTACATTTAATACATAATTATACTTTCTTTTTGTATATGTCCATTTTTTACATCGAAATGCATTTTTTCTAAAAATAAAGTTTCATTGTATTTTTTGTTTTTATTATAAATTAATTTCAGAACTTTTATTAATTAAATTAAAAAATGGATTAAAAATTTTAATTCCAAAAGTAAAAATTATATAAATAGGATCATTTTTTTAGACATTATGAATAGAATCCTTAGTGGATTGTTGTCATCTCAATAAGGGTAATACAAGTTAAACAATGACAAAAATTTGGAATAAGTCATTAATTTTTTTTATAAAACATACATTTATCCAATTATATGAATTTAGTTCCACCATTCCCATCCATTTATGAAAGAATTGTCCACATGGTTCCATTTTTCATTAATAGAGACCTTTATTTTACTTTAATAAAGGAATAAAAGAAAAATGTTACACTTTTTACATTAATATCTCTAGCCTTTTTTACATACGGATAAAAAGTGATTATATTTTTTAAAAAATTATTATTTTAAATAAGAATTATATTTCTTATCATGTTAATTTAATTATAATTTTTCGTTATTGAATAATATATTGAAATACTTACACAACACCGACATAGTATTTATTGAATTAATAGAAAAACAAAATAAATGATTTAAAAAAAATATAATGTCATACAATTTGTCTATATTACTTTATTCAAAAAAATTATAGATTCATATATCATTATAGGTATTTTTATAGGAGTATATTCAAATTGTTTCATTTTAATTGTTACTTTAATGCCTAATAAAATGAATAGTGTCAGAATTGGAATTATTACCATTTTTTGAAATTGATATTCTATTAAAATATTTAACAATAATTAAATTATTGAAATAATACACATGGGATAATATAAGGTTTAAAATTTCACCCCTTTTCCACTTATGATTCAATATTTACATTATAAGTACAATTATAACCATTTAATAATTATAAAGTCATTATAATGGTTAAGGTTAAAAATGGTTAATGAAGGTGTTAATCAAAGAGATAAGGTTCAAAATTATATCTAACCCAATATAAATTTTATTTAATTATTATATTATGACTATATACTCAATATTTTTTATTTTATAACATTTTAAAGAATTTTATATGTGTTAAACATAGATTAAATTATAACATTTCATGAATTCCCAAAAGTACTCATCCCCTCACATTTAAATGTACTTCCCTTATATCATTTCATTACACCAATTTAAGAAATTGATATCGACCATAAACTTAAAAATTCACTAATTAACTTCCATAAAAATAATTTATAGTTTCTTTTCTTCTTAAAGAACCATTCTAGGGGCCGTTAAGAAGGAATCTAAAGGAAGTCTTTTGAATAAGAGGTAATCATCTTTACCGACACATTCAAGATGATTTCTTCTAATAATTCATGTCAAAATATTTTATCCAAAATAAAATAATAATTATTGTATATTAAATATATTTATATTATATTTTTTATTTGGGAAAAGAATTTTCAGCCTTTTTTTCAGCATACAGAACGTTAAAACATCGCTCAAGCATATGTATGTCTTGCCTTCTTCATGAAGTGGTGTAATTAATATTTCATCAACACATTACTTGGATGGTTAAAAATATATAAATAATTTATATATATTATATTAAGGACATAAATATTCTTATTCAATTATAATATGATATCTACTCTCTTATCTACCAATCCGTTAGAAAATAATAATGTCGCTCGTACACATGTGTGTACTACCACCTCCATGATGTGATGTGATTCATTTTTTATTTCCATTTTTCATGTATAGTAAAATGGACATATTTAATAAATATATAAGATATATATGTTATAAAATAATCCTAAAATTTTTAATTATTATTTACCAATCCTCTTTTATCCAACAAAAAGTGAAAACAACATTCATGTGTATGTACGACCCACCGTATCCATTATCAGTGTAATTAGTTTTTTATATTTTTATATTATGGATGAATAAAAATATAATATATTAAATATATATTATATTTATTTCATGAATAAAATTATATATATGATGGAACACTGAGAGATATAAAATGACCGAAACAACTGAATCAAACATTTATAAATTACTTATCAGTTTACACCAGAATATTGATAATAATAAAAAATTATTTACAAACATATGATAAAATGTTATAAATGGATCATATATGATATTATAGATAGATATAGAGTATATTTTATGTATTTATAATAAATATTAATTTTTTATACATGAGGTTAAAAGCAGTTATGACTTAATCTGGATTTGAGGGAAGGTATTTTATTTAAATTTCCATCTTATTAAATATTTTGTAATAGGATCCTATTTTATTTTTGTAGAGTATATACTACCCATATTATATATTTAAAAATTATATATGTTTATTAATGGTCAATAAAATTTCAATTAATGTTCACTCATTAAAGGTGTAATAATTTAAATGTTACGAAAGATGAAAGAAATTATTTTAAAATATTATTTTTATTAAGATTTCTCTTTCTTCATTGAAGAAATACTACAATATATCCTTTATAAAATCCATATATTTTCTCATACTATTAATATTTAAGAATTTTTAATATTTTATTATTGTTTTTCATCACTTTTTAACTTGATACAAGAAATAAAATTTTTTAAAAATCTGATCTTATTTCTCTTTTGATCGGGTAAAATATTATTCCATTTCCATATTTTTAAAATTTTTTTTTAAAAAGTAATTTTTACATATTTAAATTACTTTTCAAGGAAATTTTATATTATACTTCAATTCTTATATTGTTTTAATAGGATATTTATATTTTTTTCTGATTTTTTTTCAACTTTATTTACTAAAAGGAAAACGGAAAAGTTTATTTAACGTATATGGTGTTAATGGATTTTCCTATCATAAAAAACTGTTTTATACACTTTTAGATTCTTATATAAGATTTCAACTGTTTTAAATAGAAAAATATATAATTAATTTTTACTTTTAATATTTTTAGTCCCATTTCCTTTACTCTCTAAAGGATATTATTTTATATTTCCAATGAATTTATGGTCATATTATATCTATTATTAATGTCATGTTCATTAAATTTATCATGAAACATTCACAATCATGAAATAAATGTTAATTATGAATTTAGTTTATATATAAATTTACTTTGTATCATGTATATGATTGTTTCCTAAACCATTTACCATTTATATATGTGGATTTTTACTATGAAATTTAATTCACTAACAGTGAGAATCTTAATATTCCATATTTTTTTTCAAAACATAGAAATTTTGCTGATAATGAATATTGTTTATGAATTAAATTCCTCATTAAATATATGAGGAGTGCATTGTACATACCGTTATGGGTAGATATTATAATTATTTATCCCCTTTATGCATTAATGGGTATCATGAGACAATTCGGTTGTCCAAAATTATTAAATGGGTTTTTGTTATATATCTACAGTTAAATTAAACTATCATGGCACAATGACATAATTGTAAAGATATCATGATACCTGAGTCCATGATGTCCAATTTAAATCATTTCCTTTATTGGTAATTTTTTTATTATTATCCTTGAGATTATTTCATTGATATTATCCATGGATTCATTTCATTCTCATCTTATTGATTAAATAGAATTTTTTTTCATTTATTTACCTTAACAAATTTATTATTCCCTATTTACAAATGAGGAATTATTCTATACATAACTCCTACTGAACACATAATGTCAACCGTTATTTTTTTCTAATACCCATGATATGAAGAAGTAAATTGGGATTTATATTAAGGATACAAAATTATTTATTTTGCTATGTATTTTATATTTACAATATAATAGTGGAATCATGTATGTATCTAGTTCTTCAATAATATTAAATTTATCAATCCTTCAAGATAATATTACATATATCTTATTACATTTTAATAAATTATAAATTGGATTTGGGTTACTATAGTTTTGGTTTCTGTAGTTGGTAATTGAGGAAGTTTAGTATATACTTTGGGAACTTGATGTTAAATGAAAACCACTAACAATAGAATCATGTTAATCCCTTATAGTATTTGATAACTTTTACCATTGTAGGGGTTTTTATTTTAGGGGTAAATATTTTTGATGAGTATGAGATAACACTCTATGTTCCATTATTTAGTGATGAAACCTAATGAAATAAGAAGAATCAATACCCGTATATAATTTAGTGATTTCTCTAATGAGAAATCCAATATGGATGGTTTTTTAATTGATTATATAATGACCTTATCAGGGTAGTTGAATCAGGATAGGGTGAATAAACATTCTTGAATATATAATATTTTTATTTCAAATCATTATTTTCCTATGTTGGATATATTTATGCAATAATTTAATCCATATTTTAATCAAACTAATAATTTATTGGTAGTTGAGAAATGAATTAAATTCATTTAAAAGATATTTGAGACATTATAATGTAATGAAAGTGAAAATTTTATTCTATAAGTGTATAGTTTGAAAGGGTATAATGATCATTGGTTTCCACTAATTTAGAAAAGTAAATATGTTGAATTAATTGAAATAATGGAATGAAAGAACATTTAATGATATTTTCTAAAGAAATAATTCCCTTGACAATAGTGAGATGAAATTTTGTGGAAGGTTATCAAATTAATATATAATGAATAAGAAAGTGTGTCAGGGTATGAGGTTAACCTTACAATATTATCAAGTCAATCTTTAGGTTAAATATATAAATTAGAAATAAAGATTGATTGTTTCATTGATGAGATTACCCTGAGTCTCCAATGATCACTACTTACTCAAAATTTATCATCATATGATGATATATTTTAAAGTTCCATTAAGATAGAGAAATAATTATATAGATCCTATATCATTAAAATAAATCATGAGAAGAATAGTTCAGTTGAGCACTAATAAAAAGTGAACACATCAATGAAGAAGAATGTAATGAAGTAGTTTCCATTATATAAAAAATGCAGAATAAATATCCTATTAAATTCCTTAATGGTATGGGAGATTATAACAAGTGTGGAGGTAATGGACATTGAGAAAAGGAAATCATGTCAAAAAAAGAAATAACTATAATCTAGTTCTTCAACTTTAAATAGAAGAAGCTTAATTCAAACTAATTCCTTGTGTATCAATGTAACTCCCCAACCCTAGAAGCCCGGATCTGATGTATTATTTTAATACATTAGAATGATTTCAAGGAATCATGTTCCGAATGACCGATCATTTTAGCAGTGATGGAAAATAGATTACATACATGAATGTTACATTACACTTTATAACATAAAACCAAGCATAAATAATCCTTTAAGAATTCCATTATTCCCCTATCTTAACCGTTCATATTAATCATAATTAACTTCTTGTAATACTAGGATAATAAAATATAATAAAGGGATGAGATCATATGCCCAGTAAGGGTAAATAATTCTGAGGAAGCTATAAACTTTTAAAAAAAGATGTATAATAAAAACAGTAGGATTTTAAACATAAAACATGAGCATAATATGGTAAAAATAAGTCAAACATTACCATATAAATATGAACACAGATATTCTACTAGTTGAATAATCACATGTAATAACTAATTTCATAACGAGGGAATGCATAATGCTAGACATAATAACTACTACTTCAAGGCCTTGTGCCAAGACCATTCAGAAATATTCTATCAAGGCCTTGTGTCATGACACTAGTTTATCTAATGAGGCCTACTAAAGCATCAAGGGGATATATTAGGCCCCGAACTTCAATTACTAGGTCTAATTAATTCCTCATATGAAAAGGCTGAAACATAACATAATAGTTTGTATTAAAACTAGCATATGAAATTTCAATAATTTAACGCTAAACCCTGAATGGTATAAAAATACCACATCCATAATCAAACATATCATAACTCATTCAATACAATATGGAAGATTAAATTATAATAAATCAACCTCAATCAAGAATAATACCTAGTAGAGGATTTTGATATTGTTGAAAATGATCAGTAAAACTCTTTGAGAGAAATATCCCATTTCCATGAAATCATTTAAAAGACACACAATTTATAAAGGAAAATTATATAGAATAGATTGTTGAATCAAATTGTCACATACCACTTTGAATATTTTGAAAATAATTAATGTTTTAGAACAATCATGCCCATATAAATATATCCTTAAATTCATTTTGAAAACATGGACATTAATTAAATAGATTTAGAAAAAAATAATTATTTGAAACATTTAAATTGATGATCTTGTTAATGATACCCTTATATAAAAACTGACAAGATTCCTTTTGGAATTTTTTTATAAAACATGGACATGGATGATAAATATGTCCCAATAAATACTTACACATAAACAATCTCTGCTAATAATGAGATTGAGGAATTAACCCTTACCTTGTACATTCCTTTAGTTGAGGGTACATTTAACCTCTTTTATAATGACTATAGTATGATATTAAATTATACCAAAACCAAATTCATATTTATGATATCATATATGATTCATTTATGACATTATACTACCCATTTAATACTAATTTATATGTTAATGTAACATTTTGTGAAATAATCGATTTCATTATCATACATGTTTTAACTTTTTATTTTTGATAGTATCACTAAGATCATGATTTACATAATTCCAGAATATAAAACATGATTTATATATCATATATATTCAGAATTTAAATTTGTATAATAGATATTTATATTAAATGGAAACACTGTTCCTAGTGACGGTAGTTCATACGTACTCATGAATGTTGTTTTCGTTTTCTTATCATATAGTATGTGTCACACCCCGACTGACACTTCTTTTTAATTTAATTATTTTAGAGTCTCACTTTTGAGATTTGGCTTGAACTGGTTTTTTTAAGAGAAATTGGGATCTTATATGGGTGCGTGACTGTACGCGCGACCGTGTGCAGCGCCCAACCTTAATAAGGTAATTTTTTATGAATAAATTTATTATTACATGGATGCAAGACTATGTCACGACCATGTACGCATCTATGTGCAGATTCCAGACTCAATAAGTAATGCAATTATTTTATGACTAGTTCTATTGTTTTAGTTTTATCATTGGTATTACTATTGTTTAATCTAATATTTAAATTAGGTTATCATTATCCTTGATGTTTCTACTAATATTAAATTTGGTTCTGATACTAAATTCTTGTCGCAAAGATAATATTATTTTTCTGTTTTTTTAATAACAATAATTACAATATTATTAATATTAAGATTATTATTAGTATTATTATTATTATTATTATTATTATCATTATTATTGTATTAGATTAGTTTGGATTTTTTTAGCATTTATTTCCCTTATTTTATTTATTTTTTCATATTCTTTTCTTTCTTTCTCTTTATTTTTTTTCTTCTTGTTTCTCTCTTATTTACCCTTTACCTCATCATACAAGGCCTCCCCCCATACCGATTTTCATTTTGCTGCTCCCCCCCTTTTTCCCCCATCGCGCCAGACCTCTCCCCTCTAACCCTAGCCCACATACCACCTCTTCGCCGGACCGCTCCCCTCGCTGGCCTCCTTCGGCACACCATCATCCCGTGCCAAACCTTCGTGTCGAACCGACATCAGGCCGTGCCCCGCCTTTCCCTATATTACCTTGTGCGCTTCCGTCGACCCGCCAGTCCTGCTCCCGTCCGGCGACGTGCACCTGGACCAGTGTATCTACCCTCTGGCTTACCTCACGCCGTCGTTCCACCCTTATACTTCTATCCCAGTGAGCCACATAGCACCACCTTATGCCTCACACACCATAGACCTGTGCCGCTCCTCCCTTCTCTGGATAGCCACGTCACGCCACACCTTTCGACACCCTCCATCATGCCCGGACAACGTCAGGAACCCCTTTCCGTAAGTGCACTTTACCTCGGTTGATAGTTCTTTAATTTGATTAAGTTGCGGTTAGGGTTTTGATTTGGTGTCGGTTCAATTTTGGTGTAATGGGATTGATGTTTTGGTGTTAGATATTGTTTGAGTTGATTGTAGTGAATTCGGTGCGTGATTGGAGCATTGCTTTGTTATTTGGGGTTTTCTGACACCAAGGTAGGCGGTTCCTCTTATAATTATTTTTTGATTAATTCATTTGCATGATTAATTAATTTTTCATATTATTTAATTAGTTTTCCGGGTACGAAGTGGTTTTATTTTATTCTCTTGAGATCTTATATGCATTGATTTGTTATTAAGGTGTTTATGTGATATTAGTGTGATTTTTTGTGTAAACCCATGTCAAGCTGGTTTTTAGTGTTTTATAAATTGTGAACTTGACATATTAGATCATGCAATGGATGCATGATATATTTTAGCATGATATTAGTGTGCCTTTGATTCTAAAAAGGAGGTTTGGGTGTGTTTTGACATAAGATCATGTGTTTCTTTGTTGGTTTGTTTATTTATAAATTGTAACTTTTTTAATTAAATGATATTTGTGGTGCATATCATGTTTTGATAATATTACATTGTGTGTTAGGTTCTAAAGTGGAATTTTAAATAAAACCAAATGTTTCTTTAGTGAAAACTTTATTACATAATCTGTTAACGCTTGTTTTAAACTACTCAAATGGCTTCTTTAATTGGTTTAGGTGGTGCGTATTGAACTCTTGATGTGGCGTTGTGTGTGTTTGGTTACGAAAGATTTTTGGGTTGGTTTTGTGTGTAAATTCATGATCTGCTTTTCAAAATTTGTTTATTAAAAATATTAAATGTTTTCTTAAATAGTTATTAAGGATGAAAAGTTGTTTTAATTGGTTGTGTAACTGATGTAGATTTAGTTTTAATATATTTTTATTGTGCATTTTTTTCAAAAGGGTATTTATATTTTTAAGTGGTGGTTTGTTTAATGATAAGGGTTTTTTATTGCGAAAATGGATTAATTGAGTAAGTAACATATGTAGATTGTGTTTTAAAAATAGTTTGATGTGCATATTATTTTAATAGAGGGTTTGGGGTTTTCAAATGGTGTTTTTTCATGTGTAAGTACCCTGTTGAGATTTTATGCATAAGTGTGATGTGTGACATGAACTTGAAACTTGCTTTAGCACAATGCGGTAAGCCCGAGTAGCTAGGAGGGTGGACTAGACTAGTGGTCTAGTTTTCCAGAGGTGAATCGACCTGGTTTCACTGAAAGGACTGAAGATTGCAACACTAACTAAACATATGCTTTTCTATGGGTTGTGGCCTTCTATGAAACGTTTTCTAAGATTTGTGGCCTTCTAAGCAATGTTTTTTGAGGGTCATGGCCTTCTGTGCCATGTTTCAAGAAGACACAAAGATCTAGGGGCCCAAGCTAGCTTACACCCACGCGGCCTCTCCCATATTAGTGCTCATTGGTTACTTTACGCTCATCAGTGTGACACATGGATTATTTGAAAAAGGTAAGGGTGTGTGTGTTTTAATTTAAGTTTCTTCCTTAAACTGTTTTTCTTTTAAAACATATTTTCTCTAAATTTGTTTAATCTTTTAGTTCTTTACTTTAATTAAACTTGCAAATGTATTTTTCATTTAATAATTGTGCATGGAACCTTTTCTCAGTGGAATCCTACTCGGATTTTATCTCACACCCTACATACACCTTTGGGTGTATGTAGACTCTATTTCATTTGTATTACAGGTCGAGGCATCGGTCATAGTGACGATGATTCGAGTTGAATTGGTTTCCCCGTGCTGGTTGGTAGCGGCGGCTTGGGGATGTGACTCCTCATTCCGCACGATGGGTTGTGTAGAGTTTCGTTCTTTTTCATGATGTAGTCTCTTTTGGGTTTTTATTTCAAGTTCTTAACATGAAGTCTGAACATGGTAAGGGCTTTTTTGGTTTTATGTTTTTAGTTTCAATTTTTTTAGCTTGTTGTTTGTTTTAAATTTATTTTTTTGGGTAAATCGTTTCCAAGTTTTATTTTTGATACCTAGGCACTAGTGCCAGTCCGTGGGGATCAGGAACGCCCTTCGGTCCTTGTCACGGACCGGGTTGGGCACCGGGTTGGATGGTGACCCAGACTGGTTCGTGACAAAATGGTATCAGAGTAGGTTTTTTTCTTATTATTTGGGATGTTAGGTAGATTTGAGATAGGATTGTCGATACTCGAGTGGTAGGTGCAGGAAGAGTGTCATGAAATCTTACTCGTTCTGATCCTCAAGTAACCAGGGGTAGTTCGGGATTTATGTTTTTTTATTTTCTCTATGCGGATGGGGGATGACAATAGGAGTAAACCGGTACTACGTGTGGCCTCACATGGAGTAGCGACCCATGTGATGCCCGAGAGTACAGTTCGACACTCCTAGGGGTTGGTGCTTTCCTATGTCATGGTCTGCTAAACCATGTAGTTGGGTTACACATGGCCACAAGTCCTCCGCCCAAGTGCTTTAATATTTGTGATGACTTTCTTCAGTTTTGGGGTTGGCATGAAATTTTTTCCCTTTAAAAAGGGAAGCGGACTTTTGTGCTGCTCTTATTTTATTTTGGTGTGCAGTTGGCATGATATTTGGGTTGTGTTTCTCTTGGACCTTGTTTTTGGAATTTGGCATTGATTTGTCGAAGTTAAATTTCTAAATGTATGTCTTGGTTTGTTTGAAATTGGAGTGGGTTGTTTTATAAATGGAAATCATTTTGGAAATTTGTCTTGAGTTTTTGAAATAGTTGGAAAAATGTATTTTGGAAAATTGGGAATGTGTTGTTTTGAATGTGAAAGAGGCTTGTTTCTTTTCCAGTAGTATCCTTATCAGTGCTCGCATGTGCATACGGAGTAATTGGTGGAAAAATTGGTCGATTGTGTGGATGGGTGCTTGAGTGGCATTAAAATTCATATTTTCGAGGCACCATAGAATATCAGTGGTGATTGATTAATTTTTAAGGTTGCTTCTTGTTTCCTAAAAAGTGGGCCTTTTCATAAATGGGTTTTTGTGGTCAAATGGTTTTGGATATGGAAAAAAATGACATTGCGTTTCGAGTAATGATGGATTTTCAAAATAGCTTTTGGGCTTGTTGTGCAGTGCCTGGTTTTTCAGGGGAGTGTTTTCTTTAAGAATGAATTGATGTTTTAAATTGGAATTACTAAAAATTGTGTCTGAGGAAGGGATGCTTATTTTGAGATGTGTTTCGATTTGTGGAAGACTTTTTTTTGTATATTTTTTAGGATATGCCCCATAGGAATCTCTCACGGGTTTCCAGCAACACTCTCATTTCTTGGCTCAACCCAAACTCCCAGTGGAGTGGCGGAGTTGGGTTCTACTTGGTGGTGTCAACTATTCATAGATGTCGAGGTCAGTTGGATGGAATTAAGTGCTTTTGGAAAGTTGGAAGTGTCACTGGTTTTGGAGTAACTCTAGATGTTGGGTATGCATATGTTGTCTCGTGTACATCTGGTGGAACGGGACTAAACAAGCAAACGATGATAGTTCTGTTTTTGCTGCGAATGGTGATGTCGTGAGCGACCCTCAAGACTAGCCTCATTCTGCGGTTGTATCTATGTAAAGGCGAAGGAATTTGGTGTATCTCGTAGTATCTCGACCAGTCAACAGGTGGATAAGGATGGGCATTTGACCTTTCTGACGAGCTAGCATCATGTTCCCAAAATGTTGTGTCAAACGATCAGTTTAAAGCTCATAATAGTTGTTGGTCCTATTTATATTGCGGTAAGTGAGGGTTCCTCATCCAATGAGGAGTGTGAACCAAAGGGATATGTTCCTGAAGTTCCACTCTCGTCGGTTTACATCGCGCGTTTGATAGACCGCTCAATATCCTATCTCTAGTATGGTCAGTCGGACACTCTAAGTCATTCGCTGCAATTTTCAGTTGGTCAGTTGATGGTGTGGCCACATGGGGAATGAGGAGAAGTATGCAGGATGCTTTTCTGGTGGAGGAAGTTCCAGTCAGAGGTGATCAGTTTATGACTGTGATGCGATAGATGCTTCAGACATCAGGGCCCCAGCCATAGGTCTCGGGGTGAAGCTTGCGTGCAGTCAAAACTCATCAGGCGTGGAATAGGCTCGATCCGACATAAGTCTATAGTGACCGGATGGAGACAGCTTAAATTTTCTTATTGCAGTATCTCCTATAAAGGCTTAATTTTAGCTGTGATGGGTATTAAAGCCTTGTATTCTTGTTGCAGTCTTATTTTGTGGGAGTTCCTATTGGGACTTGAAGAGGTTCGGAAAATCATTATTCTAGTAAAGCTAGTGAGTGTGCTCCATGAACCTTCTTATGGTCGGAGATGCTCATGTCTTGTGGAATTGTCATGAACATGTCTGGTTGCCTCCTGGTTAGGGGTTTCTGATATAAAATCTATCTCATGTGGAAGAGTGTTGTCCACTGTAGGAATAAACAGTGCAGGTCGGCCCGTGTGGTGGGTTTGCGATGAAGGGTTCAGTCTGTATTGCTCAAAGTAAATTGGGAATGCCCACGCAGGTTTCGTGGTGTTAGGAAATTTTAAAATGGTGGGGAGACCCTGTGCGGGTCTGACCGATGTCCCGTCTTGTATTGGTTCAACATAGGGAACTTTGAGGGTCAAGCTAGTGTGGGAGGTTGTATGAGTTGTGAGTTGTTTTGGTTTGAAGAACCAATATTTGACGAGAACCCTAATATGGTGGGGAGACCACCATAGGACGAGCGTGTGGAAGACTCTATTTTCAAAGTGCGCTTGGCGGAGTAACACCTTACTTCTGCTCCACCCAACCTCGACCATGCTAATTGGATAGCTTATGTAGTGGGTCGCTTGATGAGCATTCTTGGAGATCTCAAGAGGCCCTGGTGATCCCAATGTTAGGGGTTGGGGTGTTCCATGTTGTTGTTCTATTTCGAGGTGAATTCCTAGCTGTTGGTCATATTTCTTGGCGATTATGGTTTTGAGATCTTTGATGTTTCAGGTCATCTGCGTTTTGAATGCTCAGTCTTTGGGCGATTGAGGTGTGGTTTTAAGCGTCTTCACAGTCTTCCTTGGAACCCTTGTTTGACCTAGTCTTTTGGGACTTTCTGGAGGCAGAATGTGTCATGGTGGGGAGAATTGTCACACCCCGACTGAAACTTCTTTTTAATTTAATTATTTTAGAGTCTGACTTTTGAGATGCGGCTTGAACCGGTTCTTTTTTTAAGAGAAATTAGGATCTTATATGGGTGTGCGACTGTACGCACGACCGTGTGTAGCACCCAACCTTAATAAGGGAATTTTTTATGAATAAATTTATTATTACATGGATGCGCGACTATGCCACGACCACGTACGCGTCTATGCGTGGAGTCCAGACTCAATAATTAACGCAATTATTTTTCGACTGGTTCTATAATTTTAGTTTTATCATTGGTATTATTATTGTTTAACCTAATATTTCAATTAGGTTATTATTATCCTTGATGTTTCTACTAATATTAAATTTGGTTGTGATAATAAATTGTGGTCGCAAAGATAAAATTATTTTTTTGTTTTTTTAAAAACAATAATAACAATATTATTAATATTATGATTATTATTATTATTATTATCATTATCATTATTATTGTATTATATTTTTTTGTATTTTTTTAGAATTTATTTCACCTTATTTTATTTATTTTTTCTTATTATTTTATTTCTTTTTCTTTCTTTTTTTTCTTCTTGTTTCTCTCTTATTTCCCCTTTACCCCATTGCGCAAGGCCTCCCCCCTTCCCAATTTTCATTTTTCTGATCCCCCCCTTTTTACCCGGTCACACCAGACCTCTCCCCTCTAACCCTAGCCCGTCGACCACCTCTTTGCCGGACTGCTCTCCTCCGCTGGCCTCCTTCAGCGCACCACCGTACCGCGCCAAACCTTCCTGCCGAACTGCCATTGGGCCGTGCCCCGCCTTTCCCCAGCTTGCCTCACGCGTTGCCATCGACTCGTTGGTCCTGCTCCCCTCCGGTGACGTGCACCCAGACCAATGCCTCTACCCTCCGTCTCACCTCGTGTCGTCGCGCCACCCTCATAATTCCATCCCGGCGAGCCGCACAGCACCACCTGTTTCCTCACACACCCTAGACCCGTGCCTCTCCTCCCTTCTCCGGACAGCAGCGCTACGCCACACCTTTCGACACCCTCTATCACGCTCGGACAGCCTCTTGAACCCCTTGTCGTAAGTGCACTATACCTCGGTTGATAGTTCTATTAATTTGATTAAGTTGTGGTTAGGGTTTTTCTTTGGCGTTGTTTCAATTTTGTTGTAATGGGCTTGATGTTTTGGTGTTAGAGATTGTTTGGGTTTATTGTGGCGAATTCGGTGCATGATTGGAGCATTGATTTGATATTTGGGGTTTTCTGATGCCGAGGTTGGTGGTTCCACATATAATTATTATTTGATGAATTAATTTTCATGTTTAATTAATTCATCATGTTATTTAATTAGTTTTCATGGTGCGAAGTGGTTTTATTTTATTCTTTTGAGATCTCATATGCATTGATTTGTTATTAATGTGTTTATGTGATATTAGTGTGATTTTCTGTGGAAACCCATGTCAAGCTGGTTTTTAGTGTTTATAAATTGTGCAATTGGCATATTAGATCATGCAATGGATTCATGATATATTTTAGTATGACTTTAGTTTGTGTTTGATTCTAAAAAGGAGGTTTAGGTGTGTTTTGATGTAAGACCATGTGGTTCTTTGTTGGTTTGTTTTTTTAATAAATTGTAATTTTTTTAATTAAATGATATTTGTGGTGAAAATAATGTTTTGATAAGATTACGTTGTGTGTTAGGTTCTAAAGTGGCATTTTAAATAAGACCAAATGCATCTTTAGTGAAAAATTTATTACATCATTTATTAATTAATGTTTTAAACTACTCAAACAGCTTCTTTAATTGGTGTAAGTGGTGTGGATTGAACTCTTGATGTGGCGTTGTTTGTGTTTTGTTACGGAAGAGGGTTGGGTAGGTTTTTTGTGTAAATTCATTATTTTCTCTTCCAAATTATTTTTATTAAAAATATTAAATGATTTATTAAATAGTTATTAAAGATGTAAAGTTGTTTTAATAGGTTGTATAACTGATTCAGATTTAGTTTTAAGATATTTTTAGTGTGCGTTTTTATTTTCAAAAGGGTATTTATATGTGTAAGTGGTGGTTTTTTAATGATAAGTGTTTTTTAATGCGAAAATGGTTTAATTGAGTATTTAATATATGAAGATTATGTTTTAAAAATATTTTGGTGTGTGTATGGTTTTAAAAGAGGGTTTGGGGTGTGGAAATGGTATTTTTTCATGTGTATGTACCCTTTTGAGATTTTATGCATAAGTGTGTCGTGTAACATGAACTTGAAACTTGCTTGAGCACAAAGAGGGAAGCCCGAGTATCTATGAGGGTGGACTAGACTAGTGGGCTAGTTTTCTAGAGGTGACTTGTCCCGGTTTCACTGACAGGACTGATGATTGCAGCACTAACTAAACATATGCTTTTCTGAGGGTTGTGGCCATTTAAGCCACGTTTTCTGATGGTTGTGGCCTTCTAAGCCACATTTTTTGAGGATCGTTGCCTTCTAAGCCACGTTTCACTGAGACACGATGATCTATGGGCCCATGCAATCTAACACCCACGCGACCACTCCCATATTAGTGATCATTGGTTACTTTATGCTCATCAGTGTGACACATGGGTTATTTTAAAAAGGTAAGGGTGTGTGTGTTTTAATTTAAGTTGTTTTTTTTAAGTATTTTCTTTTGAAAACTTTTTTCTCTAAAGTTGTTTAAGCTTTTAGTTAATTACTTTAAATAAAATTGAAAATGTATTCGTCATTTAATAATTGTGTGTGGAACCTTTTCTCAGTGGCATCCTACTGGGCTTTTAGCTCACACCCTACATACACCTTTGGGTGTATGTAGACTCTGTTTCTTTTGTATTCTAGGTCGAGGCATAGGTATTAGCGACGATGATTCGAGTTGTATTGGTTTCCACGTGCAGGTTGGAGATGATGGCTTGGGGATGTGACTCCTCATATCGCATAGAGGTTTTTGTGGAGTTTTGTTCTTTTTCTTAATGTAGTCTCTTTTGGGTTTTTATTTCAAGTTGTTAACTATAAGACTGAACTTGGTAAGGGCATGTTTGGTTGTCTATTTTTAGTTTCAATTTATTTAGATTGTTGTTTGTTTTAGATTTATTTGTTCGGGTAATTCATTCCCAAGTTTTATTTTTGACACCCGGGAACTTGTGCCAGCACGTGGGTATAGAGAATTCCCTTCAGGCCTTATAGCGAACCGGGTCGGGCGCCGGGTCGGATGGCGACCCGGCCTGGTTCGTGACAGTATGGAAGTAAGTAAATGACATATATTTATCTACATAAATTTATATTATTATAGTAGAAATATTATTTCATATATATCATCCTTAATCAATATATATATTTTTATAAAAAATTCTTGAATGGTGATCGTTGAAGATGGATCTCATCACGTCGTGGAGATGGTAAGTCGTATGTATGCATGAGAGAAAATATCATTCTATTGATGGGGAAATGATGTTGAATTTAGTGGTATATTATATATAAATAATAATTACCATGTTATATTCATTATTTACATTAATTATACTCATTATTATACCCATCCAAATAGTGTAGTGTTGAATAACAAACTACACCACGACGTGGAGTCGGTAAGCCGTACGTATGCATGCATGGTGACATTGTCATTCATAGGATGGATAGAATAATGAATATAGTTGTACCATATTTATAATAACATGTCAATATGTATAAGTTATCAGAGTTATTATTCTAGAATGGAAAAAATAAATAAAGATGAATTAGAAGAAGAAAAGAACTTTCAAAGAGGTTCTGAAATAATTACCTCTTCTTCCAGTGCATCCATTTTATTTGACCAAAAGGGATCCTTAGGTTGGATTTATGATAAAAGTAAGGCCTCTAAGTTGAATTGAGGGTAGTTGGAAGGATATTTGAGTTCGTTTTTTCCAATCCAAATGGCAATGGAGGTGTGAATATTGGAGAAGGGGAAGTACCCATTTATAAGAGAGATGAGGGGCACTTTAGGAAAATCTTGAAATATTAATTTATTATAAAATTATTTTTCCGTTTCTAATAGCTCCAAATGGATTTATTTCTAGGATAAGATGTGTATGGGTAGAAATACTCTAAAACAATAGGTTTTAGACATGTTTAGGTCACCATATTAACCTTATCTTTTATATTCAACTCTAACTTAAATAGTTTAACTTTTACCATGTCTTCTTGTATTTTTGTACCACATGGTTAATATAGTTACTATTAAATTCAAAGAGAACCTAAAGTGGTTCTTTTTTTATATATTTAACATTATATAAGTCATTTTCCTAAATCTTATATTTTTTGGACTATTATATAATTTAATAAAACTGTATTTGATTTAAAAACTCATTTATGCCAATTTTGACAATATTTAGTATTTGGTTTTTTTAGTCATAAAAACTTGATTCCTTTAAAAAAAATACATTGAATAAACCCTAACATGTCATATTCACCTAGAAAATTCGTGTATGGCATAAAAAGATTCAATTTATATTTATTTTAATATTTATAAAATCAATTATTTTAATCATTCATTAAAAATGTAATTAATGTATCATTATTGTGTCATAAATAAATTTAATTATTTAATGCCTAAAAATTGTAAATAAAATACTATGATGTATTAAATATTATTATCTATCTAATGAATATTTATAGTAGAATTTATTTTATATATAACTCTATATTAAAATGGTTTTGTTATTAAATTTTGAATTTAACACTTTTAACTCTTCTTTAAATAAAATATAATAAATGTCCTAATCTAACCAAAATGGTTAAAAAAGGATCTTATTTATTTGCAAAGGTTGATTTTGGACGAAAAACACTTATCTAATAAAATTATTACATGTGCTGAGTTAATTTTATATTATTATAATATAATGTTTTCCTTTAATTTCCCTTTTTACTTTTAACCATGGTAAATAAAATTCAAAAGTTATTATTTACCAAAAATTATTTTCATCCTATTGAAACACATTTTACTTACTGATGACGATTGTTTCTATCATATTTTTAAAATTCATTTCACAGAAGTGGTAAAAATAAGTTTTATGCAAATTTGAAATTGTTCTTCAAAAATAAAAGTTTTAAAATAAAAAATATCTTTGTGGAAAACCCAAATTGGAAATAGGGTTAATAAAATTTAGTCTTAATAAGAGAAAAATTGAAATGAAAAATTCCCCACCAATTTTGGATTTTGAATAGGAGAACACTGGTGGAAATTAGAGGCACATAATTGGAAGAAAACGTAAATATTTATAGGGAGTGATTGAGGTCATCAATCACACACAAGTGAATAATAAATTGAAAATTGAGGGCCTCAAAGCCATAAATCTATGATAATTTAATGTATCATTGGTTTAAAAAATACATAAGGTATTAGGATAAAAAAAATTATATACTTGTTTTTTAATAAGAGTGATTAATTTACTATCTTGATAAGAACTCAAGAAAACATACTTGATTTCATTACTTGTCATAATCATAATCTCATAATTTGGTTATGGTTTGATCTATTTTCACATCATCCCTTACACTAGGAAATGAATGTTCAAAAATGATTTCTTTATGCCTGAAGTGCATTTGATAATTAATAAGGTCCTAAAGTATTTCCTAAATCCTCTATATGTTAACTAAAATCCAAAAGGTTAGGTCAAAGTATCCGATAAATTGTACTTTATCCTCAAACAAAATATCAAGTGTTCAACTTACTCCTTTCCAACCTTTAGACTTATGCAAAATACTTGTGTCCAATTCATTTTCCAAAAATTTATATGGGAGGTAAAGATAATGAAGATATATTTTTTCCATATAATAACTTGTGAATACCTTCATCATATATTCTCTTAAAACATGGTAACACACTAAATTACTATAAATCTTCATTGAATGTATTCATGCTCCCTTATTCCTTACAAAATACTGGATATCGTCCTTAAATTACAAAATTTTTTACACTCCAACAATGATGGAATAAACAAACAATTAATTAGTTCCAAGGTAGTCAAGAATATCCAATATAATTTATCCAAATCAATCATCTCTTATTCCAAAATCAATCCCTCAGTATCTGGACCATATTAAGGTTTATCTTTCCTTTAACCATGTATTTTCCAAAAAGTTTAACTTGTTATTGAGTCACCTTTCATAGTACCATAAAATCTGAAATCCTTAATGAAATGGTAGTGCAGTACAATCCTTATTTATTTACACAATTCATATAACCAGTACATCATTGATACAACACTCAAATGACTTAATTCTTCAATCCAGAAACATTAATACATCAATAATTCCACGTCTATTGTAGTAATATCTTATGCTTGACCTTGATCCTTTAGATTATTCTGAGCTATATTTCTCTAATGATTAGGAAATTTATTTGTGTAATGCCCCATATCACTATAGTGGAAAAACTGAATATTAGT
The DNA here is from genome assembly GCA_963277665.1 of Viscum album. Lineage (NCBI taxonomy): Eukaryota > Viridiplantae > Streptophyta > Magnoliopsida > Santalales > Viscaceae > Viscum > Viscum album. The sequence continues at coordinate 712,178,178 of OY728167.1, read as the reverse complement.
CTTTTCTTTCTTCCCGTTTCATTCTATTTCCCAATGACTCTTTTCATCACATTTATAACAAACATCTAGTCCTTTCAAGAACTTATGAGAGTGATTCTTTCTACAGTTATCACATATTGAAAAATCCTTCTTTCCCTTCTTCCCATTATCTATCTTTCTCTCTGCCATCCTTTTTTCTCTGGATTCCCTTCAAAGCCATAGGACTCAAAGAATTATTTACGTATCTTTTTAACACATGATACTATTTCCTCATTTGATGAGAATACATGAGAGGAGATTTCCCTTTGAAATTTTGTCTTAAGACCATGGAAGATAACTTCCTTCTTACTCTTTGGAACATGTTCTTTGGTGGGGTAGTCATTCCTTTTACTAGGAACCATTTCTATACAATGGCATACACTATATTGGGTTATGAATCATAATTCTTGATTCTAAACTATTGAAATAATTAACATAAATTAAACCATTTTTTCATATCTAATTTCATAATCATAAAATTGGATTCTTTGTGGACATATTTAATCATAAATTCTTCATAATGGTTTGTAATGAAAATGTGAATTATCCTATGCATATCCCCGGAGAGTGTCAAACTAGGTGCGCAGTAAGGATCGTTGTTGTGTACCAGGTTACCCCAATTCAAGCATGGAACACCTTTTTGAAGTTTTCACCCCTAGCTACTTCTGTTCCAGAACCACGTTCACTTGTAGTATCTATATAGGGATGTATTTTCTAGTAATACCCACCTAATTTCTATTTTAAAATTCTAGGATTCGCTTCAATACTTGTCCTCAAAATCAATATTAGGGTTATGATCCCTAATATTAGTTTTCTAAATATATTTACATGTTTGTTACTAAAATTTATATGATACAAACTGTAACACCCTAACCACAGAAGCTTAGAGATGGTGCATTATTTTAATATATTAGCATGATTACAAGGAAACAAGTCCCGAATGACCGATCAGATTAGTAGTCTTGGAAAATAGATTATATACATGAATTTGACATTACAATTCCCAATATAAAACACATCATAAATAATAAATTGATAATGCCATTATTCCCCTATCATAACCCTGAATATCAATCATAATTAACTTCTTGGCATCCTGGGAAAATAAAACATATGAAAGGGGTGAGCTCAAATGCTCGTTAATGGTAAATAATTTAGCAGAAGCTATATACATTTAAGGAAAGATGAATAATAAAAACAGAATCCTTTTAAACATAAAATATGAGAATAATATAGTAAAAATAAGTCAAAAATTACCATATAAACATGTACATGGATATTCTACTAGTTGAATAATCACATGTAATAACTAATTTCATAACGAGGGAACTCATAATGTCGGACATAACTACTACTCTGTCAAGGACTTGTTCCAAGACCATTCACAAATATTATATCAAGGAATTATTCCAAGACACTAGTTTGTCTCATGAGACCTACCAATGCATCTAGGAGCTATAGATGGCCTTGCCCATCACTTACTATGTCCAATGCATTCCTGATATGAAAAGGGTGAAACATAACATAATCATTCGTATTAAAACTAGCATACGAAATGTCAATACATTAATTATAAACCATGAATGGTATAAAAATACCACATCCATAGTCAAACATATCATAACTCATTTAATAAAATATGGAATATTGTATTATAAAAAATCAACCACAACGAAGGATAATACATAGTAAAGGATGTTGACATTTTTGAACATGATCAGTAAAACCCTTTGAGAGAAATATCCCGTTCTCATGAAATCATTTAAAAGTCATACAATTTATAAAGTAATTCATTTAAAATAGATTTTTAAATCAAACTGTCCCATACCAATTTGAAACTTTTGAAAAGAATTAACATTTTAGAACAATCATGTCCATATAAATAAATCCTTAATATCATTTTGAAAACGTGGATATTAATTAAATAGATTTAGAAAAAAGTTCTTTAAAACATTTTAATTGATGATCTAGTGAAGGATACCCTTCAATAAAACATTTAAATATTCCTCTTGAAAAAAATTATGATACATGGACATGGATGATAAATATTTTCCAATAAATACTTATACATAAACAATCTCGGATAATAATGTGATTTTGGAATTAACCCTTACCTTGTACATTACTTTAGTTGAGGGTACATTTAACCTTCTGTATAATGGCCATAGTATGTTATTAAGTTATACCATAACCATATTAATAATTATGATATCATATATGATTCATTTATGACCTTATACTACCCATTTAACAATAATTTCAATGTTAATGTAACATTTTGGGTAATAATCGCTTTCTTTATCGTACGCGTTTTAACTTGTTATTCTTGGTTGTTTCACTTAGATCATGATTTACATACTTCCAGAATATAAAAAATTATTTATATATAGTATATATTCTGAATATAAATATTTATAATAGATATATATATATGAAATGGAAACACTGTTCATGGAGACGGTAGTCCGTACGTACACATGAACGTTGTTTCCATTTTCTTAGCATATAGTATGGAAGTAAGTTAATAAAATATATTTATCTAAATAAATATATATTATTCCAGTAGAAATTTTATTTAATATATCTCATACTTAATAAATATATGTATTTTTATAAAAATTTCTTGAATGGTGATCTGTGAAGATGAATCTCATCGCGTCGGGGAGACAGTAAGCCGTACGTACGCACAAGCGATAATATCATTCTATTGATTGTGAAACTGTGTTTAATTGGAAGGTATATTATATATAAAGAATAATTACAGTGTTATATTAATTATTTAAATTAATTATACTCATTATTATACCCATCAAAATAGTGTAGTGTTGAATAACAAACTACCTCACGACGTGGAGACGAGAAGCCGTACGTACGCACACATTGTGACTTTGTCATTCATAGGATGGAGAAAATAATGAATATGGTTGTACCATATTTATAAAAACATATTAGTATTTATAAGGTACCGGGGTTATTATTTTAGTATGGAAAAAATAAATAAAGAGGAAGTAGAAGAAGAAAATAACTTTGAAAGAGGTGATGAAATAATTATCTCCTCTTGGGGTGCTTCCTTTTGATTTGAACAAAAGAGCTCCTTAGATTGGATTTATGATAAAATTAAGGACTCTAAGTTGATTGAGGGTATTTGGGAGGATATTTCAGCAGGTTTTGGCCAAGACAAATGGATTTTTAGGTGTGAATGTTAGAGAATGGGAAGTACCCTTTTATAAGAGAGGTGAGGGGCACTTTAGGAAAATCTTGAAATATTAATTTATTATAAAATTATTTTTGGTTTTTAATAGCTCTAAATGGATTTATATAGTGGATAAGATGAGTATAGGTAGAATTAATCTCAACCAATTGGTTTTATACAGGTCTAGCTCACCATATTAACCTTATCTTTTAGATTTAACTCTTAGTTAAATAGATTAACTTTTACCATTTCTTCTTGTATTTTTATACCAGATGGTTAATATAGTTATTATAAAATGTCAAGTGCACCTCAAGTGGTTCATTAATGACATATGTAACATTATATAAGTAATTTGGACGAATATTATATTTTTAATACTGTTATATAATTTAATAAAATTGTATTTGTTTTAAAAACTCATTTATGTCAATTTTGACACTATTTAGTATTTGGTTTTTTGTTAAAGTCATCACAACTTGATTATTTCAAAAAAAATACACTGGATAAACCCTAACATGTCATATTCACCTATAAAATTACTATAGGATATCAGAAGCTTAAAGTTACATTTATTTTAATATTTATAATCTCAATTATTTTAATCTTTCATTAATATATTAAATACTGCATCATCATTGTGTCATAAATAAATTTAATTATTTAATTTCTAAAAATTATAAATAAAATACTATGATATAGGAAATATTTTTATATTTCTAATTAATATTTATAGTCAAATTTATATTATGTATAAACTCATATTAAAAATGGTTTAGTTATTAAAATGTGAATTTAACACTTTTAACTCTTCTTTAAATAAAATATAATAAATATCCTAATTAAAACCAAATGGATCAAAAAGGATCTTATTTTGGTCCTAAAGATGATTTTTGTCGAAAAAAACTTATCCAATAGAATTTTTACATGTTTTGGAGTAATTTTATGTTATTATAATATTATTTTTACCTTTAATTACCCTATTTACTTTTAACCGTGGTAAATAAAATTCAAAAGATACTATTCAGCAAAAATTATTTTCTTCTTATTGAACCACATTTTACTTACTAATGACAACTGTGTCTGTCCAATTTTTAAAATTCAATTCAAAAAAGTTTTAAAATTACATTTTATGCAAATTTTTAAATGTGCCTAGAAGGTAAGTAAAAGACGTTAAAAAGTTCAATAAAATTTTATATATCCAATTTTATTATAAAATGACTCAAATAAATTACATTGGACTAATATATGTATTATGTCTCTATTTTGACATTAAGATAATTTTTAATTAAAATAATTATTTAAATGAAAATGTTGGTTTTTATGTACTATGTTGTATTTTTTACTATTCATCAAAAATTGAAAGTTTTCAGAAAAATTCCAAAAATTCACCCTAATATAATTTTGATATTCTGAATTAAAAAATGAAGTCTATTTTACCAAATTCAATTTTTAGTAGTGTCTAAATTTAATTTTATTATTGTTCACAAAATGACATAAAAAGTAGTTCTTTTAAGAAAATAGTTTTTCTTAATATATAATTGTTTTACAAAAAGGTATAAATTTCATTATAAATATGTTTTATTTATATGGAAACATTATAAATAACATTTAAAAATTATTTTTCACTTTTCATATTACAATATTTAATTTATTAATAAATATATCGTTTAAAAAATTATAATACTAATGTATTATTTTTCAGAAACTCATCCTTCAGTATAACGCAAGCCAAGTAGGTGGTGCGTGCAATTTAAGTTATTAAATTTATATAAAGAGGAAATGTACTATGAAATCTTTGGGTGTTACAATAAATTGAACATGCCACTAAATGATCCAAGGGGAGATGTCCAAGCATATGGAATTAATACAGTTGAATATAAATTTCTCAGAAATGCGGTGAAAGTTACACATATCATCCACTCAATAAGTGAAAATATTTTAGTTGATTTATGTTCAAACAACTATTTTATATCTGAATAATTTTCTATGGGTATCACACGCCACCACAATAATTATATTTTGAGTTATCATTAGATACTCTTAATGGTAGGATGGCCACATATAAAGTCTGTATCACCCATACAATATAATTTAATTGGATTTTGTTTCTTGTAGATATTATTATTCAACCTCTAGTTTAATTTCATGTAATTTTGGGTATATATTGGATATCTATGTGTAGATACCATATTAATTTTTAAGGAAGATTAGTTAAATTTGATATTATAAATCATCCAATGACATTGTTTCAGTTTTAGTATGAACTTGAACTCCCAATATAATTTTCTTCCATCCTATGGGTTTTACTGATTATTCATTGGGGATATTTGTCTCATATGGTTTTAGATAAACATATAATTTATGATATTCATATTTTTTTTGGGATCTTGTTAATATATTTCTAGAATAGTTTCTTATTCCTCCCTCAAAACATTAATTTGATTTTTCAATAAAACACATACATGAAGCTATAACTATATCAATGTGTCTATATAGAAGGTCCCCAATTAGGTAGCAAAAATTGAATAAAAAATCTAATATAATATATATAATGGATTCCATAGGACTAGTTATTCACCATGGGGTGACACTATTTTTTATTAATAATTCATATGGATCTATGAATCTTTTCATTCATTCTTAAGAAACTAGCAAAGTAACTATTAATAATTATTATTGAGACCCTATATCAATGATATTTTTTTCTCAATTCTGAGGAGTTTAATTTTTTTCGAGATGGATATTCCATCTGGAAAGTATTAGCTAAGGGTAAAGAAGGGGAATATAACCAAGTCGGCCTTCGATATGAGGTAGGTTCATTATAAATTTTATTAATGACATTTGGACTTTCAAATGATCCTACTATATTCATGCATTTAATGAATAATATTATTAGAGATTACCTTTATTAGTTTGTGGTAGTATTTATAGATATAATTCTTATATATTCATAGAGAACTAAAGGTAATGAAGAATATTTTAGAATTATATTAATGAACCCAAGGAATAAAATTTTATATTATGAGTTTATCAAATGTTATTTTTGGCATCAAAAAGTTTCATTCGTTGGTTGTTTAACTTGAAGTAACAGTATATCTATATAAACATGAAAGATTGAAGTTATTATGTAATACCCTAGACCAACAATGGTAATTGAGAACAATATTTTTCTTGGCATGGATTGATAATAAATATTATATGTTAGTTATTTCTTGTATCATTATAATCCACTCACCAAGTTGGCATGGAATAGGGTTAAATTCGTATGGATAGATGAATGTGAGGAGATTTTCATAGAAAGGAAAAGATGGTCGGTCAGTGTTCCTATGATTACACCACACTATAGTGGAGAATAGTTATTGATATATATTTATGATAAAAAGAAATACTAGGTTGTTTATTTATGGATAATGTTATAAGGATATCTTATACCTCTCACCAATAAAAAAAATTTGAGAAAAATTATCAAACTCAGGATCTGGAGTTGGAAGTAGAATTTTGTGAATTGATCATATGGATGAATTATTTATATAGTCAATGGATTGATAAATATATTTACAATAAAATCATGATGTATTCATTTAAAAATAATAATTTACTATGTTCCAAATAATATGGTTAAGTTCATCAATGATTATGACTAATCAATACATTAACACCTTGGGAATTTGAACACAGTAGAAAGTTCTTTGATTTAGACAAATTACTCTTTTTTTTCATGATGATGATTGTAATAGTTATAATATATATGGATTTTGATATTTTTGATCTTGAAATCATGAGTATAATGGAAAGATATTAACTTTCATATATGAATGTTCAACAATCTATCTAAGAGAGGATTAAGAAGGTGAAATAGAAAGATGTGGAATTATATAGGAAGGTGGGGGATGTTCCTGCATTCAACCATGATCACATTGAAATGATAAGGTTTAGGAATTGGGTATTTATCCTATCAATTCCAGAGTTGATAAAGGAGTTATTTTATGAAACTCATGTTTCATTATAACCTATTCATCGTGGATGTACATAGATGTATAATGATATGAAAGAATATTTTAGGTGGGATAACATGAAAAGGGATATTTAAGAGTATGTATCCCAATGCCTAGTGTGAAATAAAATTAAGTCGGATAGAGAGTGGTCTAAGGGGATGTTACAACTATTAACAACACCATATTAGAAATGAAAAAAAATTACCATGGATTTCATCATCAGACTCCCCAAAACATATAAACGGAAAAATGATATTGGGGTCATAGTCAACCACCATATAAAATAAATTAATTTTACCATTATTAAAGAATAATTGTTTCTTGATCAAATTACATGGTTGTACTTTAAAAAATTATTTTGAATGAAAGGAGGACTAATATCAATCATACTAGATTGGGAACCAAGGATTACCCTAACATTTTGGAGAATCCTTCAGTATGATATGGATATATAGTTGAGTTTTAATACATATTAACACCCTCTAATATATTCTCACTCTGAGTGGACAGTTCAAACTATATAAGTAATTTTGAGAGATTTTTATATTGATTTCAAAGGTGGATGGGATCAGAAAATTCATTGGAATAATTTTATTAAAAAAATAAATTTCAATTTAGCATCCAAATGTATCCTTATGAAGACCTATATGGAAATAAATGAAGGAGTCCAATTTGTTGGGATGATTTTGGAGAAATTAATCTATTATGAATTAATATACTAAGTAAATTCTAGAAAATGTTAGATCCATCCAATAACACATATAGGAAGATTAGATTTTAAAAAGAAGATATGCCTACAGTCATTGGTAGGATCAAAAATTTCACATTGGTGACATGGTATTACTATGTAATTATCCATAGAATAAGGTTATGTTGTTTTTACTAAAGGGAATGTTGTGACCTAGATATATTAGTCCCATATAAATTCTTGATCTTGTTGGGATGATAACTTATCACTTTTTTATTCCAATGAATTTCTCTGAAGATCATGTTGTGGTCCATGTATATATCCTATGGAAGTATATACCTAATCCATCACATGTACTAAAACAAGAGGTCATACCACTAGAGGAAAATATTTAATATAAGGAACAACTAGTAGAGATTTTGGATCATAGTGAGAATGTACTATGAAATAACACCACTCATCTGGTCAATGTTTTTTGGGAATATGATAAAATTAGGGAATCTACATATGAAATTGATATTCTAATGAGGTATTATTATCATGACTTTATTTTATCATAGTGAATTAATTTTAAGGGTGAAATTCATATTTGTGTTGTATAATGTAACAAGTAAAGATTTTGTGATATATTTATCTTCAAATGAATTCATTTGATAATGTACTACATATGAAACACTAAGTTCAAATGAACCACAACGACCTATTAAAATATTACTATATGAAAATTATATGATTTTTAAATTAATCATTTCAATATTATCCTAGGATTAATATTTTTGATTTGATTAAAATGATTAATTTTTTAGTGAATAGTTAAAAAATATTGATTTTTCTAAAACTGCCATTTCTTTTAATTGATAATTAACAAAAAATCATTGAATTTAAATCTTAAATAACGTAATACTCCTTTATTTATATATTTTATTTATAAATATATTTTAATCATCAATATACCTAATTTTTCTATAAGTTTAATTTTGTACTTAAAAACAAAATTTTCTAAGAAACTATTTTTCATTACATTTTGTGGTTTTATATTAAATTAATTTTGGTCTTCTATTTTATTTTAATTTCATAAAATTTATACCCTATTTGTAACCACTAGGTTCAAGTTTTTAAAATAGGACCCTATTAATTTTTTTCTTTATAAATAGTAACATTGGTTAATATTTTTCACCTCAGTGAGGATAAAATGGGTAAAAAAGAGTTAAAGCCTTGATGTAAGGATTTATAATTTCTATAAAACTTACCTTTACCCTAATATATTAATTGTGTTTTGAAATTTCCATCCATGTATTTAAACTATATCCCATTAATTCTCTTTTTATTTGATATTATGAAAATAACAATAAAAATATCATACTCTTGAATTTAATATCTCTAATATATTTCCATAAGGATAAAAAGACGTTATGTTCAGTTTTAATTTTAATTTTAAATAGGTATTATTATTTTTCTCATTATAATTTATTTTTAATTTTTTTGATTGAATAATTACCTTAACAACTAATGTAACACCGAACCATTATTAATTAAATGTGTTGAATAATTAAAATAAATGATTTTAAAAAATTGAAAAGTTATCCAATTTCAATTAATTATGTGTTTGATGAATTTTATAGATTAATATATCAAATTATATATTTTTTAAAGAATATTATATTCAATATAAAACTCTTTATTGGTATATTTAATTTCCCATTAAATGAACATTTTTAAAAATTACCTTAATGATATTTTCTAAAAATAATATTTTATTAGATAATTTCAAAATCCTAATATATTGAAAGTAGACAAGGGGGATAATATATGGTCTAAATTTAATTCATTCTATACTTATTATTCAATTATCAACTTATAAGTAAAATTATAATCTTTTAATATTTAAAAATCCATTACCATGGTTATGGTTAAAAATGTGTAATAAAATGGGGAATTAAAAAGATTAGATCAAAAATGATATCTAAACCTATAAAAATTTAATTGTATAATTATATTATGTTATTATCATATTTACCTTCTAATATATTCCATTTAGAATCAACTTTTCAATATTTAAAAACATATTATATTTACAAATTTCATGAATTTAAAATGATTCCCTCCCCATAATTATATAAGGAAACCCCTTATCTCTTTTCATTACAGCACATTGAGATATCCAGATCAACCAAACCCTACCAAATTATCTTACCAACTTACCTATATATTATTTATAGGATATGTTCTTCTTAATAGACCATTACAAGGGCCATTGACAATGAATATAAATGTATTAAGAAGAGGTAATCATCATTAGAAACTCTTTAAAGTTTATTTCATCTTCAACTTCCTCTAACTCTATTGTATAAATTCTAAAATAATAACTACAGTATCATCAATATAATGATATTTTATTATGATAATGGGAAAAATATTGTATACCTCTTTTCCTTCCTATGAAAATTAATAATATCCCTTTTGTGTATATATGTATTACTATCTCTAAGTAGTAGTGTAATACATTTTTCATCACCACATTACCTGTATGGTTATAAAGAAGTAACTACTAAATATATATTATATTTATGAAATAATTATCTTGATGTAATGATTATATCATACCTACTATATTACATTCCAATTCTCTGGGATGATATCAACATTGATCATCCATATGTGTGGATTACCACATCTACAAAGTGATGTTATTCACTTTTCATTTACATTTTACATGGATGGTAATAATAATAGATATAATAATTTTATAAGATATATATGTAATAGTAATTATCTTGAAAAGGAGAATTATTATTTAACTATATTTTGTTTTATCTATCAAATAGTGGAAACAATATTCATTCGTACATATATCCTACCATCTCCATGAACAACATAATTAATTTCACCACCTCCACCTTCTATAGATGTCTTTAAATATATATTTTTACATATTAAATATGTATTATATTTAAATAATAAATAATATTGTGGATATGATAGAACCATGAGCGAGCTGTATGGGCCAAAACTACCAAATTAAAACGTACATGAAAAATGAAGCACTTAACACCAGAAAAAAATCACAATAATAAAATATTATTAAAAAATGGGTGGAATTATGTTATAAATAGATCATATATTATTTTATATATAGATATATGGTTCTTTTATCTAGTTATATTAAATCTAAATTAATTATTTGCGATGTTAAAACCACTTACAATGTAATCCGCACAATAGGTAACAGATTTCCTCTCAACTTCCACTCCATTTGATGTATTTAACATGAATATATTTTTATTAATAGTGATAAAAGATTCAATTAATATTAAATAATTTAGGGTTAAATATTTATATGATACCAAAGAAGTAGAAAATCATTTTACTCTATTTTTTTTAATTTCTCTAATTTTCATAAAAGAAATCTTATAATATATCTTTCATAAAGTCAATATATTTTCTTATACTTTGAATATTTAATGAGATTTTATATTTTATTAAAACATTTCCACTATATGGAACTAAATTCAAGAAAATAAAGGTTCAATATAAAATCCAATCTCATTTCTCATTATATTGGGTATATTTTTCTTCCATATCCCTGTTTTTCAAAATTGTTTTTCAAAAGTCAGTTTTACTTTATCAAATGATTTGTTAGGGAAATTTTTTATTACAAATTAATTATTAAATGGTTTTAATGGAATATTTCAAATTTTTTAAATATTATAAATTTATTTACAAAAAAATCAAAAGGGATGTTTTTTAATGTATATGGAGTTAATGGATATTCCCATTGAAAAAACTTTTTTTACTTTTTTTCTCCTTATATAAGATTTCAATGTGTTTTAAGAAATACTATAAAATGTAAGATAATGTAATTTTTTATATTTTTATATATTATTTGAATTAAATTATTTATTATATCTAATTAACTTCAAGTCATATTTTATATCTTATTAATTTTAGGTTCATTAAATTTCACTTGAAACATTCACTTTCATGTGACCATTTTTAATTGGACATTACATTTCCTTTAATAATCCATATTATTTTTCTCATGGATATTATTATTTCTTAAGTGGTATACCATTCTAAAATATGGTGTTTTAAAATAAATTTTATTTGATTGACATTGGAAATTATAAAATTATATATTCTATAATAAATATGCATATTTGGGAATAAAACATTTTTTTATAAACTAAATTGATCATTTAACACATGAATAATTCATTGGACATGATGTGATGGGTGGGTTATGGAATTATATAGACCATTGATGAATTGGTTGCTATAATAAGAAAAATCATTTGGCCAAAAATTTTAAATTGGTTTTTAGTATATACTGACCCATCAATTAAACTATCAATGCATAAGCCCTTGATGGTAATGATATCATGATGTACAACACTAATTATTTCCTTCATCAAGAATTTAGATATATTTATCCACAAAATTAGTAAATTGATATTATCTATGGATGAATTTAATGTTCACATTATTAACTAAATGAATTTTATTTTTAGTTATTTACCTTTCAATATTTATTATGACTTATTTACTCATGATAATATCTTTTGTATGTAATTATTAGTGATAATATGAGTTCACACATTATTTGTTTCCATTTTCATTGTATTTTAAGAAGGATATTTTGAATAATATCAAGGATGAAATAGTTTTTCTAAGGTTATGTATATTTTATTTAAAATGTAACATGGGAATCATGTATGTATCTGGTTCTTCAATATTACTAAATTGATCTGTACTTAGGGATTAGTTCCCATGTATCTTATTTCAATGTAATAATGTATACATTGTATTTGTTTTAGCAGATTTGGGGTATATATGTCACATGATCGCATGATCTCTCCTCTTGATCATGTGACGCCATGTTGGAAAAATATGATGATGTCCATAACGGTGGTTTCATGTGTACATTCTTCATCATGTGATTCTATAATGACTATTGGTGTGGCTTAATGTCATGTATTCATGTTCATTTGGTGCTTATATTCATTACATGATCCTTTTTTCCATTCATTCACCACTTTTCTTAAATCAGAATTGATGCATGCATGTTCCTCAGGTTGATCAATCTTGTCTTACTTCATCAATTTTTCAAAGGATATTGATGGTTTTATAATGTCACTAGCTTTATCATACACTCCATTGAATACATAAAATCATCATGTGAGGATAATGGTGGAAAATGATATTTCCCTTGATTAGATATCTTGGAAAAAATTTATTGGAAGATGGTGATATAAGAAAAACATATTAATGGTGGATGAATAGTAACACGCTCCATGCATTCCCACATCGGTATTTGTATTATTTGAGTGATACTTAATAATACTCTTCATTTCATCCCTCATTTGAGATTACATAGAGTTTGGTATATTGATAAAATGTACACACATAGGCTTCATGGGTCGTGCCTCAGTATGCAGTCCCACATTCCCACCACCATGGTTTTACACCCATGTGCGTAACTCTAGGTGTTATGTGTCCAACCTATTTCCCATATGTGTGCACCCATTCTTCCGTGCATGATTTCTCAGGATATAAATCCCTTATGGTTATGAATTTCCCACAATAAGTTTTATTTTTGTCTCCCTTATTACTTTTATTGTTTTTTAACACCCCAAGACTATACAATATTTTACTTCTAGAAAAAATTTAATTTTCCCCAGATTTCTTTATACAAGACACCATTTTTAGATTATTCTACATGGAACATAGATTTTATCTTTATCTACATGTAACACTAAGGTTAGCTTGTGTTTCATGGAAGACGGACTTTCCTCGATGGCTTGCGTGACACGCAAGACCAAGTTTTACCAAACACTAATATATTATTAATAATTTTATTATTTAATACAACCTAGCTATTAAATTCATGGTTATGAATAAGATAAACTTAATTATGAAAATATATGGTTGAATTCATCCAATAAAAATTAATTAGAATAGAATATAGAAACAATTGTATATAATGGAAATATTTTTATAGAAAAATATTTTTATGCTCAAAAAGTTTCCTTATACAAAGAATTTAAATTAATCACAATTAGTGATAAATATTAATGTAATATATATAATATAGACTCAATAAAATATTTTTTATATTCTTCCAATATATTTGATAATAATAAGATAATAAAAAACCCAATTTTATGCATAAAAATCTATATTTTTATAAATGCAATTTTACCGCCTTTTAACGTCGAACATATTTTAAATAAAAATAAATAAATTTTATAAAAATTATAAATAAAAATAAAATTATTTTAATAATGATAATAAGAAAAAAAACTTTTCGGTAAATTTTTTTTATTTTTATATGAAGTTTCATTTTGTGTTGAATAATGAAAAATACTTAATTTTAATTCAAAACTACAATTTCAACTAATTTATCTATAAGGAAAAATTTTATTATTTTTTTACAGATTAATTAGTTAAATTTTATAAAATTTAATCCAATTTAGGTCATTTTAATCAATTTAACTTTCTAATTATATATAAAAACATAGTAAACATATAAACATTTTTACTTTAAAAACACGATTTGTCCTCCCTTATGTTTGATTAAATTTAAAATAATTTCTTCAAATTATATGATTGATATTTGAAAAAATGGATTCCATATTTTAATTAGATTAATTTAAAATTTATAATAATTTTAACATTGTTTTTTACCCAAAATACTAGGGAATGTGAATAAAATTAATTGCAATGATTAAGAGAAAAAGTGTCTTAACAAGAGACTAAACCTTAAACTTAAGTCCCCAAGTGACCAAGAAACATGTCCAAAATCTCTTGGATGCATATATTTATACCATATACTAAATTATATCTAATTTTAATCATTATTTTAGTGACATTAAATGGAAAAAATGTTGGTGGAATTCCCTTACACAAAATTTACAAGAATGTCACTCCTCTGCTATAAAAATCCACCCACCCATCCCACTTCCTCTCACATATCAAGACACATTGTATCGACCAATATCATCACAAATAGATACAAAAAATCCATCCCCTAATCCTTTAATCCTCACCTTGGGTATAAAATTATCCAATGAATCACTTGGGTGCTAACCAAAAGGATTTACCCAAAGAAGAGGCAACACCCTTCCTTAAGCTCTTTTGATTTATATTCTTTATACACCACTTGAAATCATCTTTTTAATGGATTATATAATAACCTAAGTATCATAAATATACTGATATTTTTTATTTTATGGTTTACACCTACACATAGATGAACTTCCATCTAATAGAGAATGAACTTATCATTCGTGTACTGTGAACTACCACCTCACAAAACGATGATTATTCATTTTTCCTTTACCAACATTAATGGTTGGGAAGTATGAGGGAAAATATTTTTTATATGATATATATAAAAATTAAAATTTATTATTCTTATTTAATTATTATATAACACATACCTTTATGATTTCCATTTTTTTGGAATACGATAACATCATTTGTGGAAGTGTGGACTACTGTCTCCTCAAAGCAATATGATTCATTCACACTATACGTGTAATGTATACATGATGGTTTTGATAAATATATGTGAAATACGTGACATAAATATGTTAATTTAAGTATAATATTAATATATTTCATTTACTTTACATTAATTTAATAGGAAAAAGAAATTTATGTAGAGTTCATGTGTTTGTACGACCATCTATCTCCATGAGCAGTGAATTTAATTTCCAATCTGAAAAATTATGAATTATTATAAATAAACATAAAATTAATATATATGATATTTAAATCTAGTATTATATTATTTATATGATTAAATAATTGTCTATGTAATAGGAACAACGAGTAATAATTAAAAACATACTCAGAAAACATGACAATTAACACCCAAAATGATGAATATAATGAAAGATTATTAGAAAATGGGTAATAAGATGTTATAATAAGTAAATATATGATATTATAAATATGACTATGGTTAATTTATAGGTTTATATCATTTATAAAATCATTATCAAATAGTTTAAAGGATTTTCACCCGAAAGAAAGCACAAGGTATGGTATTTTCATCTCACTTTTTACATCTATGAGATAAATGTCATATTCACCACTTAAATATTTTGTGTTGTGTATCTACTTCCCAATATATTATATTATATAATGAGTTATTCTATCTTCATATTATTTTGATTTTAAATTTTAATTATTTACTCTAAGGGTATTTGAATTAAATTTTACCAAGTGGTAATGAATTTTTAACCCAATTCATTTTCATTGGGTTATATCACATCCTTATTGTCATTAATATTATAATATTATTTTTGTAATAAATTTTTACTATATATTGTTTTATTTACACTTTGTATGTACATTTAAAATTGACCCAAATAATATATTAATTTATTTATTCTCACATTAATTTTGGGGTCTTTTAATTGGTTTACTTCACAATCCCATTCAATTCAGGATTGTTCAAAATTGAATTTCCATTAGAGGAACTTTTTTTATCACTGTCTACCAAACACTTAAATTTTATTACCAAATGTATATTTATCACCTTTTCAAGTAATGGTACCATTTTTCCATTCTTTGGTACTCAAAATGTTTTAGAAAATGTTTTTATAAAAACCTACTTCATTTATATCTTTAGACGGAGACCATTTGTGCTTAAAAAATAGTGTTTTTAATGGGTTTTTAGAAATGTTTTTTCATCATTCTAAAATTATTTTTCAAATTCATTTTACCCTTTTTTCTTTTACTAATTATTCTAAAGTAATATTTTTATATCCTTAAGAACAAGTAATTCTTCTAACGTTTTACCCTAAAAAAGGAATGTTCTTTCTATCTCATATGACATGTAGATATTTACCCACCATCATCCATTTTAAACATCATTTTCATGTTTAAAAAGTTATTTTTTAATGTAAATTTTTTCAAAACTAATTTTCAATGAAAATTAGTTTTCAAAAACATTTTCATTAAAATAAATTATATTTTCCTCAAGAGTGTTTTTTAACGATCATTTCATAGAATTTATATTCATCAACAATAAACCCCTTTATTTTTAATCCAATTTAGATATATTGTATTGATACCATGATTATTATTCCTCTAGATGGTTTGTGATTTAATTAGATAAGGATAGTATTGAAATTCACTACATTTATTCCTTTTTGTATTCCCCTTGAAATATTCAGTTTCTTATGATCATTGAACATTTAATTTCCCCTAATTATCTATATAATTTATCGTGGATATGTTTATTGCCTAAAACATATATCATTTTTACATGCATTGTTTACTTTGACTTTCAACTAACATAATGAGGAAATCTTGATTAATACATACCCTTTAATAAATATATATATTTGATAAGGTACTTTTTTTATTTACGTCAATTACTTGATATATAATGAATGCATTGTGCGTGAACTATACCAATTTGGGAATGATTAATGCAATCCATATGGGTTGGTAATTTATTAATTCAAGGCTTACAGGTTGGTGACAATTTAAAGTAAGCCCCATAATGCATTTATAGTCTCAAGAGATGAAATTAGTTTGCGATAAACCCATCGAGTTTGTTTTCAAGAAGAATATATGGGTTTCTACCCATAGATTTAAATTTTCTTGTGAAGGGTCTGGATAGTAAACATATCATGTTCTTGGGAAACATAACATCCAATAATTAATCATTTCCTCAATTTAGATTCATTTATTATTTATATATTAAATTTTTTACCGACATATCTATGGATTAATTGTTATTCTTAGTTCATTGATTAAATGGAATGTGTTTTATATTATTTACCGTTACATATTATTTACTCACTTACTTTTCATTTATTTACTACATTTTATGTGTTATTTTTTATTTACCTTACCATATTGATAATTATTATTTATTTTTTATTGTTTCCACTGTACTTTAGCCTTATTGAGAATTTGAGCTCACCCTTATTATGTTTCCTTTCCCCAGGTTATGAAGAAGAAATATTTGAATAAGAATTCTAGGATGCTATTTATTTCATTTTATTATGTATAGTGTATTTATTACCTTTTCCAAATATATTATGGGTATCATGTTTGTAATATGGTTTTGCAAAACTGCTAACCTTTTCGGCCTTTTGGGATTAAAAGCCTGTATCTATGCCAATGTAATAAAAAAATGCATTAGCACTGGGCTTCTGGGGTCTTGGAATTATAGTTTATATGATAGAAGTTTTATCAAAAAAACATGAAAACTATATTTAAAACCATTGATTAGGGAACATAGTTATAATATTGACTTTGAGGATATGTATAGAAGAATGTCTAGAAATATTTTAATGTACATATTATGTGTTCCATCCAAGAACTGCATCCCTATATTTATACTACAGGTGAATGTTGTTCTGGAAGAAAAGTACCTAAGGGTAACAACTCCAAAAAGGTGTCTTAGGCTTGACTTTGCATAACATAATATAATACAATGAGCCTTACTACACACCTGGTTTGATTATACTATGGGATACACTTAGGATAATTATAATTTTCATTAAAAACCATTATAAAGGATTTAAAAGTAAAGACATCCCCAAGAAAACCATGTTTATTATTATGATATTAGTTATGGAAAAAAATTCAATTTATGATTATTTTTTCACTAGTTGCGATATTATACATTATGTTACATAATGTTATGATCAAATAATATATATTCCATTGTATAGAAATGGCACCTCAATTGAATAATGTTATTAATACTCATGAAAAATGTAGATATTTCCCAAACTATGAAACTAATAAAATTGGTATTGGAAATGAGAAAGTTATGGATATATTAGGGAAACTTAACCATGTTATGATAAATACCATTTCCCAGATGGAGCAACCTATTCCACAGTGTGATTCTATTATTTTGGATCACTTTATGGGATATAGGCCCCCATAAATGAGACTACTAACCCAATGGAATATGGGAAATAGATTAAGTATTTGGATAATATGTTTATGGAATTTGTATGCTGTGTAAAGGAAAATGTTTCACTTTTAGTGCATCGTCTCAATGGTGGTGCAGATCAATTTTGGTCATTGATCCAGGATATTAGGGAGGAAAAAGAAATATAACTCATCAAATTAAGAACATTAAATGGTGTATTATTTGGTAAATACCACCATTGTGATCAAAAATATTAGATAAATAGAAATTTCCATATATTTAAGAAAAATTATGAAAAAAGTTTTTCAGATAATGGAGAATACTTTACTAGGTTAGAAAGGTATATTATTGATTTCATACATAATATAGAATGAAATATTGATCATTTTATTTAAGGGATTAAAAAGATACTCTAAATGGAATTGGTGTCTCAAACGATTTCTTCGTACAATGAAGTGGTTTTATGTGATATCAAGATAGGGAAAGAATTATAAAAGTCTTATGGATTCAAAGGGATGAAATATAGGAAGATAAATGAATAGAAAATAAGAGATAAAAGGATTAATGGAAATAAGTATTTCCCTACATGTGATATTTGTGGAAAGAATCACCCTGGTAAATGCTTGAAGGGAATAATTTTTTTTATAAGTGTGGAGATAAGGTTCATAATGATAAATAATGGAAAAGGAAAAAATTTTAATATTCGGTGCTACAACTATGATGATATGGGGAATTACAAAAATGAATCCCCCAAGAATCAATGGAATATACCTCAGAAGAAGCTAAGGGATCATAGTCAAGCATATGTTATTGACACAACCAAAGTAGAATAGTTAATGTTATTCTATATATGGATCTATGAAATATGTTGTAAAATTATTTTATTAATTATGTTTTCATCATATGATTTCTAAAATATGTATGGATTCTATTATAGTTCTATTTTAGTATGAATTTTAGATCACATGTTTAATGGTACTATGAAAATTGAATCAGTCGAAAGGTAACTTTTTTAGGAAACACATGGTTAAAGGAAAGATAATCCTTAATAGGTTCCTAATGATTAAATAATGATATTTGGATAAATAGATAATCGATATAAATAATGTAAACTAGGTACTACTTACTACTTTTGAAATGATTCTAAAGTGTTGGATCATATTATTCTAGAATGGTTAACCATTTATGATATGGTTTAAGTATTTCATTGAATGAGGTTTTATATATTAATGTATTAATTAAATATATGAATAATTTTGTGATAATAGATGATGTTGAAATAGTTCACGGCACAATAAAAGAAATTATTATATTTACAAAATCATATATTTTTTTATATTCTTAGAGTGTGAAATAATTTCTCAACTCTTGGGAAAAAAATGGTCTTGAAATAGAAATGTTGTCCTATTATAATCATTTTAATGATATCTATGACCTTTATTCACACCACGTTTTTATGGTTTCTGTTTAAAAAACATTTATCTGATCATTTTCTCTTGCAGTCACCATCAGAACCCAATTGTTATATTTTTCTTTCGTATTCATGTTTCTATTTCCCACCCATGTTTTCCTACTAGGGAACCTAGTTACGTGGCCATTGTACTTTCCTTTTTTCTCTTATTAAGAATATTTCTTGTTAACCCTATTCATGATGTGGGTTGTTAAAAAATAGTTTATATTCAAATATAAGTCACTTAATTACTGATATTTAGTTTAAATTACGAGGACATAATTTATTTAAGTTGGTAAAAATGTAACACCCCAATACATTACAGTATTTTACTTTGAGAATAATTTTAACTTTTTCAAATAATTCATTATACATAATAGAATTTTAATATTATGTTACATGCAACATAAATTTTATTTTTCTCTATACTGAACACATAGGTGACCTTTCATTACACTCATGATTGACTTTCCTCGAAGGCTTGTGTAACACACAAGGCTGAGTTTTACGGAAAAATAATATATTGTTAAAAATATTACTGTTTAACACAATATGGATGTTAAATTTATGTTTATGAATATTACTAACTAAATTATGAAATATATGGTTGAATTAATTAGTTACAAATTAATTAGAAATGAATATAAAAACCAATTTAATATAAATGGAATATTTTTATAGAAAACTATTTTTATGCTCAAAAAGCTATTTTATCCTAATAAATTAAATTAATTAAAACTAGTGATTGATATTTAATTAATATATATAATTAATTTTTAATCACATATTTTTTATATTCATCCAATAGATTTTATGATCATAAGATAAGAACAAACACAATTTTATGCATAAAAACTTGAATTTTTATAAAGACAATTTTAACGTCTTTTAATGGAGAACATATTTTAAATCCAATTTTTGGAAGTTTTATATTACATATATTGAATAATAAAATTATTTCTCTAAACAAAAACAAAAAAATTATATTATGTTTATTTTCTATAATTTTTTAGTGAAGTTTCATTTTTTTGATAAATAGTGAAAAATACTAAATTTTGATTCAAAAATTATTTTTCATCTAATTTATTTATAAGCTTAAATAATTATTTTTTAATTTTTTTTAAAGATTATTTTTTAAAATTTTTATATCATTTAATACAACATATTTCATTGGAATCCATTTTACTTTAAATTGGATATAATAATCTTGAAAACTTTTGAACATTTTTTATTAAATACCTATTTTGTCGTCCCATCTGTGGGATTAAATTTAAATTAATATTTGAAATATATGTGATTGAGATTTGGAAAAATGAATTCCATATTTAGAAAAATAATAATTTAAATTTTATAATAATTTCAACTTTGTTTTTGATGAAAAATATTAGTGAATGTGATTAAAATTAACTACCACAATTAAGAGAAAAAATTAGATTAATGAGGGGATCATCCTTAAACATAAGGCCCAAAATGGACTATAAACATGTCCAAAATACATTGTATGGATATATGTTGACCCTATAATTACATTTATCTAATTTTTTATTTTATTAGAGACATATTAAAATGAAAAAACATGTCTGAATTTCCTTTAAAAAAATTTACAAGAATGCCACTCCTCCTCCACTATAAAAAGGAACCCACCCCTCCCACTTCCTCAGACCTATCATGCCACTTTTTATTGACCAAGATCTTAAAAAATATATCCAAAAAATAATTTCACTCATCCAATAAGTCTCTCCATTCTCATAAATATACCATTCAATCCATTTTGTGAAAACCAAAAGAAGTTAACCAAACAAGAGGTAACATTATTCCTCAAGCTCATTTGTTTTTCATTTCCGCACCCTCAAATATTCTTATTACAAGATTATATAATAACCATAGTATCCTAAATATACTTAGAAGTTTTAATTATATGGTTTATACCTACACATACACACACTTCCAACTATTGGGTAGCAAACTTACCATTCATGTATGGAGAACTACTACCTAATCAAACAATGATTGTTCATTTTTCCTTTACCTGCATTCATGGTTGGGAATTATGATTAACACTATATTTATAAATTATATATATAATATCAATAATTTATTTCTTATTCTGTATTTATTATATAAAACATATCTTTATTCTCTCCATTTTGTGGGAATATGATAGCATCGTTTATGGAAGTGTTGACTACCGTCTCCCCAAAGCGATGCGATTCATTCACGCTATACATTGAATGTATAAGGGAAAGTTTTAATAAAACAACGTTGCATAAATGATATAAATATGGTACTGGAATTATAATATACATATATATCATTTACATTACATTCTTTTAATATGAAAAATAATTGAATGTAACATTCATGCGTACGTACGGTCCACCACCTCCATGAACGGTGCATTTCATTTCATATATCCAAATTTTATGGATTATTATAAATAAATATATATTGAATATATTTGATATTTAAATCTTGGTTTAGATACTAGAGATTATGAAATCATGATCTACGTAATAGGAAGAAAAATTTACAAGACAAAACAGACTCGAAAAACACGATAATTAATATTCAAAACAATGAAAATAATGAATGACTTTTAGAAAATGGGTAATAATTTATTATAAGAAGTTAATATACGATATTATAAATATTATTATGGTTATTTAATTGTTTTTTAACATGTTTAAATCATTTATACATGATATTTAAGTATTTTCACCAGAAAACAAACACATGGTGATGGATTTTAATCTCACTTTTTACATCTGTGAGATAAATGTGATATTCACCATTTACTTGTTTTGTCCAGTGGATATACTACCCATTTTGATATATTATATCACTCGTAATTTTATATTCAGGGTATTTTGAATTCAATTTAAATAAATTATTATATAGATATTTTAATTAAATTTTAATTGTTGTAACTAATTTCATAACTTGATTTCCTTGATTTGGTTATATTACATCCTTGTTTTCTTTAATATTCTATGGTTATGTGTGTAATAAATATTTACTATGTATTGTTTTATTTACAATTTTTTATGTGTATTTATATTTGAAAAAAAATAATCTATTCATCTATTGATCCTAACACCAATCTATAGGTCTTTTCAAGGGTTCACATCATCATATCATTTTATTTAGGATTGTTTACACAAGAATTTACATTTGAGGAAATTATTTGATAATTTTATACAAAAAAACATTTTATTATCCTATGCTTATTCATAAAATTTTCCAAATAATAGTATTGTTTTTCACTCTTTAGTTCTCCAACTGTTTTAGAAAATATTTTTAAGACAAATCGACTTCATTTCTCTCTTTAGTTGGAGAACCTGTATTATTTTAAAAACAAAATACTATAGAAAAGTTTTCAAATTTTTCTTTAGTAATTGAAAAAATATTTATTAAAGAAAATTTTACCCTTATTTCTATTACCAATTTTTTCAATGGAATCTTCTTGTCGACTACTGAATAATTCATTTTTCTAACCTTTTACTGTGTAAAAGTTATGTTCTTTTTACATCGTACGACATGTACAGATTTACCATATTTCATTTCTTTAAAGCTTACACTACATGTTTAAAAGGTTAATTTTTAAATTAAATGTTTTAAAAATTTATTTTCAAATAAAATTATTTTAAAAAAAATTAAAATAAAAAATTATATTTTCCTCAAGAATGTTTTTAAAGATCTTTTTATAGAATTTTTATTCATAAACTACAAGAAAAATTAATTTTTAATCACTTTGGGATATTTTTTGTTGATATCATCTTTATAATTCCTCTTTAAGGTTTATGATTGACTTGTCCAAAGATAGTGTGACATTCACTACCACAATTCCTTTTTTATTACCCTTAAAATATTCAATTACCTATGATCATTGAACATTGAATTTCCCCTAATTATCCATATCATTTTCATGGATATGATTATTTATTTAACAATATATAATTTTTACATAAGGTGTTTACTTTGAAATTGATTTCATTGACTAGAGAAATATTGATAAATACATATCCTTTTCTCAATATAGTTATTTAATAAGGCACCTGTTTTATTTAAATTGATTACTTGATATATGAGAAATGATTTTAATATGAAATATATTGGTTAGGGAATGGTCAATTAAATCCCTATGGGTTGGGGACTGATTAATGAATCACCTATAGGTTTGGTACCATTTATATTAAGCCCTATGATGCATCAGTTTTCTCATGAGATGAAATTAGTTGGTGAATAATCCTTCGAATTTGTTTCTAAGAAAAATAGATGGGTTTCTACCCATAGACTTAAAAATTATTGTGAAAGGTCTTGATGATAAAGTATCATGTTCCTAGGAATTATGACATCCAATAATTAAGAAGTTTCTAAATTTAGATTCAGTTATTATTTATCATTGATATTTTACATCGACAGATCAATAGATGCATTTCATTATCAACTCATTGATTAAATAGAATGTGTTTTTAGTTATTCACCTTTCCATATCATTTACTCACTTCGTTCTCAGTTATTTACTACAAGGAATGTGTTATTAGTTGTTTACCTTTCCATATTTATTATTTTCATTGATTCATTATTGATTTTTTGGTACTTTATCCTTTCTGATAATTTGAGCTCACATTTATTATGTTTCTATTCCCATTGAATCCAAGAAGTGTACTATGAAAAAAAAAATCCAAGTTACTATAGATGAATTAAAGTTATTATACATGAATGAAAAAAATTATGTTGTAATTAGTGAATTCATTTATAAAACAAGTCTCGTTTATATATCAAGATTAACAAGACTATTAAAATGTTTGGTCATTTAGGACATGAATTAATTGAATTTTATTCCCATTTAATGGTAGTATGACAGCGGATCTCAGATTTCTAGGGTTGGATTGCTATGCGTTCAACATTTTTTTGGTAGAGCCTATAAAAAATAACATATAGTTTTTCTAATAATAAAATTTATAAACCAATGAATTTATCAAATATGACTCTAAAAATCAATTTCTAAATCATAAAAAAATATTAATATGCATTCGATTATTCAAAGTTATTCTTCACTTATTGTAAACATTATAGTAGTTATATATATCCTTTGACACATTTATTTGAGTATTATACTAATTCAATAATCATCACCATTAGATATCCTTAATACTAAGTAGAAAAAACTCATATTTACATCTTTCTTCAATTTACAATTAGTCATAACTTTTTGAAAATAAATGAAACTAATATTCAATTTTCTAATTATGATAGTGGATAAAAATATATTTCAGGTTATAAAGAAAAATATTCAATATAAAATATGCAATATTCCTGTAGATACCAAATTTATTCCTCAAAAGAAGACAATCATATAGACATAGTCAAGAATAAGAAACAAGTCCTGTTAAAAACCCGACCAATAACATTATTTCAATATATCCAAATACCTATAGATCTATTATTGGTGTTTTAGAATATTTTTTCATAAAGGATGTAATTTCTAGAAAACATGTCTCTACTAAGATTTAGAATGCAGTATCAATCAAAGGTGGAGGGGAAACAAAAATTACAAATGATAACTTAAGAAAATCACCAACATGTTTATAGAAAGATATAATTGAAAAATAATTTAAAAATAGTGGAAGTGTTTTGGGGAGGATGTGATCTAGAAAGGAATATATCAACTGTATATTTATCATTTATTCATGTACAATTGAACTTATGTCAAAAGATTGTAAAAGATCAAAATTATATCAAACAACATTGTATTATCGTCATGGTTTCATTTTAGGCCTATAAATATGAAAATATTTATATCATGTATTGTGGGAGTTCAGACAACATTAAAATATACCTGATAAAGTCAAAAAATATTGATAATTATGATAGAAGATCTAATAAATTTGACATTGAAAACTATATAAAAGTTATAGGCATTTGAAAAAAAGATATTGGAAATAATCAAATAAACATTAAGAATGTTTCATTTTTTTGTATTAAATAATAATATTTTATGTTCATTAAAACATTGTGATGATATAAATGAGAATGTTTTCTTGAAAAATGGGATTATTATTAATAGATGAAAATTTGGAGATTTTGTGAGTAAGGTGTTGAGAAAATGATGTAATTAACATCATGATAGAGAGTCAAGTGATGGATGATATATAAATAAACAACCATAAAGTAGTTTATGGAACCAAATACATAGACACATTTTCCAAAAGAATATAAAGAAACTAATTATGGAATATGTTTTGAATATTATCTCCATCTACACATAAGGTAAAATTTAGTTTCAGAATTTGGAAGAAAGAAAAAAATGGTAAATAAAACTCAAAAAGGAAATGAGATTCAGACATCATAACCACTTAATTAGATCAATTATAATGTGTATTTTCCTCTAACTTTGAACTCAACCAATGGAGATATTTAATTTATTTCATTCGTAGATGACTTCACATGGATGACATGTATCATGTTTAGGCCACATTAATTTCATGATGTAGAATAATAGTTTTAGAAATCTTGTAGAAAATCATAGAATATTACCATTGAATATACTGATAACATATAATAGAAGTGAATATACCATCAGATGATTCACTGAATACCTTGATAAACATGGAATCAAGCATGAATTTATCACTCTATAAACTCCCAACAAAAAATAGTGTTAGAAAGGAATAACATGAGTCTTGTTGACATGGATAAAACAATATTTATAGATTCTGATACATTATGGATTTTCTCTTAATAAGCCCTCACAGGTATTTAGAGTATCCAAAATATGTGTCTCTTTAGGAGATATTTTAAGATGAATCATTATGATATGTTATTTAAAAAGAATCCAAATGGTATATATTTTATGTTTTTTTATTCCATGACTGATTAAGAAAAATGAAATAAGTCAGGGAAATATTGATGAAAAATATGAATATATAATTTTCCTAGGTTATAAAATAAATTTGAGTCTTAACACATCCAATAATAAGAAATATTATTGAATTTTTGACACTGATCATTTAGAAATTCTTTAAAATGAATAATAACTCAAATAAAATATATTGATAAATATATAGGATGAATTTGATAGATATGAATCAATAACAAAATTAGATAAAATCATAAAGATTAGATAATATTGAGTATATTTTAATTTTTCCAGTGATGTTGATGAAATTCAAGAGTCCGAAGAGGTTAATAACAGCTATAAATGGTATCTAAAATTAATATCATTCTCAGATAAAGGAAATGGAAGTATTTTGATACATAGAATATAATTGTTGATGATAATCGATGTTTATAAACCAGGAGGAAAATGATTATAGTAATCCATAACAGTTTGTTGTCAAAAGTTGAGAAAAATGTGTTTAAGGGGATTATGAACATAAGTAGTGGGTTCGGGACATTAATGAAGAATTAGAGTACATTGAAAAAAATCATCGAAACTTATTTCTAAACACACCAAAAAAATGAATGTATAAAAATTAGTCTTCATTAATAAAATTGATCAGAGTGGTTTCCTATAACTAACTCATACCACCCCTAGATCTGGAACACGAGTTGAACCATGACATACCTGAGTCATGTTCTTGATTGATATAGTATGAAAAATAGTTCCAAGGTCTTAGAACAATATCAGTGGGAAATATTTCACCAACAATATGTATATGAAAAACATGTTAAATTTGGGTACACAGAAAAATAAATAACACATCATATATACTGTACATAAAAAGGAATAACTAGAATCATTGATATAAAACAACTCCAATATAAAAAGCATCCAACATGTGTATAAACATCCCTTGAGAAATTAAAAATAAAAACCATATGGAAAAACTACCATCTCTATGTACACCATGATCACATAAAATATCCCCAAACCTACCATGACCAAATATTATGAGCCAGCAGCACAAAGGATGTTCGATCCAAGAGACCTTGAATTAAACCATATTAGTTTCATACATTGAATGGTGTATTCTAGGTGTGAGTGAAACTGGTATCAGAACGATTTAAACAAATAGTTTTTAATCCTTTCAAATGAAACATTAACTATATTATTTTGAAATATAGGTTGAAAACTAGTTATAAATTTATGAGAAAATAGAATTCAATATCACTTCATTAAAAATTTATAAACATCCCTATCAAATTTAATTAAATAAAATCAATCACTTTAAAAATAATTTCTCATAAATGTAATAATTTAACTAAAAACCCAATTTCAAATCCATCTTTGAAACAAAATTATGAAGAAAAAAAGAATTTAAAACACATTTGGAATTCATTTGATGGAAGAAAATATTGATAAGAAAAATAATATATTCAATAAGTAACCATGTCAATGAATAAAAGAGAAAATATATTAAAACTTATCATTTTGCTATATAGGTCAATCAATCTTGTGGGAACAAGAATATGGAACACCATATTGAATCATCTAGAATCATGGGAGTCACACTAGGTGTAACATCCCAGGTAAATAAAGAATAAATAATTTTCATATTTATTAATATTTATGAATTAAATATTACTTTTAATTAAAAGGGGTTTCTACGTTCGATAGCGTACTCGATACGCAACGATGAGTTTCTTTGAAAACTTATGTTGCACACTAGTAATAAAATAATATTATTTTAAATGTCAGTTAACATGTAGCCGTTGTACTGGAAGGAATGGATAGAAATAACTAAAATATTATTATATATGTTTGTTAAATGTTTTTACATTTATCTAATAAAGGATAAAGGCTTAAAATACGAAAAGAATTCAATTTTAGGCTTATATACTCTAATTTTCACGAAAGGTCCACTTATCACCTTTTGACGGAGAATCGTCATTAAATATAGTTTTGATCAATCTTATAAATTCTATTGGACCAAATATAACTCTTCTTTAGAATCGGGACATCAAAATTTACTTTGTGTAAATTTTTGGTATCTTTCCGATAAAGTTCATTTTTTTAATGAATAGTGTAAAATGTTGTAATTTAATTCAAAACCTCTTTTTAATGTAATTTATTTATATGATTAGATTATCATTTTAATTGGTTTAAAAGTGAAATTAGAAAATATTTGTACCATTAAATTCAATAGTGGTCGTTGGAATTAATTTCACTTTGAAATCGGACTTAAACTAGTGTCAATGTTTTGATACTTATTGTCTCATAAAAACACGCTATTTGCTCTGACAGTGGGAATTAATTATTAAATTAATTAATGTGACTTATATGTTTTCAATTTTTTAAAATAGACTTCATTTTTGAATTCAGAATATCCAATATATCTTAGGGTGAAGTTTTCGTATTTTTCTGAAAAACGTCAATTTTTGATGAATAGTGAAACCACTAAGTGGTAGTTAAAGAGAATGATTTTCCATTTAAATGAAACTTTGCCACTTCTGTGATTTGATTTTCAAAAATCCGACATACATGGTTTTCATTAAGAAGTAAAATGTGGTTCAATGAGATTAAAATAATTTTTTGGTGAATAGTAACTTTTATGTTCTTAATCGCGATTAGTGGTAATTAGTGTAGTTTACGGTAAAAATAATGTTTTAATAATATGAGATGAGCTTGACATATGTCATACCCTCATTGGATGTGTCATGGCCGACCAAGACAAGCCATGGGTCAACTTGGGGACCCCATGGAGCCACTTTGGTTGGGAAATGACATAAATAACTTTTTATTTAATGTTAAAGTAAAAATGACACAAACATGACTTATTTTACTACAACAATTTTTACATGGGGTTATACAAGTCAGATTGTTGACTATAAATATTCATTAGAAATCTAAAAATATTTCCTACATCATAGTATTTTTTTTATAATTTTTAGACATTAAATAAATTAAATTATTTATGAAATCATGATGATGTAGTGATGACCTCATTATTTAACGATTTAAATAAAATGGAAAGATAATGTAAAATCTAAGACCTAAACATGGCCATAACCTCTTGGATGGGTGTATTTCTAACCATTATCACCTTATCCTCGGAACACATCAATGTGGGACCTCTTAAATCCGAATACCATTTTAAAATAAAGTGACTTTTCTTTACCTTCCAAGAGTTCCCCTCCTCTCCTCTTATAAAAGGCCCCCACCTCTACCTCCTTACCCACACTCCCAAAGCCTTTGGCTTGGCCAAACCCTGCCCATTTTGTCTCTCCACTTCCATCTCTTACTCCTTGAAGCCTCACTTTGGGTAGAAGTCTTTTCAAGGAAGCCTTTGAGCTCAAACCAAAGGGAGTTACCCGATTTTAAGGTAATGTCTTCTTTTGAGTCCTTTTGTTTTATTTTTCTTCTCCAACCCCCTAAACTCTTTTTATTCATTTCTTTTGTAATAACTCCAGTATCTTCAATATACTAGGATTTTGTTATAATAAGGATTCTAGATACACTTACACACACCTACATCTAATGGTTAAAGAACATACTGTTTCCGTGGATGGCGAATTTCTGCCTCACGAAACGATGATTGTTCAACACTCATATAACACCTTCAAAGGTGGCCATTAAGATGTCACTATATTTATATATGATATATAATATGTTTATTTTTTACTTAAGATTCTGTATTTTTCATTTTTTGCTTACCTTTATGGCTTCCATTATGGGTATACGCGATATCTTCATTTTAGGAAGTGCGGACTACCGCCCCCTCAAAGTGATGTGATTCGTTAATGCCATATGTGGAACGTGTAAAGGATGGATTTAAAGTTATTATATATGATGTTATACTGGAATTATTATATACCTCTATATCATTATTATTTCTTTCCATTAAAGTATGAGATAGAAATGAAAGTAGCATTCATGCGTACGTACGACTTACCGTCTCCATGAACGGTGCATTTCATTTCTTATCCCCAAATGTAATGTACTATTAAAAGTACATGTATATAATGGATATATATAATTAATGATATATCTAAATGATGAATATAATTCTGGAATTAAAATATACATACCTCTCATTTAGTTTTAATTCCATTAATATGACAAAGAAATGAAAGTAGCGTTCATGCGTACGTACGACTTACCGTCTCCATGAATGGTGCATTTCATTTCTTACCTCTAAATGATTATGTAATATTATAAATACATGTATATTCTGGATATATATGATATCCAAATCAGTAATTTCATTCTGGATATAAAGAACCTTTGACCACATGAACAACATGTAATTGTAAGAAGTCCACTTTCGACTTAAGAACCAAATATCGACAAAACAATCATTATTAACTTAAATGGTTACATAATGTTTATAACATGGCAATAAGTGATATAAAAGGAATAATGAACTCTAAAAAGGTTCTTAATCAAGTAGAAATTAACTCAAGTTTATTATTCAGGATGTTAAAGAACGATCGAGTCAAGTCGGACCCGAGGTAAGGGACTTCATCTCAATCTCCTTTCATTGAGGCATATTTCGTTTTATACACAACGTTCTTTTATACGGTGTATAAAACCCTTTGACTTTTACTTTTATACAAAAGGAATATTTTTCTACAAAGCATTTTACAAAATGAAAAGAACGAATGTTTCTTATAACGTACGCGGTGACAACGACCTTTTCTGCCGCTGCGAGTATTATTTGGTCTTTGGCTTCCTCCACAAGCCGTAATGTTTTTAAAATAAAGTAAATCCCATATACTCATTTATGTATTTTGGTATTTAAAATGGTTTTGATAAAGGATTCTATTATGATATATTGTTATTGAAATGTGGAAATGTTATCATTCCTTTATATTGTTTTTATGTTCTATGATTTTATATTGGTACTTGGACATTTGTTGGGTGGTTACATGATAAAACATATGACAGGTGGTGCCGTGAATACCAGGATGGGTGGTTACGTTATAACCTCCAATGCATTGGGTATGGAAGTCGGCCGTATGGCTATTCCATTAAGTATGTATGGAAATTGGCCGTATGGCTATTCCATTAAGTGATATGTGTGGAAGTCGACCGTATGGTTATTCCACTTAAGTATGTTTATGTCCCAAGTTACCTTTATATATGTTATGTGTTATTTATATGGGTTTTATGGTAATCCTTTGGTTACAAAAAGATAAGTAATGATACTTTATTCAGTGATGAGTTTTTCTACTTCATGAAGGTGAAGGTATTACTTTGATAGAGTATACATGGTTTACTTGATGTTTGAAAAAGTAACAGTTTTTATTCTTTGTGTATCCCTTACTGAGCTTTTTATGCTCACCCCATGTTTTTTGAAATTTTTTTCACAGGACTTAATGTGTAATAAGGTCAAGGATGGGATCAAGGGAATGTCATGCTATATTATACATGTAACTAGACATGTTTCTTTTTAAGAGTTTTTTATTCTATGGAAACTTGGTAGAAGTGTCTACTTTGTAAATCTTTTGAGATGTAATAGTTATGTTCTAATTCTCTAAAACTCTAAAACTGAAAAGATCCTCAATGTGAATTATTCATTTAATTCAAGATTAAGTAAGGTTTAAGTATGGGGCCTTATAGTTGGTATCAGAGGTCGGTTTAGACAACTTTAGGAGTTAGAAAATTGTTAAATTATAAGTTGATTTATGATATGATTGAAATGATATAGCATTTACAGATTACCATGTTGCTTCTCCAAAGATATTTCTGTGTTAAGAATGGTTTTTCATAGAGGAAACAGATCAACTTTTATGGGAAGGCATACAGAGGGAAATGACCTTTCAAATCAGTATCCTGAGATGGCCAGAATCAGAACTAAACAGTTTGTTGCAGTGATGGCTCAGTTGACTCAGGTGAAAAATGTTGGTTGTTTTTATTGATGATATTTTGGTGTTTTCTAAAAGTAAAGAGGAGCATGAAAGTCATTTAAGGGTTATCTTGCGAACCTTAAAAGAAAAGAAACTATATGGAAAATTCAGCAAGTGTGAGTTTTGGTTACAACAAATTTCTTTCCTGGGTCACATTATTTAAAAATATGGCATAACTATTGATCCTACTAAAACAAAAGTTGTTGAAGAATGGCCAAGACCCACAAATGTAACTGAGATCCGTAGTTTTCTTGGTTTGGCAGGTTACAACCGAAGGTTAGTTGAAAATTTTTCAAGGTTATCTAGTCCAATGACTAAGCTCACTCGTAAGGGTGTTAAGTTCATCTGGACAAAATAATGTGATGATTATTTTCTGGAGTTGAAAAGAAGATTGGTGAATGCTCCAGTTTTGGCACTTCCTTCCAGGAATGGTGATTTTGTTATATACAGTGATGATTCATTGAAGGGACTTGGTTGTGTCCTTATGCAGAATGATCAGGTAATTGCTTATGCTTCATGTCAGTTGAAAACTCATGAGGTAAATTACCCTACACATCATTTGGAATTAGCTGCTGTTGTCTTTGCTTTAAAAATTTGGAGGCATCATTTGTATGGAGTAAAGTGTAAAATATATACTGATCATAAAAGTTTAAATTATATATTCACTCAGAAAGAATTGAACATGAGACAGAGGAGATGGCTGGAATTAATCAAGGATTATGATTGTACAATTCACTACCATCCGGGAAAAGAAAATAAAGTGGTCGATGCTTTGAGTCGAAAAAGTAATACTTCATTAACCATGTTGCGTTTGAAACGTGATCCTTTGGTTTTTGATTTGATGAACTTTGGCATAGAAGTTGTTGGTGCAGGAAGTCCTTCTGTTTTGTTTCAGGTATCAGTAAAATCTTCTCTATCAGACAGAATCAAGCAAGCACGGAAGCAAGAAAACGAGTTGCAGAAAAAGGTAGAGCTGGTTTAGAAAGGTATGTTGCCTGAATTCAACATTGATAATGATTGTGTTTTGAGGTTTGGGAAGAGATTATGTGTTCCTTGTGATTCACAGTTGAAGAATGAGTTGTTATGTGAGGCTCATAGTTCCCCGTTTTCAGTTCATCCTGGCAGTACTAAGATGTACAGAGATCTGCGAGATTATTACTGGTGGGATGGAATGAAAAAGGGATATTGTTGATTTTACTCTGAAGTGTCTGACTTGTCAGCAGGTTAAAGTAGAGTGGAAGTTACCGAAAGGGATGCTTCAGCCTTTACCAGTGCCAGAGTGGAAATGGGAAAACATATCCATGGACTTTGTTGTGGGATTACCGAGGACATCTCGAGGTTTACTTCTAACTTTTGGAAAGGCCTTCAGAAGTCATTGGATGCTGAATTAAATTTTAGTATAACTTTTCATCCTCAATCAGATGGGCAGTCAGAACGAACAATTCAGACCATGGAGGATATGCTACGAGCTTGTTCGATGGATTATCAGGGAAGTTGGGATCAACATCCTTCTTTGGTTGATTTTTCTTATAATAACAGTTTTCATTCCAGTATACAAATGGCACCATTTGAGGCATTATATGGGAAGCGGTGTCGAACTCCAGCATTTTGGGATGAAGTGGGTGAAAGGAAGCTGATGGGACCAGAATTGGTAGAAGAGATAGCAGAAAAAGTTCAGTTGATTCAGAAGCACATGAGAACAGCTTAGAGCAGGCAGAAGAGTTATGTGGATAACCGGAGGAAGGATCTATCTTTCGAGGTAGGTGATCATGTTTTTCCTGAGGTTTCTCCTTGGAAAAGTGTGATGAGATTTGGTAAGAAAGGAAAGCTGAGTCCAAGGTTCATTGGACCATATGAAATTCTGGAGAGAGTTGGATCAGTTGCTTACCGAGTGGCTTTACCTCTGAGTTTATCTCAGGTACACAATGTTTTTCATGTTTCGATGTTGAGGAAGTATATGCCAGAGCTATCTCATGTTTCGAGTCCAGAGGTAGTTCATCTGGAAGAGAACCTATCTTATGAGGAACAACCGGTCCAGATTCTGGACCACAGGGAGCAAGTGTTATGGAATAAGGTGATTAATTAGGTAAAGGTTTTGTGGAAAAACCACATGATGGAAGAGGCAACATGGGAATCTGAAAATTCTATGAGGGATAAATACCCCCACTTATTTTGATAAGTGAATAAAATTGCGAGGACGCAATTCCCAAAATGGGGGAAGGATGTAACATCCCAGGTAAATAAAGAATAAATAATTTTCATATTTATTAATATTTAAGAATTAAATATTACTTTTAATTAAAAGGGGTTTCTACGTTCGATAGCGTACTCGATATGAAACGATGAGTTTCTTTGAAAACTTACGTTGCACACTAGTAATAAAATAATATTATTTTAAATATTAGTTAACACGTAGCCGTTGTACTGGCGGGAATGGATATAAATAACTAAAATATGATTATATATGTTTGTTAAATGTTTTTACATTTATCTAATAAAGGATAAAGGCTTAAAATACGAAAAGAATTCAATTTTAGGCTTATATACTCTTATTTTCACGAAAGGCCCACTTATCACCTTTTGACGGCGAACCGTTATTAAATATAGTTTTTATCAATCTTATAAATTCTATTGGACCAAATATAACTCTTCTTTAGAATCGGGACATCAAAATTTACTTTGTGTAAATTTTTGGTATCTTTCCGATAAAGTTCATTTTTTTAATGAATAGTGTAAAATGTTGTATTTTAATTCAAAACCACTTTTTAATCTAATTTATTTATATGATTAGATTATCATTTGAATTTGTTTAAAAGTGAAATTAGAAAATATTTTTACAATTAAATCCAATAGTGGTCGTTGGAATTAATTTCACTTTGAAATCGGACTTAAACTAGTGTCAATCTTTTAATACTTATTGTTTCATAAAAACACGCTATTTGCTCTGACAGCGGGAATTAATTATTAAATTAATTAATGTGACTTATATGTTTTTAATTTTGTAAAATAGACTTCATTTTTGAATTCATAATATCAAATATAGCTTAGGGTGAAGTTTTGGTATTTTTCTGAAAAACTTCAATTATTGATGAATAGTGAAACCACTAAGTGGTAGTTAAAGAGACTGATTTTCCGTTTAAATGAAACTTTGCCACTTCTGTGATTTGATTTTCAAAAATCCGACTTACATGGTTGTCATTAAGAAGTAAAATGTGGTTCAATGAGATTAAAATAATTTTTTGGTGAATAATAACTTTTAAGTTCTTAATCGTGATTAGTGTTAATTAGTGTAGTTTAGGGTAAAAATAATATTTTAATAATATGAGATTAGCTTGACACATGTCCTACACTCATTGGATGTGTCATGTCCGAGCAAGAAAAGACATGGGTCAACTTGGGGACCCCATGGAGCCACTTTGGTTGGGAAATGACATAAATAACTTTTTATTTAATGTTAAAGTAAAAATGACACAAACATGAGTTATTTTACAAATGCAATTTTTACATGGGGTTATACAAGTCAGATTTTTTACTATAAATATTAATTAGAAAGATAAAAAGATTTTCTACATCATAGTATTTTTTTATACTTTTTAGACGTTAAATAATATAAATTATTTATGACATCGTGATGATGCAGCGATGACCTCATTATTTAACGATTTAAATAAAATGGAAAGATAATGTAAAATCTAAGACCTACACATGTCCATAACCTATTGGATGGGTGGATTTTGAACCCTTATCACCTTAGCCTCGAAACACATCAATGTGGGACCTCTTAAATTCTAATAACATTTTAAAATAAAGTGACTTTTCTTTACCTTCCAAGAGTGCCCCTCCTCTCCTCTTATAAAAGCCCCCCACCTCTACCTCCTTACCCACACTCCCAAAGCCTTTGGATCGGCCAACCACTGCTCATTTTGTCACTCCACTTCCCTATCTTACTCCTTGAAGCCTCACTTTGGGAATAAGTCTTCCCAAGGAAGCCTTTGAGGTCAAACCAAAGGGAGTTACCTGATTTTAAGGTAATGTCTTCTTTTGAGTCCTTTTGTTTTATTTTGCTTATCCAACCCCTAAACTCTTTTTATTCATTTCTTTTGTAACAACTCCAGTATCTTCAATATACTAGGATGTTTTTATAAGAAGTATTTTATCTACACTTACACACACCTACATCTAATGGTTAAAGAAGATACTGTTTCCGTGGATGGCGAATTTCTGCCTCACGAAACGATGATTGTTCAACACTCATATAACACCTTCAAAGGTGGCCATTAATATGTCACTATATTTATATATGATATATAATATGTTTATGTTTTACTTAAGCTTCTATATTTTTCATTTGTGGCTTACCTTTATGGCTTCCATTATGGGTATACGCGATATCTTCATTTTAGGAAGTGCGGACTACCGCCCCCTCAAAGTGATGTGATTCGTTAATGCCATATGTGGGATGTGTAAAGGATGGATTTAAAGTTATTATATATGATTTTATACTGGAATTATAATATACCTATATATCATTATTATTTCTTTCCATTAAAGTATGAGATAGAAATGAAAGTAGCGTTCATGCGTACGTACGGCTTACCGTCTCCATGAACGGTGCATTTCATTTCTTATCCCCAAATGTAATGTACTATTAAAAGTACATGTATATAATGGATATATATAATTAATGATATATCTAAATGATGAATATAATTCTGGAATTAAAATATACATACCTCTCATTTAGTTTTAATTCCATTAATATGACAAAGAAATGAAAGTAGCGTTCATGCGTACGTACGGCTTACCGTCTCCATGAACGGTGAATTTCATTTCTTACCTATGAATGATTATGTAATATTATAAATACATGTATATGATAGATATATATGATATCCAAATCAGGAATGTCATTATGTATATAAATAACCTTTGACCACACGAACAACATGTAATTGTAAGAAGTCCACTTTCGACTTAAGAACCAAATATCGACAAAACAGACATTATTAACTTAAATGGTTACATAATGTTTATAACATGGCAATAAGTGATATAAAAGGAATAATGAACTCTAAAAAGGTTCTTAATCAAATATAAATTAACTCAAGTTTATTATTCAGGACGTTAAAGAATGATCGAGTCAAGTCGGACCCGAGGTAAGGGACTTCGTCTCAATCTCCTTTCATTGAGGCATATTTCGTTTTATACACAACTTTCTTTTATACGGTGTATAAACTCCTTTGACATTTAATTTTATACAAAAGGAATCTTTTTCTACGAAGAGTTTTACAAAATGACAAAAAGGAATGTTTCTTTTAACGTACGCGGTGACAACGACCTTTTCCGCTGCCGCGAGTATTATTTGGTCTTTGGCTTCCTCAATAAGCCGTAATGTTTTTAAAATAAAATAAATACCATATAATATTTTATGTATTTTGGTATTGAAAATGGTTTTGATAAAGGATTATATTATGATATATTGTGATTGAAATGTGGAAATGTTATCATTCCTTTATATTGGTTTTATGTTTTATGATTTTATATTGGTACTTGGACATTTGACGGGTGGTTACGTGATAAACCATATGACGGGTGGTGTCGTGAATACCAGGACGGGTGGTTACGTTATAACCTCCAATGCATTGGTTATGGAAGTCGGCCGTATGGCTATTCCATTAAGTATGTATGGAAATTGGCCGTATGGCTATTCCATTAAGTGATATGTGTGGAAGTCGACCGTATGGTTATTCCACTTAACTATGTTTATGTCCCAAGTTACCTTTATATATGTTATGTGTTCTTTATATGGGTTTTATGGTAATCCTTTAGATACAAAAAGGTAAGTAATGATACTTTATTCAGTGAAGAGTTTTTACTACTTCATGAAGGTGAAGGTATTACTTTGATAGAGTATACATGGTTTACTTGATGTTTGAAAAAGTAACAGTTTTCATTCTTTGTGTATCACTTACTGAGATTTTTATGATCACCCCAAGTTTTTTGAAATGTTTTTCATAGGACTTAATGTGGAATAAGGTCAAGGATTGGATCAAGTGAATGTCATGCTATATTATACATGGAACTAGACATGTTTTTTTAAGAGTTTTTTATTCTATGGAAACTTGGTAGAAGTGTCTACTTTGTAAATCTTTTTAGATGTAATAGTTATGTTCTAATTCTCTAAAACTCTAAACCTGAAAAGATCCTCAATGTGAATTATTCATTTAATTCAAGATTAAGTAAGGTTTAAGGTCGGGGCCTTATACTAGGTCATATGGAGGGACAATCATAACCATAACAAATGGGGATCTTATTCTAGAAAATATTTTATTCATAACCTAATCCGCCAGAAATTGGATGTGAGAAATAAAACATGTCACACAATACATGATGATAGATAACATACATCTCACCTCACCTCTAACATCCTTGAAAGAAACAAACCAAAAAAATTAAATCATTTATTATTGAAGTATATAAATAAAATATTTCCCTAGAGCCATAATTAATAAAAAAACATTGGTTTTTAAGGGACTATCACATACATAAATTGAAAAAAAAGTAAAACTATCCAAACATGCCTCGCTAAAAATCCAGCTCTGTATGCCTAACCCTTTATAAATGGATTAGAATTAAATGTCAAATTTTTCCTTTAAAAACAATTCAATAAGAACTCTATTTACAACCATTTGAAACCATAATCCAATATACTTTTAAAAAATCATTAAAAAAAACAACCATTACTCATCTCATTACAAAAATATGGTCAACTACCTCTCTAAAACATTAATTTTATTTAGAACACATAATTGAGACCATTTTAGAAGAAACCTCCATTTGAAACCACCCATTAGGATATGTGAAAAACTAATTCCTAATAAATTATAGATTCCATTTATCTATCACATATATGAATAAACATTTATAAATTTCCTTAACCAAATGTTATTCTAAATAATGGAAGTACATAAAAACACCTACCTCAAATCTACATTGATCGAGCCAAAAAATTTCAATTATGATATAGAATACACAATAAAATTTCAATAACTACAATGAAATCACTGGACATAAAAAACCCTAATTTTAAACAACCGTAGACCCTTTTTTCACCCATGAAATCCCAATAGGATTTTTGAATGATGTGAAATCAAAATGAAAATAATGAATGTGTATGGATAGGAGGGAAGGGGGGTTAAACCTTAATCAATATCTGTGAAATGAGAGTGAAGTGGATTGGGTTAGAAGATATAGGAGAGGTAGATCTCCATCACCTGTGTGGGAGACTAAATAAAACCAAATTTAGAAGGGAATAGGGGAAATCAAGTAAAATAGTGTAGCAGCACGGTAGGAATTTCACCAAATTATAAATCTACACAGATTTCAGGGTTACGCTAAATATTTTAAAATTCCATCTTCCATCCATGAAAAATAATTCTATAAAGATGTATCGTGATTTAGAGGAATATCTATGGTTTTTCCTAATCGTTCACACCACATTCCTTCCACAAACCACATGTAATGGAACACCACATAGTTTCCCTAATCCTCACACAATTCTCCCTATGTTATGTGTTACCCATGAAGGATAACCGTGCATGTTTGAAAATTATATAAAAAACCTATATAAGGTTAAAATTCATAGTTTATATTAATCCATGTTTCCCAAACAAGAAGATTCAGTAGTTCCACATAAGTTTCTATCCAATGGTTACTACTGACCATGTGGTGACCGGGCATAAGTGAAAAAACTCTAAAAATGTGAAATATGACACCCAAACCATATAAAGGTATAAATTAACTAAAAAATATTTAATATAATAATATATATAGTTACATGAGGTGTTAATATCCCCCCCCCCACCATTAAAAGTTTTTCCACTAGAATATCCTTAGTAAAAGTCTAAGTATCCAAAAAAAATAACCAAAAACACACTACAGAATGAGTTTGGTTGAATAGATACTGACTATAAAGATCCTAAGGGAAGAAAAAATTAAACAAGAATTAGTTCTCTAAACTATGAGATCACACTCAAAAAAATCTGAATGAACTCAATTAATAGAATTACTATAAACATAAATAAAAAGAATTTATTTAATGGAGAACGAGAATATGAATCACTACCTTTTATAATTTCTTTAAAATTATTAAATGAAGGTAGGAAGAAAATACTTAAAAAAACATCAACCCTGAGATTTCACTTCCATAAATCACGCATGGAGAACAAAATTTCTTAACTCATGAGTATCTCATTGAACCTACTATAGCTCCCTAAGTACACATTACCCAAATGGATCATAACATACATAAATAAAAACCATCACCGAGTTCAATCATGCATAAAATGAAAAAATCAAGGAACCAAAGCACCAAAAACAACAAAAATAGAATCCAAAACTTTTTCATGACACTCAATGTTTGAATTAATATATGAAACATTGAAAGAGATTTCACATATAAGCCAAATAAATAATAAATCATTAAAAATTTATCAATCACCATAAGAAAACAACTATCCAAGTCACCCAATCATCAACCCAAGAGTCTCCCATGATCGAAACACACAAATACAACCTAACAAAATCCAAAAAATCATAATTTTCATGAATACAGATAATACAAATGATGAAGCATGCATCAAAACACATTAAAAAACATTCAAAATAGTATGACAAAAAAATTATCAAAAAAAACCACTGAGCACTATATTACGCCCAAAAAAGACTTTTCTATACACCAAAATACAATAAATATATAGATAAACAAACTATACACACTGATGAAAAGTCCTAATATCTTATACATAATAGGAAATAGAGTATCTAGGTTCTCCAAAAAAGAAACACATTAAATAATTTCTCTCATTCTTACAAAAAACATTGGCCCTCATCAACCCACTATTCCATCTCAAGTCATACTATTTATTGACACTCACCCAAAAGAGGATTCTTAATCACATTAATTAAAATTAAATAACTTCTCATAATTGATATATTGTTTTTATTTTATTTCACTGACAATGTTTTTGGAAATTATTCACTTAGAATGGAACCATTGAGAAGTAATTGACTTGAAAAACCCCTATGATATTCCATCATAAAGCTATGAAGAATTACAATTTCTAAACACTCATATCTAGGCCCTTTAGAACGGGATACATTGGAATTTAATCTTTATGATTCATTATTTATGAGATAATTGATTACTCTATCAATCCACCATATCCATTCTCAAGCCTCAAGATAACCTTAATCACCAGGAAATAAGACAGAAAATGATTTAGTAAGTCTGGAGGGGTTCCAAGTACAAGGAGGATCATGAATCAACCACTTGATCCTTATTCAATGTAGATTCTTCAAGTTAATAAACCATTATTTAATTAATATAAGTATTATCATTAATATTGGACCAATTAATAGACTATAAAAATTTCTTTTGAAGATTATATGGGTTTCATAATCTTAATGCAAAAGATATAAACCTCAGTTAGTCCATTTACTTTGAACCAAATCATATAGCTCAATAAAAAATAATAAAAACTCTAAAATACAACACATTTATAAAAAAACATATAAAAAATCCCACATTTCATTTAAAAAATACCTTTATCTAATTTAATATAATTCTATGACTTTCAAACTACACTTTAAATCCATCACCCTTTAAGATATCCTGTGGTTTTTAAAATCAATTTTTCATCCTAAAATAAATTCAAAATTTCATTTTTTAATTTATTAAATTTTTAAAACTCTAAAAATAACAAATTTAAAATTCCATCTTTTAAAATTCACTCATTCACAAGAATATTTATTTAAAATAAAACTCATTTATCACACAAAACAAATCCTTGAATCCCCACTTCCAAAACTATAGATTTTAAATAGAAAACCACATTCCAAATCATAAAACCAAACATCCATAAAAAATTTATATTCCTAAATCTCAAATAAATCACTATTAAACCACATAAATTCACTTATAACAAACCCTTATTAACCCTCAGACCCATGGTAAGAAATATTGGGGTCAATCTGGAAGGAAAGGGAGGTAAAAAATAGCTACATTGTAGAAGAAAATTGTTGTTGGATTGGATGAACTAGAAGGTAAACTATGTTCCATCAATGAAATATTCTATGTAATGGTTTCAAAACCATTTTTCACATTCTCTACATAGTTTAACAAAATTAT
The DNA here is from genome assembly GCA_963277665.1 of Viscum album. Lineage (NCBI taxonomy): Eukaryota > Viridiplantae > Streptophyta > Magnoliopsida > Santalales > Viscaceae > Viscum > Viscum album. Next base: position 712,134,941 of record OY728167.1, on the reverse strand, counting down.
GGAGATAATTTTGTTGCTCTAGTTCATTCACAACTTTCGGCTATGAAAATAGAGACACTCCTCGAAATCACCAGCATACTCATAGAGAATAAAAACATCCTTAAAACATATCAAAATCCATAAAAGACATAAAACATTATACTCAAAATCAAAAATTAACTTATATCCACCCCATAACGTACAATTTTCAGTGCAAATAAGTGTTTGAGATGAGCTTCCCTAAACCCACCACCCAATTCCTAAGGGAAATTTTAGTCTCTCTACAACCCATAAAGACCCCAAATAATAACTTGGTTCTTTCATAACATTTTTTCAAAAAATATACAAGGCCACCCATTGACCAGGTACATAATCCTTCCCATGATATACTCGAGGCACACTCTTAATCTCCCCAAGATAGAAACTAGTTTCAAGATCTCATAACATAGTAAGTGGGGATAATTTCAACATCAATGTATATATATATATATATATTACTAAAACATGAAAACATTATATGAATAAAAATATATAAGAAACCACATACATTGAATATAAAAAAAGTAACCAAAATTTCATATATATTAAAAGGATAATATAAAAATTATTTAATGGGTATATAAGCATGCCAGGAGGAAAATAAAATAAAACATGATTGAAAAGAACTATAATATTTTTGAGACCCTTGGACACTCACCATTTCCACAAACCATCGTTCACCAAAAAAACTAATCGCTCAACATGAAGAAAGATAGATCGGAGTAATAAGAAAAGACACCATACGAACTGCATACATCGAATGGTGTATATAGGGAATGATCAAAACTGATCCCAATATAATTTTATCAAATAGTTTGGGTTATTTCTTTCAAATTCAACATCAAACTTTATAGTTTTAAATATAATTAGAAAATATGTCTTCAAAAAAAGAGAATATAAAAACTGATATTACATCTATAACCATTTTATTAAATTTTTCTTCAAATTTTTTAAATATAAAAAATAATTTTTTAAAATAATTTCTCAAATAAAGCCTCTATTAACCAAAAAACTGTTCTAAATTGATCTCTAAAACCAATAGATATTTTTTTCAAAACACATTTTATATTTTTTTCATAGAAAAAAAATTCATAAGAAAAATAAAATAGTCATTAGGGAACCATATAAATATATAAAATAGAAACAAAAATCAGATAGGCCATAGTCCTATATATGTCAAATGAACTAGGAGATAGAGGAATAGGGATACCCATATGCAATCATCTCATATAATAGGTGTCACAGTAGGTCCTAAGGTTATATAGTTCTATAACATACCAAATGTGAATAAACTATCAACCTATATTTCATGTGTAACCCATTCCACCTGCATGGCTTGTACTATGCTTAGAATTGGGGGCACTCCCCATTATCCCTATCACATAACTAGGGTGACATGATACATAAACATTTTTTCTAGATTATTTTAATTTAAAACTATTTTTTATAAATTTGAAATAATTTATTTTTATAGTATTTAATTAATTTTTTTTATTAGATACAGAGTATAGTCAAAAATAAATAAAAAGGGATGAATATAGTGACCCAAATACACTTTGTGAGGTACCACTTCATAGTGGGAAGTGACACCTGATTTTTGAAGGTGAATTATTAAGATTTGATGATGTGTATGATGGATTGTGAAAAAGAGAATAGTGGAAGAGGTAGATAAAATATTGAAAATGAAGAACTAGGATGATTTTGAGTGAAAGTTGATAGGAATAATATTTACACATCATGTAAAATATTCAATATGTGAAACATGATGAATTACATAACATGGAAAAAAGATATGAAAAATTCATCCCTACACATTTAACATAATGAATCCAATATTCATGATGTAATTTTTTTATAAATCAGGGGTCCAATCCTACTCATTACACATCATGAATATCACTTACATGATGCGAAACATTGGGACATAAAAAATGGTATTTTTGATGAGAATTTATGTTTCCACCTCTCATTTATGACTTAGGATTGAGAATAAATAAATTATAAGCAGTTTATTAAACCTTTAGAGTGATCTATTACTATAAATAAGATTCTAGGTGTTTTGAAAAGAATTAATCGGTGAGGGAAGACCTAAATTATGTCTTGTTGTATATTTATTTCCCTGATTTCCTTTTCATTTATTTTCATTATTTTTTGAAGTATCAACTCTCCCGAATACACTTGACCTACCTATCCATTAAGCATTTGTTCCTATGAGTGGTTGGGAAAGGTGGAGGCTTTACCAACTATAATGTTTGGGTTTCGACATTTAATGGAATAAACCTTTTCTCTTTCTTTCGTGAACTAGTTTCGATTGATTATCTAGTTTTCCATTCTAAATGAATCTATTCAAGGATAATATTGTTTTTATTTAAATTACCATGGCTTATGATCTAAATATCCCTCTACCTAATTCATATCTTTTTTCTATAGAATAGTATGGGTTTGGGTTGTGAGTGTTTGTCTAAACCGTATGAGGAATTGTAACGAGAAGTATTGTTAATTTGGGAAAACTAATTCCCAATTGGTAATTAGAATAATTTATCAAAAGACCACTTATAGTAACACACACACTAGATGGTTGGTATAATAATTGATTCTAGATTAGGAATTCCCTGACCATCACCATTTTTTTTATAAAAGTTGTGACATGAATTGGTATTCCAATTCATGCCCCAAATTAATTTATTAAAAAAACAAGAGTAGCAGTAAAAACACGAGGTGTAAAGGAATCACACCAGGAAGGATTGAGGGAAGAATAAATGGACAATAAAAAGATAAAGAAACCAAAAACTCAAGTAGGAAAAAGTGATCGAAACAACCTTTCAACAACCATTCCATGAGCTCCATAAGGGGTTGTATAATGGGGACGCCACCATCAGGACTCTATTGAGTATCCAGAACCTGTCCCAACAACTTTGAATCTCTATTTACTTGAGGTCTATCCTTCACGCTGGTATACCATTGAGAATGTTGAAAAAAAGTCTGAGTTGCAACCGGAATAATACCTTAAATCACTGAAACTAGCATTTGAAAATGAGAACCAATAAATGATTAAATTCCGAAGCTGCCAAGAAGAAGACCAGCCTTTCTTGGATGTCATCATACACATCACTGCCCAAAGAAAAAAATTGAAGTAGCACATGAAGATATGTGAAAGGTTTCAACTTGCAGAATACCAAAAAACTATTATGCCATCAATCATCCCCACGTACAATATTCATACAGCACACCCAAAAAAGGTAGTATAGGCATCCAAAAGACCATTACTGGACTGTAAGTTCCACTGATCCATATGCAAATCCACTTAAGGCAAAAGATTCAAATGCCAAATAAAATAGGTGAAAGACCAAGAAATAAACTGAATCACAAAAAAACTCCTGCCAAAAAATTGGAGCAAAAAATTATTCCCAAGGAATGTCTCTAAACTTGAAGTCAGGATCCTTTTTAAACTCATCAACAATTCTCATAAACTTGTGCTTCCTGATTTCAAGATACATCTCAGCTGAAATCTCACAATTTTGGTATTTCTAGAAGGTAATTTCATCATGTTCATCCATTCATGCATCAACATCATCACTCACATCATCATCAATTTTATAGGAATTTCTGTACACATGATCATTATTTGGATCGTACTCCTCCTCTTCTAAGTTATTGGTTGCAACAGGTTCAGAAATAAACAGGTTTTTTGGAGGCTCGGTGATTTCCTCTTCGAATTCAGTGGTTGCAATAGGTTCAGTAATAAACGGTTGTTTTGAAGGCTCGGTGATTTCCTTCTTAGAGGCTTTATGTGATCTTGTAACTATTGTTATTTCAATATTATTGTAATCCCTACGTTTCTTAGTTTTTTGGGGATTTGTAGTAATGAAACCATCAACATCCACCATTGGTTTTTTTCCTTTCTTAGCACATGATTTGAGTTATGATTCCTCAATTTGATGTGTTTGATCCTCATCCTCCTGTAAAGAATAAGGTTCAGAGAAATCCTCCTTTCTTTGATCCCACGTATCATGTTATTCATCATGATTCTCCTGATCCTCCACCAAAGAAGAAGGGGAAATGCTATTACTTTTGATGGTAGTAGCAGTGCCAAACAATCCCTTCTTTTAAGAGGGCCGTTCAATCTTACCCAAATGATCCTTGGTTACATCTGTCTTCTGCCCTTCCTAACCATCACCATTTGATTGAGGGATATTAATGAATAGAGGAATTTTTCTCTTAATATCATACATAAGTATTATTGGTAAAAATTAGAAATAATGATAGAATTGTATTAGGTTTGTCCAAACCCATTATAGTCACCATCATTCATGAATTTTTTTAATTAAAAAAATTTAAAAAAATTTATAAACTCGAAATTTCTAAAAGTCAATTACAATAGATTTTTTCTCAAATAAACAAAAAGTAAAAATACATTTTTTCCATGCACTACTCTTCAGAATAATACTTCTGATAACTAGAATACTATACTGGGTAATAAATTTTTTTCCACACCCCATGGTTATAAGGCATCATGAAATTGGCAGTGTGATACTATATTTTATTACATTAATCTATACCACTCACATAACACCCAATAAACCCATGAAATAAGTAATATGAGGTGAGAAATCAAATAGGTCACATTATCCATTGGGAAACATAATACGAATCTCAAGTAAACTCTAAATCCCTCAAAATGAAAAACCCCCAGAATTTTATTTATACCGTAATGATATATATATATAATACATTCCCCTCATTCCACAATATTTAAAACATGCATGGTACTTTAAAGAAGTCTCGTACTTGTATCATGAAATCCAATCAAAAAGTTCAAAATTTTTCTAACTAAAAACCCAGATCTGTATGATAATCCCTTTCTCGACGGTTTAAAATTCAACTTATAGTCAATACATTAGCAGAATTATTTATAAACTAAGATTTAAACCATATCAAATCACATAATTCTATCATTTTAAAGAAATAATAAAACCACACCACCATTACTCATCCAGTGACACAAATGATTTCAAGTACCATTCCAAAACAACAATAGAGTTTGAAACAAATCATTGAACCAAATTTATAATACTTGTCAATTAAAATCCATTTTTGAAACGACCTCCCATTAAAACCACCCATTATTCAAAGTGAAAAAATATTTCTAAAACAATTATGAAATCTATTTAGCTATCACATATAACAAAAAATTGAAAAATAAAACATTTAAAAATTTGTTCCACTAAATGTTATTCCATATAAGTGAAACAATCAGAAATACCTACCTCAGTTCAATGATAATAAATCCATAACTCCCCTCCTATAACGGTGAATTCTAAAATAAATATTAAAAAGGCACAAGAAAAACCTATATATCCAAATCGCTAATCTAAAACCCACTCGAACCCTATATCCATACACAAAAAGACATAGGGTTCCTGGGAGGATTTGAAATAGAAAAAAAAATAAAGTGGAATTATAAGAGTTATATAGGGGTTTACCTCAAAAAAATACATTATAAATGATTGGAAAGGACAATGATATCTATGATATAGGAGAAAGAGGGTTCCATTTTTGTGTGATGGTCTTGGACTGACCTGATGAGAATGGGGAGGGGAAATTTTGGTAAAATGTGGTGGAGGTATAGTGTAAATTTAAACTGATTAAAAATATAAGTATATCACACATTTTGGAAACATATTTTGATTAAATATTAGCCAACTATGAAAAATAGATCTTCCAAGATGCATCATGCTTCACAAAATTTCCACAAAAAAATTTCCTAACAATTCACTACCTGCTCCTTCCACAATCCACATATATGGGAACCATGTACGGTCCCCTAAGTCCAAACATGGTTCTCTATAAAAAAACTATATTCTTCTAAACCTTTCAACAGAATATTTGTGTCTTAGGAGGCCCATTTATGGTTCATCCACACAATTAAAAATAACCATGTACTGGATCTATTGAAACTATGCATATAAGGAAAATCTAAGGAAATTTAAAATCCATTTCCCCAAACATATAAATATTTAAATTAACTAGAATATAATTAATATAATTATAGATACAGTGACATGTGGTGTTACACTGGTGAATTAACTATAAAAAAAAGATATGTTGGAATGTAAGGGATACTCACAAATTTAAGGAGTTGTTTTTCATGAAACCTATCCCAATTTCGATACACAAATCTAGTAAAATATTTATTTCCAAAAAATCATAGATATATTATAATATTTAAGATGGATGATAAATAATATTTTATAAATTATGAGAATGATTAATAAGTGTGTATTATATATATCATTTTATCTATGCTTAATTCTTGAGTACAAAAAGTGTTTCAGCTATAGAAAGAACTATATGGTTTGAAACAGGATTCAAGGGAATGGTATATCAAGATAAATTAGTATCTTAAAAGCATGAAGTTCAGGAATGAACAAGTGGGAAACAACTTGTATGTGAAGAAGAAAAAAACCATAATACTCTTTGTGACTGTACATATTGATGATATTTTTTTTAAAAGAATATTTTTTTGTATAGAGGTATCAAGGAACATGAAATAATTATTTGATATTTCAATTCTAGGAGAAATGAAATTCAACTTGAGTGTATTGGTTAGATAAGTATTTAAAATCATATTCTTTTAACATGAAAAGTATTCTCATAAGATTTTAGTTGTTTTTTATATTCAGGAATCTATAGTTATTTCTATGAAAATTTTGATGGGTATAAAACTGAGTAAGTATGATGAAGGAAAAAAAGTAAATGGATGGCAGTTTGGAAGTATAATTATAAGAATTAGGTATTTTATAGAAATAAAACATAATTTTTTATATGATTTCACTATTTTTTCTATGTTTCAAGACAATATTATAGAATCAAATCTATTAGATGTAAAGGGAATACTATGATATATTTTTCAAAAAATCAATTTTGGGATGATTTATAATAATAATGAAACCAATCACTCATGCACACATCATGTATCGACAACTATCACATATCATTATAGAATCAACACACTCATAGAATAACTATAACCATCAATATCTCTCAATTGTTATAAAAATATATTTGTTTAGTCATGTTTAGCTGACATGTACTCTGACTCCCTGATACTCATCCTCCTTATAGTGTTAAAATGGGCTACGATCACTGCCCCCACTATTTCATATTCAGTACACCATAATGAAATACCTGTGAAAAATCCTAAATACTACCTCTTAGCACCATTTTCGGTCCTTCTATAGATATCCAATTTTGACTTGACCCTTATCCTCATTTTAATTAGGTGATCATTCAGAAAAAAATTATGAAATTATTTATCCACCACAACCTTATCACTCCTTTAATGTTCAATCACACTAGGACAAAACATGAACTATCTATCAAAACATGAACTATCACCCTAATAAATGACTATATGGTTGAAAAACCATACATATACATTGATTACCATTTTACAACTCCTTATATTCACACTTAAGGAAAATTTTAGATCTAATTCATATCTCCCTTGTAAAAAATTTTACATATAGATATACTCCCATAGATAAAATTCATCCATTATATTTGTGATAGGTTAAATACCATAAAAAATGATTTCAATGTGGAGATATTTACATGTACCCTAATAGTTTTCCATAACCATATTGGAATCGAATCAATATGGTGATCACATCTCTCGCTATCATATTCTCAAATAAAAATAGATTTTTCACCCTCTAAGCATTTTCCAATCCTGTCACCTCTCCCAACAACAGATACATAAATTTACTAGCATGGTCTTCCTTCAACTTCATAGGGGGAAAAGTTATCCAAAAATCATCACCACTATTTCTTTCAGGGACATACAATAATTTCAAAAAAGACTATAAAAGAACAATGAACTAACATTTTTCTAGATGTATGAGAATATACAAATCCGGCTCTACTCTCCAACCTGATATGATATCAGTCTGATTAAAGATATTTTTTGTAATCATGAACTTGTACATTGATTCCTTGTGTTTTACCCCTACTTGAATCAAGGTATGATGTTGTGGATATAACATTAGTGTGAAATATTACCTGGAAAACTCAACTCCATGAACACCCTAATCAATGTAATTTATAACCCATATAATGATTTCCTTGAGTTTCTCATCAAGCCATTATCCTAGCTCCTATAGCCTCTGTGGTTTTCCTACGTTCCTCAACACCTCTACCTGTAAATCAAGATTTTATCTACCTTTATAGATCCCTAAAATACACACCATGGTGGAAAAACGTACTCTCCATCTTAATTCTATAATGGAGGGAGTCTATGTGGAAACTCATTGAAAAAAATACCATTATCACTATAAATATATAAGTCTAGATATCATAGAATATGGAAACCTATAATAGGTAGTAGATTGCAGTCACCAATACACTTTCCATACCTTATATATTTTCTAGGACATCTATCTATAGGGTATTACCTATTAATTTCTTAGGTTAGGTACTACACAATAGTATGATAAACATCTCTAATAACACTATGAACCAAAATCCTAGTCTACAAAAGAAGAATTCCACCAAGAAGTTATATGATAAAAACATCTTATTGTTTGTTTATTACAGTTTAAATAGATAAAAACCTTCACAATCTAGGAATTGGTTTTCAAGAATATGAATTTATATGAATTCTTTGAGATACTTACATGCCTACAATGATGCATAATTATTCCCTTAAGCATCTCAAATCCAAGATCCAAAATCATAAACCAATAACTCAAATCCGAGATTTATCCATATCAAAAAATAATAATAAAATATCTAAAATCAAAAGATAAATCTTATTCATCCTATAAATAATGATTTTTTACTATTCTTGTGATGGATAAGAAGAAAATAAATCATTTATCCCAATTCATATCACATTATTAAACCTCTATCTACTATATCCCAAATAAAAAAATCCCACTTTGAAACATTTATAATAACTGCTTAGATACCAATTCAATGGATCCTTGATCTAGATTGCTTAAAAAAGAGACTATCTAGAGACCCCCAAACCTCATGCATGCCTCATCATGTACCAAATGTTGTATAAAGCAACAAGGTACTAAGGAGTGATTTGGTGATCTCGTAATTTTGGAAAATAAAATCATAAACAATAGAAGCATGTTGTAAAAGGGAAAAATATGATCAAAAACATATCAATTGTTATAAAATATAAACATCTAAAATTTCATGCACACGATATAGTAGATAATTAATTGGATATAGGTTGATCAAATTAATGCAGTTTAAAAAAAATTTAAAATAAAACAAACAAAAAAATAATAAGGATACACCTAGTCGAGTTCTAAAAATATATCAATAACAAACCTATGAAACAAATATACATGTAGAATAAAAGATCCAGATGATAGTACCTTTCCCCAATTTAGCCATGATGTATACACACTTTTTAGAGGGAATCTTCATGGTGTGATTATAAACATAAAAGGACACCATGAATGATTTACATACATAATATACATACATATATGTGTGTATGAAAAGTTAATAATATGAAAACCAATAAATATACTCAACAGTATCAATACATGATTGACTATTTTTTAGTATAAAATTACCTAATTCAACCAATACTAGAGTGGATGAAATTCCCATAATCTATCATTCTGTAAGAACCCATGACCATCAAACCAAAACCACACCCCCTAGTGTTACATGTCAACCCATGACCATGTTGACCATCTTGATCCATTCATGAAACCATAGGGAACATCTTTGAAACAAAACTAATGTCTTATGGTCTTCAAAACCCTAACCAACTATAAGATCAGAATCACAAGTAAACCCAAGTCATGGTGACAATGATTTTTTCTAAGATCAAAACATCCACAACAACTTATCCAATACATATATGTATATATATATAGTGAACAACCTAATCAAAAATGGTGGTCAAAATCAGTGACCAGATCTTATGATAACATACAATGTGTCCCTCTCACGAAATAATGATCAATACACATACCACTAATACACCGAATATATGGAGAATACTGCAAAAAACCAAATTTAAAAACCACCTCATGGGACCCATTTGGTGAACAAAAGACCCTAATGTCCATGACCCCATATTTAGTGGAAAAAATAGTTATAATATGACAATGACCTAGAAAAACTCTATTTCTTAACAAGATGACTGATATATCACCACTCTATCACTAATTAATCGTTTAATAAAATATATGGGGTCTATTGTCACCCCATTTTTCATAATGTTGTATCCCACATAGTAATTAATCATGTCCCCATTCAATAATAAGTAACTAAACCCAATTTAATATCCATAATAACAGATCCATGAACATACCTTTAGTTCAATGACCACCACACCATATTTCATTAGAGTAAACCATCCCATAGAAATATGTGTTAGCCATAGAACACCCATGGAACATTGTAAATTATGTCTGAGACTACAAATGATTCTATTATTGGTTATTCACATGACCATACCAATTCCCATAAATTACATGATGCAATAACGCACATAAAAAACAAGAAATACCTAAGAACCACCTACATCAAGTGATTAAGACTCCACTCATCGAGTATCCAAGTTTTATTAATGTTTAACTAAAAGAAATTACAAAATATAAAAAACACATAGATATTAGGGTAGAATCATTGAGGTGAAACATTATTGTACTAATAAAAAATGCAGTGATAGCATACCAAAAATTAACCAAAAAAAGATGATGTTGTAGATGGAATGTTGAAATTTAAAATTGGATCATTGATAAACCTCGTTGAAATTGAATGAAAGTGTTTCTTATAGAATCTATATTCCAAAGATGTGTTCCCAATCTTCCATGGAAGACATTAGTGATGTGTGGAAAATACATCCTTGAGTAGGGTTCTTTATGCTCTGTAGTCGATTACATCTTCATAAAACTATTCTTCAAATAAAATTTTATTCTAGTGTGTGTATGAGATTTATGAGGGACTGATCGAGTATTCAATTTAAGTTAATTAAGGTAAGATAAGGTAATGAAGTGTTTGGTAAAAGAAAATTATCATCCAGACATGAGTATAAAATGATTTCTCAAACCACTACAATGGCACAATCATAGGCACACAACCATGAGATTTTATTTATATAAGAATGAATAGGATCCCATGGGTGTAAAATCGGTATTGGGAAGATGATTTCATGTAAAAAAGTTAAATTAAATTTATTAGCCATCTAGAGGAATAAGAATTACATCACCAAAGAATCCTCCCAATATAAATAATAGAAATACCTCTCTCAGTAGAGACCAATGAATCCTTTAAACCTGAAGACTTTCAAAATGTGATTAGAATGAAAAACATATCCAACAAAAGACGAAAACATGATAGTTTTTCTTCGATTTCAAGCATTAATACTTATTAAATTCCATATTTACACAAAAATCCTCTAATAATGATAGAATTGAATCATAAATAAAAACGATCATTCTAATGCAACCATGATAAAAAAAATTATTATCATAGGAATGTATGGAACTCAAATTTAGGATACTTATCAAATACCAATTGAATTTTAGTGAAAATCCACACTTTAAGATAAATATTTTCAGCCATATAAATCTCCCCAATTATATATATTTTAAATTATAATAGATTCTATTCATCAACCCAAGTTTATATTTTCACTATTATATTCTCCTACATAATATTATTTTTAATCCTAATTTTGGTAACATCTTCATCCATAGTGGATGAGTCATCAGAGGATAAAGGATAATTTTCCTTAATTGGTCTATGGAAAAAATATAGTCAATATCAATTAATATGGATATAGTTACAATGAGCCTCTTCAATATTGAGTAATCCTAATATTTTTAGGTCTTTCTAGTTTGTTGAATTATAAAACATATTAATCCATCAATTCTTTATTCCATTTTGTTGTAACAAAGTGTAAGAAATTTCCTTAAATTTATAAGGCTTGTTCTTCTGTGTCATTAATTGATTCATAATAATTATGATCCTCTTGATCCTCCTCCTCTTTAATGTTGGGATATTTATCATGAAAAACATCCATAAATCCGAAAAAACTATTTCCTCAAGTTAATCATGATTAATCATAGAGGAGCCAATATAAAAACTAGTTTCATCCAAAGAGAAAATATCGCATAATTCTTTATTTCTATCAATAGTGGGATCCTGAAATCCAATAGGAGAATCATGTTATAAATTCTCAATACATATAATATTCTTTAATAACAATTAATTGTCAAGTGGTTCCCATTGTAGAAACCATATCGCATAGATCATTAGAATAACTAAATATCAATAAAAAAGATTGTAACCTTGGATATTATCATAATTATCCATTATACAAAATCCATTCTAACCATTTTGATTCTATATAACATATTTAAAAATCCTTGTAATGGATGGACCTTATAGTTTTGAGGTGGGTCAGTCATGCTTAATGGGAGTTATAATGAGATTTGAAATGGTAGATAGGGTATCTGGATTAAAGAGGTGAACATGTAAGGTATGAAATCCTAAACAGATAGGGAACACATGTGTCTCGATATCCATCTATAAATACATGTTCCATTTTATCCTCTTCATACTCTACCCTAAAATGGACCACTGACCCTTGAACCAACATTTATAACAGTCCTCATTCAATTAAAAATTAACCAGGATGATTTTGGAATCATGAATCACTAGATTTAAGGAGAAAAAAACCAATAGTGTCGAGGGAAATCCTGATGATGTTAATGGAAGGATTCTTGTGAGAAAATGTACCAATTGGAATGTACCATAATTTTGAAGCATTAGCGACCACATCCTTCCTTGAAAAATAAATAGGTGGTTTCCCCTTATTTAAAAAATCATATGGGGATATGCATAGTCCGTCTTCAACATCATCATGCACAATGGATTTTCTAGAAACCACCTCTTTGAAGGAGTGATTAGGGTTTATATTGGGTTCTCTTAGATGATCTCCAAACAATAGAACGTCTCCTATGATTTCCATCATATAATAATTCTATAATTTAATGATATATCATAATCCTCTATTCATTTGAATAAAACCAGGTGATGGTTCGATATATAGAAATGCCAGTATTTTATATGAGACATATATATATATATAACATAATATAATATAAAATATACTAAAGGAATAATTATTAGATTTTATGGAATAATGATACCATATACATTAATTGGGTAAGGGTCCAACATATAGATTTTAATGATTTAACTGTTTGTTGTTTTTATAGATATATCTACATCATTTTTTTAGAGAGTTGATTAAATATATGTAGAAAACATAGAGGATATGATGGAATTAATTGGGCTAAAATTAATAAAATCATCCATTATTGTTTACTAAATAGTAGGTGAACATTTCTTTATTCCCCTGTATTAACTAGATGATAATGTTGATTACCCTTGAAGACCATTGTTTTAGTGAATTATCTTACATAGATATTAAGTTTCTTATATTTGAAAAATTATACCATGAGTGGATGTTTGAGAATAATGTTCCATTATTCTAGTATATTGGTTGAGTTATTAATATCCCTCCTTGATTCTTGAGCTTGATGAAATTTTTTCAACACTTTATGTATTTAGTTTTTTCTTGGAGTAATATTTCATGGTACTTCTTAGAAAAACATTGACTTGGGGCTAGTTTGATTTTTTTTCTTCTTTTTCCAATTTCATTTGATCCTATTGTATAAATATTTCTCATTCATTTCACATATCTATGTCAATGAGACAATTATCCAAATTCCATTTCTACTTTCAAAGTATAAAAAACAACTTATTCTTAAAGCCAAATGTTTTGGATAGGTAAATATTTTTGAATATATTAATTGAAAACTCTATGTTATCCATAAAATTAATTATCAAAGTTTCTAACAACACTAGAGGTGTTCCATGAATGCCTTGTGAAATTTTCCTAATATATTGAATCATGTTCATTTTTCTTTAATTGATAATCTAATAATACACTCTCAGTTAGGTAATGAATATAAAATGAAAAAAATTGTTATAAAATATTTTATTATTGTGTTTTTACTCTATTTATTTATCATCATCCTTTAGTTATGCATTATTGATCGATGTCCACTATTGAAAATCTTATCCTTCTAAATTGTAGATGACTAGAGGAACCTTCACCTACTCAAAATAATAAATCATATAGAATAATATTTCAATGGATTTGATCAATTTTTTCACAATGTGTGTATCGGAAGACCTAATAAATTTTTTTATTTATATCCATATGAAGTATTCAATAGAAAACTAACCCTTCTTGAATGAAAGTTGATATTTTACATTGTTCAGTTTATTGCTCATAATATGATACATTTGGTTATGTTCAACAATAATGATATTAACTCCATCTAACATTTCATTGTAAATTTTATTCAAATAATCATTATCTATCCTCTTACATTTATTTATGGAATAGTTCCTCCTATTTCAAACCTTCTTATGAAATTAAAATGGTATGAATAGTATATATGATAAAAATGAATTCTTAAAAAAATTCTCCATATGATTAAATAAATATGATGGTTTTAAAAAATTAAATAACTAGGTTTAAAATTATTTATGTGATATAACAAGTGTATTAACTAAACCATTCTCTAATGAAGACTATAGAATCTTATACCTTTTATACCCGATTATTATACTATTTTTAGGAAAAAAATTCAATCTATCAAAATAACGAGACTTAGTATCTTACATAAATTAGGTATATACAAAATAAAAATATATAAAACCTTAATACATATTTAAATTTATCTTCATAGTAATAATTTATGAATTTTTAATCCTCTTATTATATATAATCACATGGTGAAATTATTTAATGGAATATTGAGTTAAAAACCATGTTAGGGGATAAAATAATGGTACATGAGATATTAATCCAAGTGAGTAAATGGGTGATTATAATTTTCATAATCATATAATAGTCATAGGATAATTATCCTAAAACTCAAATTCTAATGTATTTTTTAACAAACCTAAAAATAAAACATCATATGTCAATACTCACTACCATGGCTTCAGAACACTATGAAAAAAATGTAATTTCAATAGGTCCATACTAAACATTGGATATAATGACAATTGAATCATGTATATGAGTTATGATCTAATGAAATATAATAATATACCAATTTCATTAGAGATATATAATCCTATGCCTTCTGATCACATTATAATACGATCAATATCATGCATTCAAGAATGAAATGAAACATAAATGAAGTATAATCATGAAGAAAACTACGGAGATAAAATGGGTTCCATAATAATTTCATAAGGATTATTTCAAAAAAAATATTTCACTATTGGATAATTGAATTTTTGATATTAAATATTAACCAAATAGAATACTGGCCAAGAATAGAAGATTAAACAAATCAAGAAGAGACAATTAATTTTTTATAAAAGAATAGATTTATAAAAAAACTAAATGTGGTTAATAATATATCCGAAAGAAATAAAAAAATCATATCCGTAGAAGAATAAAATGGAAACTTTATTAAAGAAAAATTTAAATGGATTTTGGGAATTTTCATAAGAATCATGGTGAAATGATAGATAAAGAGATGATAGTCCCAAATGAAAGGGAATGGGTTTCAAAATCTCGTTACATTATCCATCACTTTTTTCCATCACATTTACACCTGTTATATAAAATATATTTATAAAAACATTCATAAAAATTTATTTTACATTCATTTATGTTATTATTGACTAATTATAATTATTATAATTTTTTTATAAATATTGTAATGATAATAAAGTGTGTTTGATGACCTGGTTGTTTGAATTATTCTATTTTCATTTTTATTTTATTAATTTGGTTAATTCTTATATGTAAATTAGGTAAATTAACTCCCAAATAATAATAAAACATCAAATTACTTATTTATATGTTATATATAGGCTATAATAACAATTCATTAAGGTGGTGATATATAATGAATTAACAATGTCCTTACATGCGGTTTTACCAACCATTAACGATTCTTTGTAAAAAAGATGGAGAGAGAGGGGTATATGTTATAAAAAATAATTATTATTATGGACATTAATAATAAAATTTATATACATATATATAAGTTACAATGACATGTAGTAAAGGTGGTGACGCATAATAAATTAATAATTCACTCATAGACAGATAAAACCAACCATTAACAAGAAATTTCAAAATGAGCAGTAGATATTGTGTATATTATAAACATATTTTAATATTTTTACCTTATTATAATAAAATTAATAGTTTATATAATTATTACATAATTAGTTTATAAAATAATAAAAATATAAAAGATCGTATTAGAGTATAATGAAAACTGAAAATAAGAGGAGAATGGGGTTTCCCCTTCATTGATTCTTACTCCTTTGCAACGAAACTAAGGAATTGGCGGATATTAGTAACATTTGGTAATAATATCACTAAGGTTATAGGGAGGTTTAATTAAGGGAGTTATATTATATATTCTAAATATAGTATATTTGGGAATTTATTTTCCAGGGGGGTGAGAGTGGGCATTTATACATAAAGAGGAGGGTTATTTTAGGAGAAGATTTTGAATAATGTATTATTCCTAGACTAAGGCATGAAATAGTAGTATTCATTGTTAAAATGAATTGTATGTTAAAAAAATATTTTCACAAATTTTAATCAATTTTAAACTGAATTTACTAGCATATACTAATGAGTAGAATAAAAAATGAATTTTTTTAATGGAATACATTATCTTTTTAGCATTGGAAAACACATTTTTTTGTTTAGAAATTTAATATATTAATTTTAGAAACACTATTTATATTATAAAACTCATTTTGGGTTAAAAATAAATTTTAGAATCTGTATGTTCATTCTTATATCAATATTATTTAAAAAAACATAGAATATTTAAATTCTAAATTTTCACTATTGACTTAAAATTTCATTTTTTAAAAAAAATTAAAAATATATTTTATTTTTTTATGGCCCCAAAAATGAAATTTAATTTAAAAAATAATTTTATAACTTATTTAATTTCAATATTTAATTTTACCATTAAAATTAAGGATTCATAAAGTATGTTATACAACACTTTATTAAAATAATATACTTGCACTTACTTTAACTTTAAAAATATGAATATTTTTATTATTGTATTTTGATTTTTGTATTTATTTTTTTTATTCTTGGTAAATATTATTTACAATTCATTTTACTAATTCAAAAATCATGTTACTATTTTAGCTATCATGTTACAATTATAATTGATATTTTATTAATAGAATATCTATTCTTATCTTTTAAGGGTTATATTGATTTTATAAATTCTATAAATACTAGATGTTTCCTTCCTTAATCATTCAAATAGTTGTCTCTACAGTTTATTTATATCTTTTACAAAATTCCAGTAATATTTTTAATGTTGTGTTTTTAATTTAAAGTTGTATTAATGGGTGTGAGACTTCTATGTGACCATGTCCATATGTAATTTAAAATTACACACATGTTATTTATTTATTTTTAGTATCTAATTGAATTTTTTTAACTTTTATGGGTTTATCTATTCTCTAGATGAAATATTCTATATTTATAAAATAAAGTCGTGTTTTTTATTAAATGATACATCAATTTTATATTATATGAAACCTAACGCAGATATATTAAGAATGAATTTTTTTAGAAATGTTTAATTCATTTGAACTTCCAACCAAAGTCAGAGTATTGTAATGGATTCTATGACAAGGATTCCCTTCAATGTATAGTATCATAATCACTCTATATACATAATATCTCAATAAATGAAACGATAATAAATGCATTTGAGAGATATATAACTAGAAATAATTTAATGATAAAATTTAAATTAATTTTTATATTATATTTACATCCATATATAACATATTATATGTATAATCTATAAAATGGAATACATATAGTCATGATAGTATAAACATAAATCATTCATAATGTATTACAATAATCACTGTTAATGTATGGTTAAGTGTTACTAGTGTGAATATATTAAATCACTAATCAAAGTATGATATGAAATGTCTAGATGAATACCCTTCAATCAAAATTAGATAATATAATGTATTAATAGTTTAAGGTATCTGAAAAAAGGAACATCTAAAAAACTTTTTCAAAGGGTTCTAGTAATAAATTTTCAATGATAAAATCAAATTTATCACTATGAAAGGATAAGAAAAGGGAATGGTTTTATCAAGTCTCTAGTGCTGAATGTATAAGGAATGGGATCATGTAACTCAAATACATAAAGGTTGAGTGAAACCCTAACCTAACTTAAAATTACCTTGTCAAACATAATATCCTTATCATGAAATCAAAGGGAGATGTAGATATTTTGATGGATAAGAATTTTTATTATGAATGATGTATAATGAAATGTAGTTTTTAACACATGTAAAAAATAACCCAAATGGATAATAAAATAATTGATATACAATAATATTTGAATATAAAATGGAACATGGTAGAATTTTATGAATCATGAAAATATTTTCCCCTAACAATGACTAATGAAAAGGATATTATTAATGGTATTGGGTATTATCTCAAAGATAATACGTTAATAGAATTATAATATTATGAAATCCCACCACTATAACCCCACTTAGGTTGGTAGTGAAGACAATTTTTATCCCCAATCCTATATCCATTAGTCCATGGGTTAACGACTAGCACCAAGGATAATTGTCACGTGTATGACATGAAATACCTACATAGTTGTCATGAAAATTAAGTGAATCCAATATTCATCTCCATATACAAACTAAAATGTTAATAAATCCCAACCATAACCATTTAAACATGTAAATAAATACAATAAAAATATCTAAAACTCATTAACGACCTTCTAGACACTACTCCAACTACCTAAATAACATCAGACATGATCACCAATAAAAAATCCAAGAGAAAAAATCACTAAAATTATAATGGTTGAGTACATTGGAGTACATAATGGGATGATATTTATAGACAATTTAACATCCATGTCAAATTAATGGTTTTAGTAAGATATGAGTTAGATCAACTAATTAGATAACAAAAAATTATGAATTCAGCTAGGAAGGTAAAAAAATCAAAGGAAATATAAAATATCAGAAAATCAAAAACCTGTATTCAAAAACTGTATATCTTACATTATTATATTAGATAAATATTATATTAATATAATTTCTTGGGGGTTATAAGTGGTTTCTCAAATCATATAAGAATAATGTGAATGGTCCAGAAAATATTCACCACTCTTTCAACCATCATAATTATTCTACCATATTAGTAATTTAATATTTGATGTAAATAGTTAATATTCAAATGTCCTAAGGAAATATAGATATACGAAAAGGAAGGCCATAAGCATATCACCATTCTTACTAATCAACTACAGTTGTGATTTTAGAGTCTCGAGGACAAATAGATATAAAATTGGAAGATCATTTAGATATAAAACAGGAATCTTGGAAGTAGATCACCATCATAATTGGTCAATAATATCACAATGATAATTATATACCAATCATCATCACATAACTTTATCCATCACATTATACGAACCACCACATCATCATTGACATCATGTTACCATCATCATCACATCTTCACAACAATCACTTATCCAACACCATCACATCACCAAAACCATAACCACATCACAACCACTACCACATTACCACATCATTATCTCATTGATTCATGTTGTAAAAACTATTCATCAAAACCCATATACATTACCTTACCTCAAGAAATCACAATCAGGGGGAAATGTGTACATGATATAAACTGAATCCATTATAACCCATAAATTGATGGATGAGTCATTACATAATCCATTACCAAACATACACACACATTTTACCAAAACCCATTATTTCCCATGTACAAATTTAGATTCCTATCAAACTTTTAAGCCATTATACCCTGTAAGGTGTTTATATATGATAAATTTATGATGTTACAACTTTCTTATTGATGTAATTTAACTTAATCTAGTATATAATATGCTAGCACATACATAATTTACTTTCATTAATGCTTTAATGTATAGTATACCACACATAAAGAAACAAATAGTCATGAAATCAAATAGGATAAGGTGACCACATAAATATATAAGATAATTAAATAACTATATCAATTCATTATCTAATAAATTTAATCTATATAAATGATCACATCACTACCATGTATTATTATAATTCCATGAAAAATTACAATATTACCCATCATCCATTTGGTTAACTTAATCATTTAATTAGTCATTTATTTAATTTAACACAACTAAATGTCTAGGATTAATTCATAAATAACCATGAAATAACATCAAATATTCATACAAAACTTTTTTTGAGAACACTAACCATAATTTATCTACTACCCAACACCTCAATCCTAACTAACATAACTATTATATCCTACAACTCACATCACAAAGTCATACCAAACTCTCTCAATAGTGAATCCAAAAAACCTCTTAGTGACATATCACATATTAATTTAGAACATAACTAATGATATTGATCGATTAAGAAACACCTAAACCCACTTCTTCTTTATAACCTCTCATTATCCCTCGTAAATCCCAAAGCCTTTTAAAAATAAAGAGAATAGTTCTATAAAGCAGATAATGATCTATTGAGAAAAACAAAAAAAACAACCAAACTATACTAAATAATATAACTATAAATTAGAAGAATTAATCTTCCAAAAATCATCGGATTGAAAAAAAAACTCAAATTTGAATCTATCAAAAAATTATTATGATAGATGAGATTCTTAAACATGGATTTAAATCAAAACACCTATGAAAAGATACTTTATCCATATGTCCCAATGTTAATTCATTTCCATTTTCATTAATCATAAAATTATAGTGTTTCCATTTTATACAAAAAATTATACCATATTTTATAACATTCCATTTACACAAGTGAATTCATCATAGTATCATCAACACACTGTCATAACTTATATTCAATAAATAACTAATAATTATAAAATAGTTTTCAATATAGAAAATTATTCTCATATATTTATATTCATTACATCTAATCAATATTTTCCCATTTCAATTAATTTTCAAAATTAGTTCTCATTTTATGTTTGATAACACATAGTATTAGTGTAATTAATTTTACATAATAGTAAATAATTTTATGGAATTCCATCAACATGATCATATTTCCACATTCATACAATTACCAAGGCTATATTTTCTATTTAGTTTTAAATAAAATAGTTAAAACATGGTAATACTATTCTTCAGTAAAAAATTGAGAATCATGAATAGATCCATGAAAATAAGAAAATTCTAGAACTAAACATGAAGAAATTAAATCGTAATAATAAATAAAAAATATTCCCTTACACTAGATAATACAACAATACAAATCCCAAGGAATGAGTAGGATATTATAATTTCATAATTTAATTTCTATCCCTTTCCCTAAACCAAACCACTATGACCAAGCACAAGGAGATATTTTTAATATTCCATGCATTTAGGAGTTCAAAAATAAGGGTAGGATAACAATGGTTGAAGTGCTACAATAAAGGGTCATTGAATTTAATGAAATAGTGTGAATGATTTTATTAAAATTTTGCATTCATGTTGATGTGTTTAAAGGGGGATAAAAATGAGGGCATTGAATATAAATAGAAAAACATTAAAATAATAAAAAATATTCCCTGAAACATATTATTATTGAATATATATTAATGGTTTAGAAATCCTATAACTCAATAATGTATATAAATTTCATTTTTGGTGGGACTGAATCTAATAACCACTGAATTAATGAGGAGTTTACACAAACCTAAATCACATCAGTCTATTTCAAAATCATAAATAACAATTTATAAATTCATCCATAAAAGAAGGATAAAAGTTTTAAGGTAGATATGATGAAGGTACCTATGATTTTATACATAATTATAGAATTTTTTTAACAACATGAAATTGATTTTTCAAGATACAATGATCTTAGATATGACCTTTTTCTACCACTTAAACCAAATGGATCTATATTTAAACATTAAATAAACCCATCCAATTTGACATGATCGAGGGAGCTCATGGTACATTTCTGATACATGTCGTGACATTTTAATTTCTAGAAATGAAAATGAAAATTTTATAATAGATTATGGTTGATATTCCCCATATCAAATGCAAATACAACATAGGTCATACAAGGGTTTATAACTAATAATATCCCTGTTAGTTTTATAATATGATCAAGGATATGAAGGAAGATATCTATAAGTTATCATAGTCAATGGTGTTTTTCAATTTTTTATAAACTTGAAATTTTAAAAAGATTTCGACAAAACTTTGATATATATGGGTTATTTTTAGGATATTTTTGGTTTTCTGAAAGTTGCAGATATTGTAGAATCAAAATGAGTCATCTAGAAGAAGATATAGTTATGATGAAAAATTTATATTTAAATAAATTTGGTATGATAATGTATAATTTGTTTGGATTATGTGTCAGTCTAGAAGATAAATCTATTGAATGGTAAGTCCTCAAGAAGGTAGTATTTTTTGAGGACATGAAAATTGAAGATAAGACCATATCTAGAAAAGAAGAAAATTTTGAAACATAATATTACTTGGATAAGATTAAATATAAGTCACCTTATATGTAATGGTCATTTCTATGATAAAGTAATGATACATATGGGTCATAAATGTTGCACATATGGGTTGTTCTATGAGAACCATATGTATTGTTTAACTTAACCACATAAATAATTGTTGACCAATGAGCCTAGATATAGATAGAAAATAATTGTAACCATCAAAACACCCCCATCAAAACAAAATTACTTCTAATCATCCGCATAAACCTATATCACATGAGGAAATAAAAATGTAAGGGTTTACAAAATTCTAGTACTTTAAATAAAATACCTCTCTATCAATTATCATCTATGATAATCAAAATAGAGCCCAAGATAGAAGAAACTAGTTCAAGCAAATGATTGTTAAATCCATGGACTTTATATTAAATACCTCTAAATTGATTCTCCCCATCAATAATAAAAACCATACTATAGAAATATAATCCTTAATAATAAAAATGGGGATATTCCTCCCAAATAAAATAGATACACTGCCAAAAAAATCTAGGAAGGGATTGGGTGATGACTCCAAACTAAATTATAGGAGTTACACATTTTAATAAATAATAAAACATTTTAAATCCCATTTAGATAATTTTTTCAAAATTTCAAAAATAATATATTTTAATTAATGTATGGGTAAACTCATTTATTTTCAAAAAAAACCAATATATCCCACTTTTTAAATAAAAACATACTTTTAATTATCTTTAAAATCATTTTAATGTCTTTTAATGGCGTTAGTGAAGTCACAAACTTATTTGATAACTCACATCCCAAACTAGGATAGTATAAGCACTTATAAATGAGTGGAAAAATATCCTAAATAAACCCATACTAAAAATTCCATATTGTGAAAAAGTAAATATAGGATAACTAACCTATCTCAATATACTTCAAACATATCACAAATAGGGTTCATATCATTATAATAACTCTTAAAAATCATCAATTACTTCTACTATGGTCTATGAGATTCATAACCCATGACATTAAACTTGGTTTATATTATCCTTATTTAATATTTGTTATAGTCATATTTTTTCAAAAGGTAATAAAACCCCATTGAAATTTTCAAAAAATTATCACTAGGGAACCTCTTATGGGTGGACATGTCAAATCATCCAATATCTTCAAATAACTTTCATATAAAATAACATGTTTAGAATATAAATCATGAATTTCATCAACATTGTAAGGAATGTAACATATATTTACATATTCATAAATCCAGACAAGGGACGTGTATTTTAATATAAGGTTACGAAATCGAAATGATAATAGAAACAATCATCCGAAAAAAAACACTACTCTAAATAGTGAAGTAGGAGTAAAGAAAACAAAGACAGAAACTATTATTAATTCTATAAGTAATATCAAATTTTGAATTCAATGTCCACAAAATAAGAATAAAATGGATATCATGTATGCAGCCAATAGAAAAAACACATCCATGTCAATCCAACTATCTCAATATACACAAAAAATGTCTACCATACCCTTATACTATCAACCATATCCACCACAAAATATAATATCAAATCTTATTAAAGATATCAAACAGAACAAAATAAGGGTTAATTTCACAAAAAATTAACTTCAAAGTAAAACAGTCAACAGTGAGTCTTAATGAAATATTTATTAGCAAAATGACCTTATAATATTTAACCAATATAGGGAATGATCCTTTAATTTCCTATATCAAACACTATACCACTAAGAAGGGGGTGAATTAGTGGTGCTTTTGAAAAAACAATCGTTTTGTAATTAAATTTCTGAGACCAATTAGAGTTGAGATTGATAATTAAAATATCATCCTCACTCATATGCTAGAAAAATAAATATCATTCAACACATAATAATTTTATATGGTCAGACCTCAATGAGATAGACTAATCCCTTATAGATTGTCTTGGGTTTCAAGGACTTGATAACCACTAATATAATAGTGATTCAAATGGAGGGGTTGTCTTTATCTCTAACTCTTGATGAGATATAAAATTTCTAGTAAGGTTACATCCTTTAACTCTCATAAAAATATAAGACCAATGACATTGTTTACTCTTATACCACAAGAATATAAACTTTCCTCCTCACAGTTGAAAAATTGTATCATTAGATTTCTTATAGATGCCTGTGTATAAATGTTTAGATCATATTCATGATAGACTCAGACTACTAGTTGTGTATGAGTTTGAAACAACATATCAGCATCCCTTTCACCTTCTTCAGGTTGACCTATTTATGCACGAAGGAATAAATGCATGATTCAACCTACCAAATCATTTTCCTAAATAGGCCAAATGATAAACTGTCGATCTTACCTTCCTTCTAAAATTAAGATCCTTTGTGACTCATTTCAAAGAATGTTTGGTTTTTTTAAAACAAAATTTTATTATAGAATTATTTTTTAAAATAAGAAAATAATTATAATTGAATGTTAGAATTCCAAAAAGTTATATAGATGAAGAAAGTGATAAGGTTTTTATGTTAAAATGTTTTTTAAAATATAACATAAATTCAGAAAAATATATGAAGATATCAATGTTCCTTACATCGTGAAAATTTATAATAATGAATAATTTTGTTAAAAAATGGATTTTATGTTCTTCGAAATATTGTTACAGATAGAGTTTTAATAAGAGTATCTAGTATTGTGAATTTAGAGTTTATATGAAGACAGTTTTATAAAATTGAATCAAAATAAGATCTTTAAATAGACCTGACAAGAAGATTACAATCAGGTAGACCAGAGATTAACTCTATAAAATTGAAGAGATAATAAAAGTTTCATTGGATGAACCATTCCAGAAAAAAATTATCAGAAAAGAGATATGTGAGTAATTTTGAAGATTCTATGCAGATAGAAGTTGATCAGATGTTGGAAGATGCTAAGAAGATTAAAAGAACAACATTGTAATCAGAAAAATATTACTAGATAGATTATAGAATTCATAGATAAAAAACAATATCGAATAAATAATATTTTGGGGTTTAACAAGTGATGATATTTTTGTGAAAATCCAAATAAATAAAATGATTTTGTGCAAGAAGAGTTGAAGTGGCTATTAGATAGAATATAACATATGATCGAAGTATCTTAAATTTGAAATAATTTAGTCAACCATATTATGTTGGTTTAGAGAAATAGTAGAGAAATCATTACTTTGTTTTGATCTTAGTTGGTCAAAATCAACATAATTGAGTTACTGCAATTGGGTTGAGAACATTGGATTGTGGTATATTACTTTTCCTAGACATGTCTTCTTAATAAATTTTGATGGAAAATGTTTTGTTACAGAAAAAATTTCAATGTTTTGAGGTTATGAAGTGTGCAAAAAGAAATTCCATTGGATGGAATTTTTGTAAGAAATTCCATTGGATAAATTTATATGAAGAAACATATGATGATAAGAGTTGAGTCAGGAAGAATTATTGGCATCAACCGAATAAAGAAACATAAAAAGGATTGAAAAATTAATTCCAGACAAACATTTGCTGAGATGTTGAATGAATTCCATAAATTTCAACAGTTAAGGAAATCCAATAAGGGCTAGTAATACTGAAGGATTATATAATAATTTAAAAGATTTAAGAAGGTTTTATATATTTCTAGAATAATTGAGATTCATCGATGAGGAATTCAAATGAATGTGAAATTTTGATTTTATAATTTGAGTGAGTAGTAAAATAATAAAAATCCCACCTATTTCCACTTTTACAAAGTCTATAAGTAGAGTACAATAAGGACATAATACTAATACAATTCCCTAACATAAATCCAAGACACTAGAATAATTTTGTTAGAGTTGGGTTTCCAAATGATGATGACTTTTTTGTTGAAGAAGTGTTCTAGATAGAATGGTTTAATTTGAAGAATCAGAAATATGTGAGTTCATTTACCAGAAATAATACAACAGAAAGAGTATCTACACATAAATTCTGTCGACAAATAAGTATTGTTAAATATGAAAAATATATGTTAGTATCGTAAACAATTTTACAAAAGCTGCATCTGATGGATATCACTGGATGCAAGCACACCAGATGAAAAGATTTCAAATGGAGAATATTTGATAAAGCACAACGGGAAAAATCACTATTTACGATGGGTTATTTGCGACGAGATTTCTTCCCATCGCAAATAACCCATCCAGGAAGCTATTTTTGACGGGGAAAGTAGCCCGTCGCAAATAACAAATTATTTGCGACGGGATTTCGTCTCCCGTCGCAAATATTTTGGCGCGACTTGCGCGCCAAACCGCGCGAATATTATTTGTGACGGGAAGATGTCTCTCGTCCCAAATAGTTTGGCGCGACTTGCGCGCCAAAACCCGTGGCTTGCGCGCCTAACCACGTAGGGGCATTTGCGACGGGTCCCATCGCAAATACCCAGCGACGGTCAATACCTTTTTGCGAAGGGAAGTCATCCCGTCGCAAAAAGACTGCCAGCTGGTACTATTTGCGACGGGACCCGTCGCAAATAACCTTTTCATGGCCGACTGTAATTAATGCGGGCGAGGGTATTTGCGATGGGCCCCATCGCAAATACCACCATTTGCGATGGGCTTCGCGTCGCAAATAATCTCGTCGTAACTAATCCAACCTATATATACCCCCATCCATTTTTTTCTCAAATCATTCAGATCTTGCTCTCTCTTTCTCTTCATTCTTCAGTTTCAAAGAGAAATTTTTTTTAGTTGATGTTTTTTATACGAGAGCAATCAGAGGGCGTCAATATCTTCAGAATATCAAATTTTAAGGTATTTATATTTTTTTTTTATTTTATATTATTTTTTTATGTTAATTTTAGTTGTTGTTTATTAGTTCTAATTTGGTTAGATTTCAATTGTTTTTTATTTATATTTAGTTTTACTAAGAAATTGATATTGTTAGTTATAATTATATTAATTAGTTATAATTAATATTAATTAAATATAATTAGGAATAAATAGATATAATTAGCAATAAATAGTTACATTTAGCAATAAATACATATAATTAGCAATAATTAGATATAATTAGAAACAAATAGATATAATTAGCAATAAATAGATATAATTAGCAATAAATAGATATAATTAGCAATAAATTCAAATAATTAGGAATAAATAGATATAATTAGAAATAAATAGATAGAATTGGGAATAAATAGTAATAATTAGGAATAAATAGTCATAATTAGGAATAATTAGGAATAATTAGGAATAATTAGGAATAATTCGTAATAATTAGTAATAATTAGTAATAATTAAGAATAATTAGGAATAATTAGGAAGAATTAGGAATAATTAGATTTAATTAGGAATAATTAGCTATAATTACGAATAATTAGCTATAATTAGGAATAATTAGGAATTATTAGGAATAATTAGTAATAATTAGTAATAATTAGTAATAATTAGGAATAATTAGGAATAATTAGGAATAATTAGGAATAATTAGTAATAATTAGTAATAATTAGTAATAATTAGTAATAATTAGTAATAATTAGGAATCATTAGGAATAATTAAGAATAATTACTAATAATTAGTAATAATTATTAATAATTAGTAATAATTAGGAATAATTAGGAATAATTAGTAATAATTAGTAATAATTAGTAATAATTAGGAATAATTAGGAATAATTAGGAATAATTAGGAATAATTAGGAATAATTAGGAATAATTAGTAATAATTAGTAATAATTAAGAAAACTCAGGAATAATTAGTAATAATTGGGAATAATTAGTAAAAATTATGAATAATTAGTAAAAATTTGGAATAATTAGTAATAATTATAAATAATTAGTTATAATTAGGAATAATTTTTAATAATTTGGAATAATTAGGAAGAATTTGTAATAATTAGGAAGAATTAGTAATAATTAGGAAGAATTAGGAAGAATTAGCAATAATTAGCCATAATTTGCTATAAATAGGAATAATTAGCTATAAATATGAATAATTAGCTATAATTAGTAATAATTAGCTATAATTAGTAATAATTAGATATAATTAGATATAATTTGTAATACTTAGATATAATTAATAACAATTAGTAACAATTAGTAATAATTAGTAATAATTGGTAATAATTCGTAATAATTGGTAATAATTAGTAATAATTGGTAATAATTAGTAATAATTAGTAATAATTAGTAATAATTAGTAATAATTAGTAATAATTAGTAATAATTAGTAATAATTTGATATAATTGGTAATAATTAGATATAATTAGATATAATTGGTAATAATTAGATATAATTAGATATAATTAGATATAATTAGCAATAATTAGGAATAATTACCAATGATTATGAATAAATAGCTATAATTAGGAATAATTAGCTATAATTTGGAATAATTAGCTATAAATAGTAATAATTAGCTATAAATAATAATAATTATCTATAATTAGTAATAATTAGCTATAATTAGTAATAATTAGCTAAAATTAGTAATAATTAGCTATAATTAGTAATAATTATCTATAATTAGTAATAATTAGTAATAATTAGGTATAATTACGAATAATTAGCTATAATTAGGAATAATTAGCTATAATTAGGAATAATTAGCTGCAATTAGGAATAATTAGCAATAATTAAGAATAATTAGCTATAATTAGTAATAATTAGATATAATTAGTAATAATTAGTAATAATTAAATATAATTAGATATAATGAGATATAATTAGATATAATTAGTAATAATTAGTAATAATTAGATATGATTAGTAATAATTTGATATAAATAGTAATAGTTAGTAATAGTTAGTAATAATTAGTAATAATTAGTAATAATTAGATATAATTAGTAATAATTAGATATAATTAGTAATAATAAGATATAATTAGCAATAATTAGATATAATTAGGAATAATTAGGAATAATTAGCTATAATTAGGAATAATTAGCTACAAATAGGAACAATTAGCTATAATTTGTAATAATTAGCTATAATTAGTAATAAATAGCTATAATTAGGAATAATTATATATAATTAGTAATAATTAGTAATAATTAGTAATAATTAGTAATAATTATTAAAAATTTGTAATAATTTGATATAATTAGTAATAATTTGATATAATTGGTAATAATTAGTAATAATTAGCTATAATTAGTAATAATTAGCTATAATTAGTAATAATTAGCTATAAATAGAATTAATTTTCTATAATTAGGACTAATTAGCTATAATTTTCTATAAATAGCTATAATTGGCTATAATTAAGAATAATTAGCTATAAATAGGAATAATTAGCTATAATTAATAATAATTAGATATAATTAGGAATAGTAAAATATAATTAGTAATAATTAGTAATAATTAGATATAATTAGATATAATTAGTTATAATTTGATATAATTTGATATAATTAGATATAATTAGTAATAATTAGATAAAATTAGTAATAATTAGAAATAATTAGTAATAATTAGTAGTAATTTGATATAATTAGTAATAATTAGATATAATTAGATATAATTAGATATAAATAGATATAATTATTAATAATTAGCAATAATTAGAAATAATTAGTAATAAAAAAATTATATTATCAATATTTACGAAAAAACAATATTAATATTATTAAAATAATAAAAAATTTATAAAATGTTAAAATTATCAATATTTGCAACATGATTTGATCTATTCTTAACAGGTTCAAATCTCAAAGGGTTCCCAATTGTCAACTCATGCGCAATAAAAATTTTGTGTCATCTATGTCCAATATAAACTCTATAATTGTCCTTGCATGGTTGATTACCTTGCAAGTTTTTGTCACCAATGTCCAATGTAAACTCTGTATCTATCTTTTTCTATAGAAGCCTGAAACGTGCGATTGGGTCTTTCTACTGACGGTTTTTGTCTGTTTGGTTCTTATGGTAGTCAGTATTCATGTTTTCATGTCTTTATAACTCCGTACAATTTTCCTCCATGGATGTTGATGAAGGAGCCTTATATCATTTTGACTCTATTAATCCGAGGACATCCGAAAAAGAATATTAATTTTTATTTGAAACCATTGATTGATGAGTTAAACGCATTTTAGAGTGATGGTGTCAATACATTTGATGTTGCTGCGAAACAAAATTTCATATTAAAAGCTGCATTGATGTGGATGATTAGTGACTTTTTGGAATATGGCATGTTATCTGGTTGGAGTACACATGGTCTGAAATCATGTCCTTACTGTATGAAAGAAAACAAAGCATTTATGCTGATCAATGGAAAAAAAACCTTGCAATTTTGATTTTCACCGTATATTTCTTCCAACCGATCATCCTTTTCAGAGGAAAAAATCTCATTTCAGAAAAGGTACAATTGAAAGGGATGAACCTCCAAAGATGATCTCAGGTACAGAGTTAAAATCAACTATATTTTCATTACCCCCATCACATTTGGACCAAAATTCAACCAACAAAAAATTCATGGCTTTGGGAAAGAACATAATTGGATAAAACAGAGCATTTTTTGGGATCTTCCGTATATGTCTGATTTGTTGGTCCACCACATGTTGGATATTATGCATACTGAGAAGAACTGTTTTGTTAATTTATTTCATATAGTTTTGGATACACCAGGTAAGACCAAAGATACTGTAAAGGAACGATTAGATCTTGCCCAAATTTGCAGGGGATCAAAATTTGAATTATTTGAAAATGTCAGATCACAAAGGTTAATAAGGCCAAAAGAAGCTTATACACTATCCAAAGAGAGTTGCTTATTATTTTTTCAGTGGATTGCAGATTTGAGAATTCCAAATGGCTATGCTTCCAATTTGGGAAGATATGTTAAGAATGGTTATATTAATAGATTAAAAAGTCATGATTGTCATGTTATAATGGAAAGACGTATGCCAATTGGATTCAGAGGTTTGTTGAATTCTATGATTTGGGATTCAATAACAGACATATCGTATTCTTTTCGAGACATTCATGCAGCGACAAAAGACTATGATGCGCTAAGAAAACTGGTAGAAGATGTTGCTGTAATTATATGTAAACTGGAAAAAATATTTCTGGCAGCTTTCTTTGACTCAATGGAACATCTGATATTACATTTTCCACATGAAGCTAAATGTGGAGGTCCAGTACAATATCGATGGATGTACCCATTCGAGAGAAGAATGCAGAAATTGAAGAAAAAAATATCTAACAAAGCATCAGTTGAAGGCTCAATTGTTGAAGCTTATTTGCAAGATGAAATTTATTTTTTATACTCTCATTATTTTGAATCTCAATATCCCTAAACACAGAATCACATGGGACAAAACGAGGGGAATTTTAATGAAGAAATGGACAATCAATTAACAGTTTTTAATCTGCCAAATCTTGGTTTCGGTGGAGTTTATGAACAATGGCTTTCAGATGATGAACATCACAGAGCTCATACATACGTTCTGGTCAACTGTGATGAAATGACATCATTTTTCCTGTGAGTGATTTTATCACTTATTCTATAATTTATGTTATAGTATTTAAACTTATTTTATCTGTAGGTTATATGATAATCATATCAAGAAACAACTTCCACAAATTACAGTAGCTTCTCTTGAAGAACACAAACAAAAAAAATTCTCAATGGTTTCAAAAACTGGTAACATAAATTATTGATGGTTTAATATAAATTCCACTAATTAATTATTATATTGATAATTGTTTTACAAATTTTCTGGTGTCTCAATATGCTGATAAAATTGATAAGCGACCCTGTATATTGAGTAACCCACCATCCAAAATGGTTAAATATTATAATTCATATGTGGTGAATGGTTTTCGATTTCTTACACATGCATACAGGGAATCAAAAAAACAATGAACATTGGATTTTTCATGAGAAGATCACATCACAGAGAAACTGAAGTTGAATTTTATGGCATTTTGGATGAAATTATTGATCTGTGTTATCTAGGACAGAATTACATAATAATTTTTAATTGTTGGTGGTTGGATACTGAGAGAGGTTTGCATGTTCATTTGACTCATGTAATCATCAATATTAAATATAAAATTCTTCTTGCAGTAAATGAATCATTTTTACTGGCTCGATAGGCACATAAAATTTATTATGCAAAGTACTGTGCTACTTCAAGAGACTGAAGCGATTGGTGGAGTATAATAAAAATGAAATCTCAGGAAAATCAGTTTACTCAAACTGAATGTGGTTCCACTGAAGTAGAAGGAATTGAAATTTTTCAAGAGATGGATCAAAATCCATCTGATTCACAAAGAGATGTGAATATCGATGATGACACCCCACAATTAAGGATCGATGGTGATGAAGATGTTAATGATGTTACTAATGAATTTGAAATGACAAGAGATGATGAAAATGAAACCCATATGTATATTGATGATGCTGAGGAGGAAGATGAAGACATTGACATTGACTGCTATGGAGAAGAGGATGAATATGAACATTGACATAGTTAAATGCTGGTTATAATCATAACTAATATATATCTATATATAATAGTTATTTTCAACTATCTTCTAACAAAAATAATTTTTTGTTTCAAATGGACTCTGGTCTATTGCGTGAGTTAGAGGAGGCTGAGCTACCTTTGGATGATGAGGATGTGGGATCAGCTGACCCTCAGCCTACTGGTGGTTCAGGAGGTATGCGGAGGGTGCGCGGTCTTGTGCGACTAAGGATTCCTGACCCTATCCCCGAGCGACATCCACATCTTGGTTTCGATCCACGCACACAGAGGTATGGTAAAATATATATTTTATTTAGATTTAATTAATTTATTTATATATATACTAATTGTTTGATTATTTATTCCTTTTTCACATATTTCAGCATGTAGCTATTGGATAGGGGAGCGCTATATTGCGCAACCATTTTTCTCAGTCAGGGATCACATGGGAACATATTCCAGTTGATGTGCGATACGACATGTTCCAGCATTGGCTTGCACATAAATAAATAATATTTATTTTGAAATTTATTTTATTAACAACTTGATATTATAAATTATGTGTAGGCTTTATGGCATCCTATCGATGATAGCATGCGCGATGCTATCCACACGGCATTGTAGGTTTCTATGTGTGACTATTTCCGCCATTTTTTGCACAATATGAGAAGGACAACCTTTAAGAAAGCAGGGGTGACAGAATTTGATGAGTCGTGTAGAGCCCACCGACCAGAGTACATTTCATCTCACGTTTTTGATGGATTATGTTTACACTAGTTGGGTGGTGGATTTAAGAGGAGATCATCAGTGGGACGACAGAATTGGGGGAGACAGGAGGGGACGCATCGAGCTGGTAGTCATACATTCAGTTCTTATAGATAGCATCTGGTATGTATATTTTTTAAATATTTTATATAACTTTAAATATAAACTGTTTATTTTATAGTTCTGTAGGTAGTCGAGCATCCCGATATTACGGAGTTCGACGTTTATCGGAGGATGTATAGTGATCCAGCCACTGGAGAGATTAGAGGTGATCGCTAGTGTCAGATTTTGGTTAGTATTATTTTTTCAGTTTAACAATTAACCACATATAATATTTTGACAATTTAAATTTTAAATTGGAATTGAAGGAGTCATATGAGGCTGCGACCTCTCAGACACAGGCTGAGGGTCAGGACGAGACGGCTGAGCAGACCAGTGTTCACTATTTCGATGAGGCAGCATGGATGCAGGCGACTCAGTATGGCTTTGAGAAGGGCAGAGTAGTTGGCATCAACCCTCATTTGTCTCCTGAAACTTATTATGTCACTATTGCGATGTCAGCATCTAGCTCAAGAGGAGCTCGTGGAGAGGCATCATCTTCTGGCTCACAGCATCAGGAGCAGTTGTAAACTCAGGCTAAGTATATAGAGAATTTGCAGAAGCAGCAAGAAGAGATGTGTCGGCGGTAGCAGCAGCAAGAGCAGCATTACGAGGAGCCGATGGAGTACATGTGTCGTCTGACTCATAGTTTAGGGATGGAGTTTCCTTCCCCTGCTCCTTCAGCTCCTCCACCGCCTTCAGAAGATGAGCCCCCAATGATTTTTTTATGTTAAAAACATTTGAATTTAACATTTTAATATAAATTATTTACATTTTCTATATTTTATATCAGTGGAAATATTACATAATTTAATTTTTAATATTTTTTTATTTTTTTATATTTTTTTAATATTGAGAATTTTAATATTTTTTATTTTTTTATTGTTTTAATAATAATAATATTATTTTTTCATTAATCGTAATTTTATTAAATTTTTTTAAATTAATTTATTATTTGCGATGGGACCTTTTGAGACGGGGTCCCATCGCAAATATTCTAACTAAATATTTTTAAAAACATATTTGTGATGGTACTACTTGACCGTCACAAATAATTTGTTGCGACGGGCCCATCGCAGAAAGTGTTATATATATATATTTTTTTTGCGACAGGACGACAGCCCGTCACAAATAGTTTTTGTGACGGGCCCATCGCGAAAATGTTTATGTATATATAATACATATAATCGGAATATTATTTGTGACGTCGATATTTCCCTTCGCAAATAATTTTTTTTGCGACGGGCCCGTCGCAAATACTTGTGTTGGTCGGAGTGGATACTCAAGTGGGGGGTGAATTGAGTTCCAATTAAAATTTCTGTTAAAATATTGTTTATTTAAAATCCACCAATTTATAAAACAAGTTAAACTGTAGTGAATTTATATAGATTGTAAATGTTCACTTAGCTTCTCAAAGATTTATTAGGTCTCAGTTAGTTTAACCACAAGATTAAACTAACTTTTGAAACTAACCTTGATTTAGAATAAGTGTAAACACTTGATAATTTAACTACCAAAGTAGATTTAAAATTGTTTTGTATTTAAAAGTAATATCAGCGGAATATAAAAGATATATGTAGTATACTTTAAACTTAAACTAAAGATGCATAGCAGATATAACAAGAGGTTCAGTCTCAAGCCGAGACTTAGTCCTCTCAAATTTATATAAATTTGATCGACACCCTAGATCGGGGTTAACAACAGTTTAAAAAACTTTCCACGCCACGCAAGGACCTCTTCCACAGTTCTTCATGGGAAACAAAACAAAGACTAGGCCACACAAGTACCTCTTCTACAGTTGATGTGGGTAAACAAGAGTTAAGAATTTTGGAGTGAGGATTTTGATATCCTCCAGTTCATTGCAAGAGACAGTGTGTGTGTAAGATATACAGAGTACACCACACTGCTCGAAAGTAAATAAACAAATCACTTAGAGAGAACAGATAAGATTTTAGAAAGCTCTACCGATTGGCAATGTTGTTCTGGGCTCGTTGGATTCAGCAGGAATGCATGTGAGTCCTTCTAGGGTTTTTCTGTTCAAAAATAGAGTTTCGTAGTTCAGCTTGTGTTCTACAACAATGAAAATGATCTCTAGATTCGTCGTGTGTTCTTCAGTGGTGTTGGATTGCACTCATGAGAGTTCTTTGAAAGTATTTCAATCTCTTTCTTGATCAGGATCGTTCTTCTGGTTCAGCACAGTGGTCTCGTGTGTATGTAAGTTCTTCTTGTTGTATCGTTACACTTGCGCACATGTACTGCATCTCAATCTTCCTTATATTCCACAAGTTCTGGCAGTAGGAATGATTCCCTTTTCATATATACGAGATACGGTTTCCTGACATGCCAACAACTATCATTAAATAACATTAATTGCATTAAAAACATCAAAAATGACCGTTAGCATTATTTAAATAATATTGACAAAAAAATTAAGAAACGGTGTCACGGTGATTATGTAAATGGTGTCTTCTTCACGGAATGGTCTTCATGGTATGTGTTCACAGTATGTGCTTCACGGTATGTGCTTCACGGTATGTGGTCACGGTATGTCCTTTACGGTGTCTGGGTCACGGTGTGTCCTTCATGGTGTCTGGGTCACGGTTTGTCCTTCACGATGTCTGGGTCACGGTGTGTCCTTCACGGTGTCTGGGTCATTGTGCCTGGGTCATGGTATATCCTTCACGGTGTTTGGGTCACGGTTTGTCCTTCACGGTGTCTGGGTTACGGTGTGTCTTTCACGGTGTCTCTATACTTAGATGAATATCTGTATTTAGACATATATAGTAATATGCAGAATATGAATTAAGTTTAACCAGTAGATCGTAAAAGAACTTGAATCATAAATATAAAGGCTTGATAATATAAGTGAGATATGTGATCATGCATAAGACTTGTAAATAATAAAGAGAGTAATTAACATCAATAATATTAGTTATCATTAAAACATGATGTGAAATTAAGATTGAGATTAATTAATAGTAATAGGATTTGTGATCATTAAAACATGATCAATACATGAGGAGTCCCACAATCGCCCCATTTTTGATGATCACAAATCATGTATAGTAAAAATATAAATGAAATGCACCATTAAAGAAACTAGCATACTAGAATAGAAAAAATTAGAGAATAATAGATTCGATAATAACATATCTCATTATAGTACTGGTACTTGTAGTTTTCTACCCCTTTTGGGATTATCAAAAAGTATAGAGAAAAGAAGGGAAACACTGCATTTGTCATTTAAAAGGTTCAGAATAAAACATACCGGAGAAATAAAAACATTAAACAACAAATGAAATCCCATAAAAAAAGAAAACAGAATCAGTCCCCGGACTCTTCAGGGATCCACCTTTTCCTTGCCTTTATCAATAGCAGGAGATGGTGCCAATGTAGAAGAAGGCATAGATGTGGTAGACAAAGAGGGTAAGGGTAGACCTTCAAAAACTAATGTAGCCAAATTAGGTGCAGTAGAAGATCTAGGCTGCGGTTGGTCAAGAATGACTGGCCAAATCCGAGAAAGGGCTTGGCTGACTGACATGATAGTTGAGGCTAAGATAGGTAGACCAGGTCTAAGGGGTGCAACAGCTGGAGAAACTATATCAGTACTCTGTACATGAAGATATAGCTTCAAAATATTTATGAAATCAGTAATTATTTCTCCATCGTATAGCATATCCTTTTCAAAATCGTCCTTATTCTCCTTGAATTTGTCCAACAATCTGGTGAACTCTGTAAGCTTCTGAACTTGAGCTTTAAAAGATTGAGTTACTGGAGGGATTCTCAAATTCTCCACAAGATATCTAAAGTGATATGTCATATCACTTTTGGAGAAAATGCTGTTGAGATAGATATCAATCTTCTTGGTGATCTCCTGTTGAGCATCACTGACTATCTTAGAATGAATTCTAACTAAATCCAATGCTCGATCATTGTTATTAACCACTTCTGACAAAGAATACAGATCCAAGACACTGAAGGAATTATGAAGTTATTCCTTGATTATGGATCTCATTAGAGAATCATCCAATGGAGGAATAGAAGGTTGATCAAAAGTAGGAGAAGCTTTTACATCTTTGGAGAGAACTTTGAGCAGTTTCAAAACATTCTGCAGACTTCCATTGTATTCATTGGTGAGCTTATTCAGATTTTCTACAAGCTCTCTCATGCGTTCCAGCATTTTTGTGTGTCTCTTTCCAATATTCTCATCAAAGGACTGTAGATATGGATGCAATTGAGACACAATCTCTCTAAAAAGGGTGGAATTAGCTGGCTCAGGAGAAGCAGCAATAGGTGGAGGGGCATAAACAGAAGCAGACTATGATCTCAAAGACAACTCATTCTGCAAGTTTGCTACAATACTTTTCAGGTTTGCAACATCAGCACTCAGTAGCTTATTTTCTACTCCGACATCTTGAATTTCTCAGATCATCTTTGGTTGAATATGCAATATAATATTTTCCATGAGAATTGATGCAGTTTCTTGACTCAGTTAAGTTGCTGGACGAGTTTGAGTGGATAAGATTTTCTCAACTCCAGCTAACAGAGTCTCTCCAAAGACATTCAGATCGTCTTTAGTTACAAAGGAGTGTTTCTCGGGTAAGAGTGCAGGTAATGGTAGAGGAGCAGGTTCTGGTTGCAGTTTAGAGTCATCTTCAGGCTCAGATTCTGATTCAGATTGAGAATGGGGCTCTGATTCTGGTTCTGATTCTGGATGAGCTACAGGCTTCAGTTGAAACACAGAAGAGAGATCCATTCCAGTTGTAGTCACTTGCTCTGACTCATTCACATCATAAAAGCTTAGAAAAACATAACTGGTGTACACAGAATATGTGACGGTAGGTTGAGAAGGTTCAGCAGATCCAGCTTCTATAATCTCAAGGTTTTGAGGTTCCTCCCCCTCAAATTGTGCTTCCATTTCAGAGACTATAGGCTCAGAAACATGGTCAAGATCAACAGGATCATCTCTAATCTCTTCAGCAAACTCTTGCCTTGCCAGCTGAAAGGAAATTTCCATCCTCTCTTCAGTAGAGGGAATTATCTCAGGAACCGATTGTTACACTAGTTGTGCTTCCATATTCACTTCTTTCTCAACAGGATCTGTCTCTATGGTTTCTTGTTGCTCTAAATTAGGAAAAAATAATTTTCTTATAGTCGTAGGATGAGTTTCTGGATTGACATCCTCACTAGAAGCAAGAGCTTCCTCTTCTCTCAAACCTATAGCAACTTCCTCTCCATGAGGTATTTCAGCAGGGAAAACCGTAGGGACAACAGTCCTTTCTTTTCAATAGGAGTTGTTTCCATTGGAGGTATTTCATATTCTTCTCTAGGTGATACTTCAGCTGTCACTTCCTCTTATTCTTCTTCTTCTTCTGAAAACTCAGCCACTTCTACTGGTTCCAAACCAGGATCAGCTAGATTCTTAGGCCTTCTTGGATAATCAACAGGATTAAAATTCTTATACAATTTATCATTATCCTCAACCCACTACTTCTTCCAGGGGTTCCAAATAATCTTCATCCTTCTGATGATAGGCTTGGATAAGCATAAATTGTAGTCCTCTAACTTTTCTTCATTTGGTCCAACCATCCCTTTGGAAACTAGAATGGATGAAATCATCCTTGAGTAAAACAAGGAGGTGGATTTGGAAATGACTTTAATCAGCTCAAAGATATAGTTAATGACATACTTGCATAGGTTGATCTTATGGCCATTCTTCAACAGGTGAATCATGAACACATCCTGATACATCATTACAGCAAAATCCTCTTTTCATGGACTGATCAAATTCTGAACAAATTTGAATAGTAGTCTAGTTTCTCCATCTAGCTATGCAGCTATAGCCCTTCGATTGGTGCCATTACCAGTTAAGATTTACAAGTCATTTTCCAAATCGAAGATATTGTATGATGGAGGAGGGTCTCTATGTTAGTCATCACTCACTCCTTCATGAGGAATCCGTAGGCATGCAGCCCACAACCTCGAAGAGAAAGAACACTTTTGACCATTATCCAGCTGGTCACCATAAATTTTTCTCCAAAATCAAAGGAAAACATCACATATTGATATAATTGAGATACCAGCCTCGGGTAAATCGGCCTATTTTGTCCAGAGAACCATTCAAGCCATCCTTGTTCCCTTAAAACATTCAAAACTAATGACTTGCTAGACAGCAGCCAGTTAGGGCAAATTTCTTTTTCAGGTACAACATTACGGCTTACCAAGTTTGGGTTCAGAGGTCCTTCGGGAGCTATCCTCGGTATTCTCCTCTGTTTCTTAGAGCGGCCCTTCTCAGAAGAGGGTGAAGACGGACGCTTCACAATTGGAATCTACTGAAGGTTCGAGCAAGAGGGAAGAGAAGGTTTTCAAGAATGAGAAGATTAAGGAGAGAGTTCGGGTAAAGAATCGAATGAAACCCATATGTTTAATCATTTGGGAATGTCAAACATCATAAAAAAATGTGGGAAATCAAATAGCGGTGAAATAAAAATTACTGTGATACGGGTGAAAATAAGAGTGTAAATAATCTTCACGGTGAGACTGTGAGTAGGCATTACGGTGTGATGAAAACCAGTCATCATGGTGAGACAGTGACCATTTTGTGCAGTCATGGTGAGACAATTAGTTGATAGACCGTGAGCACAATGTCTTAACGGTGAGACTGTATGCATGAAACGGTAACTGTAAAACAATGAGTATGAAACCGTAAAGTAAAATACAGTAAATTATTAAACATTAATATTAGTAAGATATCTATTTATGATTAATCATACCAAGATCATGTATGATGTAGTCTAGTATTTAATAATTTAATGGTTTAGTGAAGATATCAGCAAGTTGATATTCAATACCAATGAATTCCAAAGTCATCTCACCTTTTTGATAACGATCCCTCAAAAAGTGATGTCTTACATCAATATGTTTTGTCCTAGAATGAGAAATAGGATTATTAGAAATATTAATAGCACTTGTGTTGTCACAATTTATTGGGACATGTCTGAATTGATATCCATAGTTTAGTAATGTGTGTTTCAACCATAAAATTTGCGCAGAACAACTGCCAGCAGCTATGTATTCAGCTTCTGCAGTAGATAATGCAATCGAAATTTTTTTCTTACTACACCATGATACTAGTGACTTTCCTAAAAGGTGACATGTTCCAGAGGTGCTTTTTCTATCTAACTTACATCCAACAAAATCAGCATCATAATAACTAGCTAAATCAAATGATTGTCCTTTGGGATAGAATAGTCCTAAATTGGGAGTATGCTTGAGGTATTTGAAAATTATCTTTACAGTATTTAAATGTGACTCTTTAGGGTTTTCTTGAAAATGAGCACACATACACACAATAAACATAATATCAGGACGACTAGAAGTCAGGAAGAGTAGACTTCCAATAATTCCTCTATAAGTGGTTTGATCAACAGATTTTCCATCTTCATCAAGATCCAACTTACAGGTGGTACTCATGGGAGTGTCACTACTTTTTTTTATATCCAATCCAAAATGGTTTAAAAGATCTCTAGTAAATTTACTTTGAGTTAAAAAAAATTCCATCATCATTTTGAAAGATTTGAAATCCTAGAAAGAATTTTAGTTCACCCATTAAACTCATTTCAAATTCATTTTTCATTATTTTAGAAAAATCAGTACATAGGGAATTTCATGAAGATCCAAAAATAATATCATCTACATAAATTTGTACAACTAAAACATCTTTAAAAATTCATTTTATAAAAAGAGTATGATCAGCTATACCTTTTGTAAAACCTTTATAAATTAGAAAAGTACTTAATCTATCATACCAAGCTCTTGTAGCTTGATTTAAACCATATAATGCTTTTGATAATTTGAAAATATTATTTGGAAAATAAAGTTTTGAGAATCTAGGTGGTTGTTCTACATAAACATCCTCAACAATATATCCATTTAAGAATGCACTCTTGACATCCATTTGATATAGTTTGAAATTTAGATGTGCAGCATAAGAAAGTAGAATCCAAATGGATTATAATCTGGTGACTGGAGAAAAAGTATCCTCATATTCAATTCCTTCCTCTTGACTATATCCTTGTACAACTAGCCTAGATTTGTTTCTAACTATGTTTCCAGATTCATCTACTTTATTTCTAAACACCCATTTAGTGCCTATGGTGAAAGTGTCCTAAGGTATTTAAACAAGATTCCAAACTTTATTTCATTCAAACTGATCGTGTTCTTCTTGCATAGAAATTACCCAAAATTCATCATTAATAGCATCATCAATGTTTTTAGGTTCAAGTTGTGGCAATAAGGCTTGATGTTCAACTTGATTTCTAAGACAGGCTCTAGTCTGTGTCTCTCTATCCAGATTTCCTACAACAGCTTCTAAAGGATGATTCTTTATAATTCTAGTTGATCTAGAAAAGGTAGGTCTTGAAATTTGAGGCTCTTCTCTATGTTCGGGTTCATTAGAAGCAGATTTTGGAATAAGTCCAGAACTGGTTGTCTTTATAGCAGGTTCTTTAGATTTTTCATTAAGGTCCA
This sequence comes from Viscum album, assembly GCA_963277665.1. Lineage (NCBI taxonomy): Eukaryota > Viridiplantae > Streptophyta > Magnoliopsida > Santalales > Viscaceae > Viscum > Viscum album. The sequence continues at coordinate 712,092,433 of OY728167.1, read as the reverse complement.
GAACACTCAAATCTTCTTCAAGATTTTCAAGAGAGGTTTTAAACTCATGTGGATCAGTTTCATCAAATTTGATGTGAACAGATTCTTCCACACACTTGGTTCTCTTATTGAAAACTCTATAGGCTTTGCTGGTTAAAGAATATCCTAAAACAATTCCTTCATCACTCTTAGAAGCAAACTTTTCAAGATTATCTTTTGTATTAAGAATAAAGACTTTACATCCAAAGACTCTAAAGTAACTAACTTTGGGTTTTCTATTGTTCCAATTTTTATAAGGGGTATTCTTAATAACAGGTCTAATCAAGACTCTATTGATGATATAACAAGCTATATTTACAGCTTCTTCTCAAAAATAAATAGGCAGGTCATACCCATTAAGCATAGTTCTAGCTATTTCTTGAAGGGTTTTATTTCTTCTTTCTACTACACCATTCTGCTGAGGTGTCCTAGGAGCAGAAAAGTTATGACTATAGCCATTGTGTGAGCAATAAGATTCAAACTCTTCATTTTCAAACTCACGACCATGATCACTTCTTAGAGTTTTAATCTTATGTCCACTATGGTTTTCTGCAGACTTGGAGTATTTAAAAAAATGAGAACAAGATTCAATTTTGTGAGCTAAGAAGAATACCAGAGTATATCTAGAAAAGTCATCTACTAGGACATAGACATAGTGCATCCCATTTAAGCTAGAAACTCTAGATGGTCCAAACAGATCCATGTGAACCAACTCTAGAGGTTGAGAAGTTGAGAATTCTTTCTTTGGTTTCAAAGAGATTTTGTGTTGCTTTCCCTTTGGAAAGGGATTACAAACTTTGTCATTTCTAAACTCAAGTTTGGGTAAGTCTCTAACTAAGTTATTCCTAGTTAGTTTCCTAAGTGAGTGTATATTGCAGTGTCCTAATCTTCTATCCCATAACCAGGACTCTTTATGAAAGGCATTTAAACAGGTAACATTTTTCTTAGCTAAGGAACTTAAATCCAGTGCATAAACATTTTCATTTCTTAAAGCAGAAAATACTAAAACATTTTTAGAGTTAAAAACATTACATGAATCATTTTAAAATTTTACATTAAAACCATCATCACACAATTGAGAAATACTTAACAAATTATATTTCATTCCATCAACAAATAAAACTTTGGAAATTAAAACAGAATCAGTGTTACTAATTTGGCCTAGGCCGATGATCTTTCCTTTAGAAATATCACCAAAGGTGACATAGCATTTATCAACCTTTATTAAACTTTTGAACCATGAGTAATCCCCAGACATAGGTCTTCAACATCCACTGTCCAAATACCATGTCTTCTTCCGGGAACTCTTCAAGCAGGTTTCCTACAAAACTGTTTTAGATAGGATATGATTTTGGTACCTAGATCTTCTTGGGTCTAGACAGGTTATCAATCAATGATTTTGGTACCCAAATTTGTCTTATGGGTGTCATATAATTTACAGAATCAAAAGATTTTGAGAGATAAACTCTATTTGATTTATAACTATGTGAATAACTAGGTGAAGCATATGAATGTCCAGAACTAGAACTAGCAGTATTCTTTCCAGATTTAGGAATAAATTTATTCTTAGTAATCTTTCTGTGTACAGGTTTGTAGCCTATTCCAGTAGTGTATTTTGGTTCCACTTGCTTTCCTAGAATTTGAGTTATTGTATCCTTTCCATTTGTGAACTTCTCTAAGTCATTTCTAAGTTTCTCATTTGACATTATCAGTTCAATGTTCTCTTTCAATAGTTGAGCATTTTTCTCCTTTTCAATAGTAAGTTTAGTTTTAATAGTTGTAGTGAGACCATGCTATTTCTTCAATGATTTGTATTTATCCTTAAGCTCATTGCATGTCTCTTAAAACATATTACAATATTCAGATAATTCATCTTTAGTCATGTTTTCAGAATCCGAATCAGATTCTGCATCATCTCCATAATAATAATAAGAATTTAAAACAGGGGTATCTAAGGTTACCTCAGATGTGTTTGTCATGAAACACATGTTGGAATGATTATTTTTAGAATCAAACATTTCAGATTCACTTGTGTTGTCTTTATAAGAACTCCAAGTAGCCTTCATAGCTTTCTTGTACTTACTGTCCTTGTAATCATATTTCTCCTTGAATTTTAGCTTTGGGCAGTCTTCTTTAATGTGTCCTTTTATTTTTCACTCGTAGCAAACAACTTCATCACTTTTATCTGGATTTTTCCAGTCCTTCCAATGTCCCTTATTGTCATACTTACCCTTGTAATTTTTTTCCTGAAAAATTTCTTCTTCCTATAAAATTTCATAAACCTTCTGGCTATCTGATCCATTTTAGCATCACTATCAGAGTCTGAACTTTCACTTGTTGAACTGTCAAATTGTATTTGAGATTTTTCTTTGTCCTTGTTCTTTAAAGCAGTAGTCTTAAAAGCCACTGATTTCATATTTGGTGCATCCTCTTCCTCTTTATTCACATTGAGTTCCTCCTCACACATCATAAGCTTACCAATGAGTTCTTTGAAATGTATAGTAGCATTGTCCCATGACTCTCTGATTGAAATAGATGTGTCTCTCCATCGGTCTGGTAGACACCTCAATATCCTCATAATTTGTTCCTTTGTTGGAACATCCTTTCTGAGTGAATTTTTTGTATTGACTATATCATTGAACCTGAGATACATATCAGAAATGGGTTCTTCAGTCTTCATTTTAAAATTATCATATTTAATAGTATAAGTATTTAATCTCATTTCTTTAACATTAGTTGTTCCTTCGTGAGAAACACCTAAAGTATCCCAAATTTCAAAAGCAGTTTTACAGGCTGAAATTCTGTTAAATTCCTCATCTCCTAGAGCATAGTATAGGGTATTCATGGCCTTACAATTATTATTATAAGCAGTCTTTGTAGGTTCATCCCAAGTTGTTCTTTCAGTTTCTGGAATTTTATATTGAGATTCTATAGCAGTCCAAATATCAAAACCCATTCTTTCTAAATGAATTTTCATTTTCATTTTCCACTGAGCATAGTTTGTACCATTGAAGGAAGGTGGCATATTAGTAGCAGCACCCTCTAGTCTATTATCCATAACTAGATTTTAGAAAATAAGTTTAATGAGATAAAAATTTAGAACTAACATAAATTTAAGATCTTTAAAGATGCAACTAAAATCACAGTTGAAAAATAGAGTATTTCAAAAATCCTTTAACAAAAACAACCTCTGATACAAAATTTTGGTCGGAGTGCATACTCAAGAGGGGGTGAATTGAGTTCCAATTAAAATTTCTGTTAAAATATTGTCTATTTAAAATCCCCCAATTTATAAAACAAGTTAAACTGTAGTTAATTTATATAGATTGTAAATGTTCACTTAGCTTCTCAAAGATTGATTAGGTCTCAGTTAATTTAACCACAATATTAAAATAACTTTTAATACTAACCTGCTGATTTATAATAAGTGTAAAAACATTCTAATTTAACTACCAAAGTAGCTTTAAAATAGTTTTATATTTCAATGTAATGGCAGCGGAATATAAATGATATATATAGTATACTTTAAACTGAAACTAAAGATGCACAGCAGATATAATAAGAGTTTCAGTCTCAAGCCGAGACTTAGTCCTATCAAATTTATATAAATTTGATCCACACCCTGGATCGGGGTTAACAACAATTTACAAAAAAATCCAGGGCACGCAGGGACCTCTACCACAGTTCTTCATGGGAAACAAAACAAAGTCCAGGCCACATGAGGACCTCTTCCACAGTTGACGTGGGTAAACAAGAGTTAAGAGTTTTGAAGTGAGGATTTTGATATCCTCCAGTTCAGTGCAGGAGACAGTGTGTGTTTAAGATATACATAGTATACCACACTGCTCGAAAGTAAATAAACAAATCACTTAGAGAGAACAGATAAGAGTTTAGAAATATCTAGTGATTGGCAATGATGTTCTGGACTCGTTGGATTCAGCAGGAATGCTATGAGTCCTTCTCTGGTTTTTCTGTTGAAAAACAGAGTGTCGTAGTTCAGCTTGTGTTCTACAGTAGTGAAAATGATCTCTTGATTCGTCGTGTGTTCTTCAGTGGTGTTGGATTGCACTCATGAGAGTTCTTTTAATGTCTTTAAATATCTTTCTTGCCCGAGATTGTTCTTCTTGTTCAGCATAGTGCTCTCGGGTGTATGTAAGTTCTTCTTGTTGTATCGCCACACTTGCGCACGTGTACTACATCTCAATCTTCCTTATATTCCATGAGTTCTGGCAGTAGGAATGATTCCCTTTTAATATGTACGAGATACGGTTTCCTGACATTCTAACAAAAATCATTAAATAACATTAATTGCATTAAAAACATCAAATATTACCGTTAGCATTATTTAATTAATATTGAAAAAAAAGTTAAGAAATGGTGTCAGAGTGATTATTTAAACAGTGCCTTTTTCACGGTATGGTCTTCAGGGTATGTGGTCACGGTATGTGCTTCATGGTATGTGCTTCACGGTATGTGGTCACGGTATGTCTTTCAGGGTGTCTGGGTCATGGTGTGTCCTTCACGGTGTCTGGGTCACGGTTTGTCCTTCACGGTGTCTGGGTCACGGTGTGTCCTTCATGGTGTCTGGGTCACAGTGTGTCTTTCATGGTGCCTGGGTCACAGTTTGTCCTTCACGGGGTCTGGGTCACGGTTTGTCCTTCACGGTGTCTGGTTCATGGTGTGTCCTTCACGGTGTCTCTATACTTAGACGAATATCTATATTTAGACTTAGACAGTAATATGCATAATATGAATTAATTTTAACCAGTAGAGAGTAATAGAACTTGAATCATAAATATAAAGGCGTGATAATATAAGTGAGATATGTGATCATTCATAAGACTTTTAAATAATAAAGAGAGTAATTAACATCAATAAGATTTTTTATCATTAAAACATGATGTGCAATTAAGATCAAGATTAATTAATAGTAATAGGATTTGTGATCATTAAAACATGATTAATACATGAGTAGTCCAACAACTTGTATTTATGACAGCATTTTCTGTAATGGGCTATTTGTGACGAGTCCCCATCGCAAAAGCCTTTTTGTGATAGTATCTCGTCGCAAATAGCCCGTCAAAATTATTACGATTCTATTAGTGGAGGATAATCGATCAATGTTTCCATATAAACCTCTGGTAGTGTAGATTTTAGAATTTTCATAATTTTTTGATCAAAATTTTTAAATTTATTTGTAAATCAATGGGAGTTGGAATAATCATACCTATTAGGAGGTGGGAGGTTTCTAACAGGACATGGATCAAAATTTTTATTCACTTCATGGAAACTATGAATTTTTATGGATCCATAGGAGTTTCCATGGTAAGGATGAAGGTTATCACATTGAGGAAAAACCTTTTAAATATTGTTTGATTATTTTACTTGCTCACGTTTTCATGAATTTTAGTTTTTCAAATGGTGATAAGGAAATAACCATGACATGTTGTGGGGGATATATTTCTTAAAACTGTAAATTTTAAGAAAGAAAAAAAATAGATTCAACTCCCTCTCTTTCTCAGAATTTCTACGATCTATACGATATTCAAGTGGTTTCAGAACAAATGTTCCTCTATTGAATCCATATAATGTAAAATTACTATTATGTTAATAGTATAGGTGTTCCAGTATTTTTTGGTTAAAATAATCATGGATGGAAAAAAAGTATGATACAATATCTTCTGACTCTTGGATTTTAAGCTATTACTAAATTAGCTCTTAGGTTTCCATACATTGAGAAATATAACCCTATTAAATTATCTGAAAATAAGAACATTGATATTGATTAGAAATCTAGAAATTTTGTTTTTATTTCATTTCCATAAACAAAATCATGAAGATAACGGTTGTAAAAATAGATGTGGAAACATGGGACAAAATTGAATGTATATTCGAAGGAAACACGAATGTAATGGAGGAAAAGTTACAAATCTGAATGTTAATTTTGAAGATATCATCATGGGAGATAATGAAATACATAATGAATACTTTACTAGAGTTTATAAAGTGTTTTTAAACATCATCTTTTTTCAAGATATCTTGGAATATTCAATAATTGTTAAGAAACTCATGAGATGCATACTTGAAAATTTTGAATCTATAATATCAAATTTAGAAGATAAAGATGATTTATCTGTTAATAATTTCATAACATTCTTATTTCATTTGAGATGAAAAAATATCCAACATTAAAAAATAATATCAAGGATGAAATAGAATTTTTAATCTATGAAAATGATAAAAATCAAAGATTGTGAGAGTATTAATCATATTGATTCAGAAGAAATATAGGATGATGAAATTAATGAAAAGAACATATATCTCATCTCTAAAAACTATTATAGAGCTACAGGAATATTTGGAGGAAAATATGCACTCAAATGCTTAATGTGGGGATGAATTGATCATTTTTCTATGAATTTCCATATAATGAAAGTTAGTGAATATGAATATCATTATATTGAAAAACTATGGTGGAATTAATAAAACAATACTTCTAAGTACAGTAGGTTGTACACTGCTGGAAAGAAAAAATTCACTAGAAATAGAAGAATCATGATAAGTAAGAATTTTTGAATTACTCTTCCAATAAAAATTCATTAGAAAATAAATAACATGGTAAGATCCAAAATTCATTTTCTAATACTTAGGACAAAGAATATTCCTCTAATAGTGAAAAATAAGTATATAAAAAAGCTATAGAAAATATCATTTGTGATTAGAAATTATTTCTTACCTTGATCAAAAAAAAAACTGAATAAGTAGATCCAAATGATAAAAAAGGAATATAGAAATAAAAATTGAGAAAGGAATTATTTTCTTAAACCTGAAGATGAATATATCTAGGATATTATTAATTTAAAATGAGTGTTTCTGAACAAGGAATGATTTTGGGCGTTATTAGTATGAAAATGACTTCCAAGGAATATATTGATTATAAAGATAAAAAATATCTTAATATTCAATTTCCCTTAAGAATGTTAAATCTAAATTTAAAAAAATATTTCAAGGTATAATCTAAAACATCTCAAGATATTGAGAAAGGTAATCCCAAGGATAAGTTGAAATTTTCATCCTCTAAAATCAAGTTTTCATCAAATTTTACTAACCATGATGTTGTTACAAAAAATAATGGGAATGAATGGGTTGAGAACTGATGTGATAAATCTATTATATCAAAAAAAGATAAAATTTTCCATTGTAATAATGTTTCCCCTATATAAGAGGAATGAATAAAAAAATTTTAAAAACCATGGTATGGTCATTATTGATAAGGTTCATACTTCTTCAAAAAATTGTGATTTGATAATTTTTTTGGTTCAGTGTTAGTTTTTGCACAAAGCTTACAACTATTGACAAAACATGTATCATATCAAAAATATGCATGAATTCAATGAGACTAATTGTATGAAAAAAATTATTAAATTTCTTAATCCATAAGAATATGTGAAACCAAAATCTCAAGATGTTAAAAAACATCCAATAAAAAATAATTTTTAATTCTTTGGAGAAATGTGTGGAAGATTAAAACAACTCGGCCACTTTATGAAAAATATATAACTACTCTTCTAGGGAAAGTGCTTATTCTAAAAAGGAAACGGCGGATAGAAGGAATAAAATTGAAAATGAACTTTTTTAGACAATATTTAAAACAAGTAAAAATAAAAAACCATGGATTCTTGATAATGGATGTTCCTCTCATATAATGGGTTGTTTGAAAATATTGGAAGATTTTGATAATAAATATGGTCGAATAATTACTTTTGGAAATGATAGTTCCTTAAAAATCAAAGGAATTAGAAATTCTGTGATAAAAGATGTGAAATTGAAATATAAGAATTATTTATTTTATGATAGGATCAATCATAAATAAAAAGTGTGAGAAAACATTTTAATGATGGAAAAAATTGATATTTAGAAAATATTCATGTATCAATAGAAGTATAGAAGGTGGAAAATTTATTACAATGGGAGAAAGAACAAGTGGAAATATTTATTTCAGATAGGAGAACTTTATAACTCATATTATTTGAGTGTTTATTATGAGAAAAAATTATGGCATCAAAGGATTAGGCATCATGGGAATAAAATTATGAAAAAAATATCTAAAGTAAATACTATCAGAAAATTTCCACGATTGAATATAAAGAAAGATGAAGTTGGTATAAAATTTTAGAAAGGGATGATGATTTGTAAAGTCCATAAGAATTTTGATATTCAATCAACTATGGAACTTGAAGTTATTCACTTAGCTCATTGTGGGTGGATGAGGCATCAATAAATGAAAGTAGATGTTTATATTATGACTTTTATTGATTATTTCACTCGGATGACCAGTGTCATAATTATTAAGCACAAATCTGGATTTTTTGAAACGTTTATATATTTCCGAAAGGATATTGATAGAGAAATGGTTGATTATATAAAGAATATGATTACAGATAATGTAGAGCGGTACACCTACAATGAATTTGAGTATTATAAAAAGAATCATGGAACTAAACATCAATATTTTTCTTCCTAAAACCATCATCAAAATGGAGTAGTATAAATGAAAAAATAGAACATTAGTGGATAGAATTAAATAGCTTACGCTACACACAACACCGGGTTTGAGCCCACCACGACTTACCAACTAGCCGTTCAAAAAGCGGTTATGAATAAAATTAAATGAATTTTGAATTTTATATACTCTATATAATTTTAACATCTATATTACGTGTTTCTTAGACATAATATAAGAACAAATTCAATTTTTTAGATAAAAGAAGTATTTTTCAAAAAAATGCAATTTTACCGCCTTTTACTGGAGAACCATTTTTAAATACAATATTTGACACTTTTATATATTCAATTCAATTAAATTAAATTATTTTTTATAATTTTGGAATAAAAATTTAGTTTGGATAAATTTTTTTTACTTTTCGGAAAACTTTCATATTTTGATGAATAGTAAAAAAATACTAAATTTTAATTGAAAACAACATTTTAATCGAAATAATTTAAAATGTTAAATTATTAATTTAAGTGGTTTTAAAGTATAATTAGATTAAATTTAATTCATTTAATATAATTTAGTTCATTTTATGTAATTTCACATTTAAATTGGACATAAACACATGTCATCTTTTGATAGTTTTTACTTCTTAAAAACCCGCTTTCTGGTTTTGACAACATGAATTAATTTTAAATTAATTAATGAAACTTCTTGTTTTTAATTTTTTAAAATAGAAATAATTTTTGATTTTGGAATATCAAAATTATATTTGGGTGAATTTTTGGTATTTTTATGAAAACATTCAATTTTTGATAAATTGTGAAAAACACTGCGTTGTAGATAAAAAAATAAATCTTCATTTAAATAATTATTTTAATTTAAATTTTATCTTAATGAAAAAATATAAATATAATAAATATATTAGTCTAATGTAATTTATGGGATTCATTTTATAATAAGTTTAGACAAATAAAATTTTATTGATCTTTTTTAACGTCTTTTACCCACCTTCTAGGCACATTTATAAATTTGCATAAAATGTAATTTTACCACTTCATAGAATTGAATTTAAAAAATCTAAGAGACACGGTTGAAATCAGTATGTAAAATTTGGTTCAATAGGATGAAAATAATTTTTGGTGACTAATAACATTTGAATATTATTTACCAATGTTAAAAGTAAATGTGGCAACTAAAAGGTAAAAATAATATTAAAATTACCCCAACACATGTCCTAATTCTATTGTATAAGTGTATTTAGACCAAAATAAACCTTAGGAAAAAAATATTATCCTTTTATCCATTTGGGTTAGATTTGTACATTTATTATATTTTGTTTAAAGAAGAGTTAAAAGTGTTAAATTCAAAGTTTAATCAATAAACCATTATTAATATAGGGTTACACATAATATAAATTAGTATATAAATATTCATTAGAATGATAAAAATATTTCCTACGTCATTTTATTTTATTTATTATTTTTTGACATCGTATAATTAAATTTATTTATTACACAATGATGATGGAGTAATTACCTTATTAATGAAATATCAAATTAATTGATATTATAAATTTTAAAATAAATGTAACCTGAAACTTTTTAATCAATACAATAATTTTCTACGTGAATATGACATGTTAGGGATGATTCAATGTATTTTTTTGAAGTCATAATGTTGTTATGACATTAAGAAAAATAAATTACTAAGTATTATCAAAATTGACATATATGAGTTTTTAAAACAAATACTATATTATTAAATGATATAATATTCTTAAAAATATAAGGTTCATCCAAAGGACTTATATAATGATAAATATGTTATTAACTAACCACTTTAGGTTCTATTGTAATTTTATAGTACGTTTATTAACCATGAATTATAATAATACAAGAAAACATGGTAAAATGTAAACTATTTAACTAAGGGTTAAATCTAAAAGATAAGGTTAATATGGTGACATAAACTTGTCTAAAACCTATTGGTTTAGAGGATTTAGACCCATCCCCACCTTAAACTTGAAATAAATCCATTTGGATCCATTAGAAACTAAAAATTATTTTATAATAAAATAATATTTCAAACATTTCCTAAAGTTACCCTCACCTTTCTTATAAAAGGGTACATCCCGTTCTCTTAATTTCACACCTCCAAAGCCATTTGTATCAGCCAAAAACTGCTCAAATATTCTTCGAACTATACTCAATTCAACCTAGACGAATTAATTTGATCAGAAATCCAACCTAAGGATCCCTTTTGTTCAACTCAAAAGGAAGCACCCGAAGAAGAGGTAATTATTTCATCACCTCTTTCAAAGTGGTTTTCTTCTTAGACTTCCTCTATCATTGTTGTTTCCATACCAAAATAATAACTCCAGTACCCTATAAAAACTGTGATGTTATTATAAATATGGTACAACCATATTCATTTTTCTATCCATCCTATGAATGAAAAAGTCACCATTTGTGTGTACGTACGGCTTACCGTCTCCACATCGTGGTGTAGTTTGTTATTCAACACTAAATTATTGGGATGGGTATAAGAATGAGTATAATTAAATTAAATAATGAATATAACATTGTAATGATTCTTTATATGTAATATACCATCCAATAAAACACCATTTCACTGTCAATAGAATGATATTATCGCTCGTGTGTACGGCTTACCATCTCCAAGGCGCGATGAGATTCATCTTCAACGATCACCCATCAAGAATTTTTATAAAAATAAATACATTGATTAATTATGAGGTATATGAAATAATATCTCTAATATAATAATATATATTTATGTAGATAAATATATGTTGTTTACTTAGTTTTATATTATACGATAAGAAAACGGAAGCAACGTTCATGCGTACATACGGACTACCGTATCCATGAACGGTATTTCCATTACATAAATCTATATATTATACATATTTATATTATGACTATATATGATATATAAATCATGTTTTATATTATTGACGTATTTAAATCATGATCTAATTAATACTATCAAGAATAACAAGTTAAAACACATACGATAAAGAAAACAATTTTTTACTCGAAATGTTACTTTAACATGGAAATTATTATTAAATGGGTAGTATAAAGTAATAAATAAATCATATATGATATCATAAATATTAATATGGTTTTTGTGTAATTTAATAATATACTATGGTCATTATACAGGAGGTTAAACATACCCTCAACTGAAGGAAAGTATAAGGTAAGGTTTAATTCCCTAATCTCATTATTATCCGAGATTGTTTATGTGTAAGTATTTACTAGGACATTTTTATCATCCAAGTCCATGTTTCATAAAAAAAATTTCAAAATGAACATTTTAATGTTTTGTGGGAGGTACTCTTTATTATGATAAGAATTTTAAATGTTTTAATGATTTATCTTTCTAAATCTTTTTAATCAATGTCCATGTTTTAAAAAGGATTTTAAGGATTTATTTATATGGACATGATTGTTTTAAAATGTTAATTCCTTTCAAAAGTAACAAAGTGGTATGGGAAACTTTGATTCAAAAATATCTTTTAAATTACATCCTTTATAAATGTGTGACTTTTAAATGATTTCAAAAAAGGGATATTTCTCTCAAAGAGTTTTACTGATCATTTTCAACTATGTAAACATCCTTTACTAGATATTATTCTTGATTGAGGTTGATTTATTATAATACAATCTTTCATATTTTATTGAATGAGTTATGATATGTTTGACTATGGATGTTCTATTTTTATACCATTCATGGTTTATGGTTAAAGTATGGCATTTCGTATGTTATTTTTAGTACGAATGTTTGTTTTATGTTTCAAAATTTTCATATGAGGAATGCATTGGACTTAGTAAGTGATGAGTGGAGCCTGCTATAGCTCCTCAATTCATCGATTGGTCTCATGAGACAAACTAGTGTTTTGGCACAAGGCCTTGACAAAATTTTTATTTTTATTCTTGGCACGATGCCTTGACTATGTGGTTATGATGTTCGACACTATGCATTCCATCATTATGAAATTAGCTATTGATATTACATGTGATTATTAGACTAGTAGAATATCCACATGAATAAGTAAATGGAATTATTTTATTTATCATTGCCATAATTTTCTAAAGTTTAAGTTTAAATGGCTTGTGTTTTAGTCTTATACATTTCCTTAAATATTTATGATTATTTATGATAGTTTCTGCTATATTGTTATCCTTACTGATTATATGAGCTCACCCCTTTCTTATGCATTACTTTTCCCAGGATACGAAGAAGTGTATTATGATTGATATATAGGGTTAAGCTAGGGGAATAATGGCGTTCTGAAAGGATTATTTTTGTTGTTTTTTATTTATGAAATTGTAATGTAACGTTTATATATGGAATCTATTTTCCAAGACTGCTAAACTGATCGAGCATTCGGGACTTGATTCCTTGTAATCATGCCAATGTATTAAAATAATGCACCGACTCTATGTAATTGGGGTCGGGGAGTTATAGTTGGTATAAGAGGAAGATTATCAAAAACCTTGGAAATAGATTTAGATAAACTCGGATTAGAAAACATTTCCCTAAGATAAACATTGAGGATTAGTATAGAAAAACTTCCTAGAATTTTGGTAATGTAGAGATTTTGTGAATTTTCCATGCATTACATCACTGTCTGGATACTAGAAGATAGATGCGGCTCTAGAACAGATGTATCTATGGGTAAAATAAAAAAACACTGCTTTGAGCTAGACTCAAATAGGAACTTGTGAACGACAATGGGCCTTACTGAACTCTTGGTTACGATACTCCTGGGAGATATGCTTAGAATAATTCACATTTTCCTTACAAAAAATTATGATGGATTTATGAGTAAATATGTCAGCAAATAAACCATTTTTTTTATGAGACTAGAAGTGTGAAAATCTTAAATTAATGTTGAGGATTTTTCTAGTTTTTTTATTATACATTATGATATGATCTAACCTAGTGAATTTCATCATTTAGAAATGGAGCCCATTAGAAGGAATGGGAACTCCAACAATACACATGATCCAATGAGTAAGAAGGATTATATCATTTATAGTCTTAAGCCAACATTTAAATGGGAAATAGTATCCCATGTATTCACATCATTTGAAGAAATAGTATCATGTGTTAATAATATAAGTAAATAATTCTCTGAGTCATATTAATTTGAAGGGAAGACGGAGAATAAGAGGATGGTAGGGAGAAAGATGAATAAAGGGAAGAAGGGAAAAAAGGATTTTTCCATATGTGATAACTGTGGAAAGAATCACCTTGGGTAGTACTTGAAAGGAATGGGAGTTTGTTATAAGTGTGTAGAAAAAGGATGCCATGTTCGTGATTGTAAGGGTAAGAAAAAGGTTTCAAATGTACAATTCTTTATCTGCAAGGAGTTGTGACACTACGCGAATCGATGTACCAATCATCATCATATACCCTAAATGATGCTATTGAATAATAATCAAGTTACGATACTACCATAAATGAAGAGGAATGATTATTTTTATTAAGTTTTTATTAAATAATTTTGTCATTGGAGTATTATATTAATTATGTACAAGATATAATAATTATAATGTATATAAGAATTGTACTGCAATACATTTTCATCAAAGATTTGAGATTTTATGGTACCATGAAAAGTGACATATTTTCAAGTTAAACATTTTGGAAAATATATGGATGAGAGAAAGATAAACCTTAATTTGTTCCTTATACTGAGGTAGTGATTTTGTAATAAGAGATAATTGAGCTGGATAAAGTATATTGGGTATTATTGACATCCTTGGAACTGATTAATGGTTTGTTTATTCCATCATTGTTGGAGTATTTAAAATTATTGGATTTAAAGAGTATATCCAGTATTATATAAAGAACAAGGGAGAATGAATGTATTCAATATGGTTTTATGGTAATTCAGGGTGTTACCATGTTTTAATATAATACATGATGAAGGTATTCACATGTTATTTTTGGGAAAAAAGATATTTTCATTATGTTTATATTCCTTATAAATTTTTAATGTGAGTTTGGATAGAATTATTTTGGATAATTATAAAGGTTATAATGAATTAAGTTAAACTTTTGATACTATAGTTTAAGATTAAAACATTTCATAAGATTATTTTTGGATTGTTATAAAAAGGACAACCCGGAGGTCGAGCGACAACCCGTCGCATCCAGCAAGGCCGTGAGACTTGAACCCACAACCGAAGGGTGACAAGGGTGTGTCACCTACCACTGGCCTACGTGATGTCCTGGTTTTTATATTGTAGTTTTTTTAAAATAATATGAAAAATGAATTATAAATTCATTTTTATGGAACTCTATAAGATTAGGATAAATAAAATAGTTTTGAGTTTTAAGATGAGCATGTGGTAGAAATTAGTTATTGGATGGGATTCAATTTGTCAAGTATTATTTTATTCTATTATTCTATGAATAAATTAATTATTAATATTTAGGGAAAGGTTAATATAAGAAAAAATGTTTTTTCCTAATACCTTATGTTTTGTTGAACTGATGATATTTTAAATCATCATAGAATTATGGGTTTGAGGCCCTCAATTTTCTATTCACTTGTCTGTGATTGATGACCTCAATCACTACCCATAAATATTTACTCTTTTCCTCTAATTATAATTTCCACCAATGTTTTCCTATTCGAAATTTTAATTTGGTGGGGACTTTTTCATTTCCCTTTACCTCTTATTAAGACTCAATTTTATTAACCAAATTTTCGATGTGGGTTTTCCACAAATGTATTTTCTATTTTTAACCTTTTATTTTTCAAGAACAATTTCAAATTGTGAGGATACAATTTATTGAAAGACGGAAGAATGTAACACCACAGGATTTCATAGTACGTTATCTCTTTAAAGTAATTCAATAACTTGCACTACAAGCAACACCAACTTCGAGCGCACCACGGATAACCTAGCCGTTCAAAAAGGGGTTATAAATAATATTAAATGAATTTTGAATTTTATATAATCCATATAATTTTAACATCCATATTATGTGTTTCTTAGACATATAATAAGAATAAATTCAATTTTTCAGATAAAAGAAGTATTTTTCAAAAAATGCAATTTTAGCACCTTTTAATGGAGAACCCTTTTTAAATACAATATTTGAAACATTTATATATTAAATTTAATGAAATTAATTTCTTATTTATAATCGGGACATAAAATTTTAGTTTGGATATTTTTTTTGGTACTTTTCTGATAACTTTCATATTTTGATGAATAGTAAAAAAAATACTAAATTTTAATTGAAAACAAAATTTTTAATCGAAATAATTTAAAGTTTTAAATTATTAATTTGAGTGGTTTCAAAGTATAATTAGATTATATTTTTATCCTTTAATATAATTTAGGTCATTGTATGTAATTTCACATTTAAATTGGACATAAACACATGTCAATCTTTTGATATTGTTTACTTCTTAAAAACCTGTTTTCTAGTTTTGACAACAGGAATTAATTTTAAATTAATTAATGCAACTTCTATGTTTTGAATTTGGTAAAATAGACATAATTTTGGAATTTGGAATATCAAAAATTATCTTTCGGTGAATTTTGGGTATTTTCTGAAAACATTCAATTTTTGATAAATAGTGAAAAACACTGTGTTATAGATAAAAACCAGCATTTTCATTAAAATAATTATTTTTAATTAAAAATTTATCTTAAATTAAAAATAGATACATAATACATATATTATTATAATGTAATTCATTGGAGTCATTTTACAATAATATTAGACATATAAAAATTTATTGAACGTTTTTAACGTCTTTTACCCACCTTCTAGGAACATTTGTAAATTTGCATAAAATGTAATTTTACCGCTACTATGAATTTAATTTCAAAAATCAGAGAGACAATGTTGATATCATTATGTAAAATTTGGTTCAATGGGAAGAAAATAATTTTTGGAGAATAGTAACTTATGAATTTTATTTAACACGGTTAAAAGTAAATATGATAATTAAAGGTAAAAATAATATTAAAATTACCCCAAAACATGTCCTAATTCTATTGGATAAGCGTATTTCGACCAAAATCAATATTAGGAAAAAATTAAGAACCTTTTGATCCATTTGGGTTAGATTTGTACATTTATTATATTTTATTCAAAGAGGAGTTAAAAGTGGTAAATTCGAAGTTTAATCACTAAACCATTTGTAATATAGGATTAAACATAAGATAAATTAGTCTATAAATATTCATTAGAAATATAAAAATATTTTCTACATCATGGTATTTTATTTATAATTTTTAAACATCAAATAATTAAATTTATTTATGACACAATGATGATGCAGTAATTACCTTCTTAATGAAATATTAATATAATTGATATTATAAATGTTAAAATAAATGTAAATTGAAAATTTTTTAAGCCATAAACTACTTTTATAGGTTATTATGACATGGTAGGGATTATGCAATGTATTTTGTTTGAAGTCATCAAGTTTTTATGACTTTAACAAAAATCAATTACTAAATAGTGTCAAAATTTCCATATATGAGTTTTTAAAACAAATACTATATTATTAAATGATATAATATTCTTAAAAATATAATTTTCAGCCAAAAAACTTATATAATTATATATATGTTATTAATGAACCACTTTAGGTTCTCTTGAAATTTTATAGAATGTTTATTAACTATGTATTATAATAATACAAGAAGACATCGTAAAAGTTAAACTATTTAACTAAGGGTTAAATCTAAAAGATAAGGTTAACATGGTGACCTAAACTTGTCTAAAACCTATTTGTTTAGAGTATTTAGACCCATACCAACCTTATTCTAGAAATAAATCCATTTGGAGCCATTATAAACTGAATATGATTTTATAATAAAATAATATTTCAATATTTTCCTAAAGTGACCCTCACCTCTCTTATAAAAGAGTACTTCCCCTTCTCTTAAGTTCACTCCTCCAAATCCATTTTTTTCGGCCAAAACCTACTCCTATATTATCCCAACTAAACTCAATTTAGCCTAGAGGCCTTAATTTTATAAGAAAGCCATCCTAAAGAGCCCTTTTGTTCAAATCCAAAGGAAATACCCAAAGAAGAGGTAATTATTTCATCACATCTTTCAAAGTTCTTTTCTTATTCCACTTCCACTTTCTTTGTTGTATCCATACAAAAATAATACCTTCAGTAACCTATACATAATGTGATGTTATTATAAATATGGTACAACCATATTCATTATTCTATCCATCCTATGAATGACAAAGTCATCATACGTTCGTACGTACGGCTTACCGTCTCTATGTCGTGGTGTAGTTTTTTATTCAACGCTACATTATTTGGATGAGTATAACAATGAGTATAATTAAATCAAATAATTAATATAACATGGTAATTATTATTTATATGTAATATAACATCCAATTAAATACCATTTCACCATCAATAATATGATATTATCGCTCGTGTGTACGTACGGCTTACCGTCTCCGTGACGCGATGAGATTCATCTTCAACTATCACCCTTCAAGATTTTTTATAAAAATAAATACATTGATTAATTCTGAGGTATATGAAATAATATCTCTACTGGAATAATATGTAGTTATGTAGATAAATATTTTTTTACTTACATCCATACTATATGATAAGAAAACGGAAACAACGTTCATGCGTATGTACGGACTACCGTCTCCATGAATGGTGTTTCCATTTCCTATATCTATCTATTATAAAAATTTATATTCTAAATATATATGATATATAAATCATGTTTTATATTCTAGAAATATGTAAATCATGATCTAAGTGATACGATCAAGAATAGAAAGTTAAAACACGTATGATAAAGAAATAAATTATTACCCGAAATGTAACTTTAACTTGGAAATTATTATAAAATAGGCAGTATAAAGTAATAAATGAATAATATATTATATCATAAATATTAATATGGTTCTATTGTAATTTAATAATATACTATGGTCATTATAAATGAGGTTAAACATACCCTCAACTAAATGAAAGTACAAGGTAAGGGTAAATTCTTTAATCTAATTATTATCCGAGATTGTTTATGTGTATGTATTTACGGAGATATTTTTATCATCCATGTCCATGTTTCATAAAAATGTTTTCAAAATTAATATTTTAATGTTTTGTGGTCTTTAGTAGAATCATTGTTTTAAATGTTTTAATGATTTATCTTTCTAAATCTTTCTAATTAATGTCCATGTTTTAAAAAAGATTTTAATGATTTATTTATATGGACATGATTATTTTAAAATGTTAATTACTTTATAAAGTTTAAAAGTGGTGTGGTAAAATTTGATTCAAAAATCTATTTTAAATTAATTCCTTTATAAATGCGTGAATTTTAAATGATTTCAGAAAAAAGGATGTTTCTCTCAAAGAGTTTTACTGATCATTTTCAACTATGTCAACATCCTTTACAAGATATTATTCTTGATTGGGGTTGATTTATTATAATACAATCTTCCATATTATAAAGACCAAGATTTTCCATTTAATTTTTTTTAATTATATGGTAATTTTACGAGTCCGTGAAAATTGACTGTGCGTGACTTCGAGGCCCGGTGTGCCCTGAATGAATTTCTGAAAAAAAATTCAGGTACGTTTAGTAAACGTGTGAGCGAGTTTTTGTAACTTTTGAATCGGTGCTCAGAATTGAAATATGAGGACACTGTTGAACTCGCAATGCTGGTATTCTCTTAAGGGAGACTTCACTTTGACCGATGTAGGTCCGGAGAAGAAGTTATTTTTTTGTGACTTTTAAAATGAAATGAAATAATATAATCTAACTATTTTATTTCTTTTCCACCAACGAACAAGCGGTAGTGTGGGACCCACGGAAATTAAAGCCATTAAATGGATTGACCCATCAAATACTAAGTAACAAAATCATTGGAATTTAGTAAGGTTACTATTAAATGAACCTTGATAAATTACATGATCATTACTTACCCTCCCCCTCTCTTATTTATATGGAGCTTGGGGGAGGAATTGGCATGAATTCACCAAGCAACGAAGCACTGGTAAAGTGCCACGACTGTAACATCCCAAGTAAGTAATTAATAATAGATATTCTTATCTATGTCTATTTATGAATTAGATAGTGTTTTAGAGTCTTAAAATGAGAATAAATCCAATCTTAAGCATGGGATACTCTAACATTTTTAAAAGATTTTTTTACCGCCTTTTGATGGAGAACCATTTTTAAATCTATCTTTTGACAATTTTATAAGCTATATTTGTCAAAATAAACTTATTCCTTGTGATTGGGACATTGAAATTTACTTTGGATAAATTTCTGGTATTTTTCTGATAATGTTCATTTTTTAATGAATAGTGAAAAGTGTTGTATTTTAATTCAAAACCTCCTTTTAATTTAATTTATTTTTATAGTTAGATTATATTTTTAATTGGTTTTAAAGTGAAATTAGAATACATTTTTACCATTTAATCCAATTTTTGTCATTGGAATTAATATCCTTTTGAGATTTGACATAAACGAGTGTCAATCTTTTGATAGATATTGTTTCTTAAAAACACACTATTTGATTTGATAGTGGGATTTAATTATAAAATTAATTAATGAAAATTATATGTTATGAATTTTTTAAAATAAAAATAATTTTTGAATTCGGAATATCAAATATAGCTTAGGGTGAATTTTTGATATTTTTGTGAAAAACCTTAATTTCTGATGAATAGTGCAACCACAAAGTGGTAGTTACAAAAAATGATTTTTCGTTTAAATGGAACTTTACCACTTCTGTGATTTGAATTTCAAAAAACCAATATAAATTATTTTAATTATTAAGTAAAATGTGGTTCAATGGGATGAAAATAATTTTTGATGAAAAGTACCTTTTAAGTTTTATTAATCGCGATTAAAGGTAATTATTGTGATTTATGGTAAAAATAATATTATAATAAAATGAAAATATCTTGAAACTTGTCCTAAACCTATTGTATGATTCATGGCCGACCAATACAACCCATGCGTCTATTTTTGGGACCCCATGGAGCCACATGGGTAATATAATGACATTAATGCCTTTTATTTAAAGTAAAATTAAAAATGACACAAACATGTATTGTTTTACTAAAACAATTTTTACATAGGGTTATACAAGTCATATTTTTTACTATAAATATTAATTGGAAAGATAAAAATATTTCCTACATCATTGGATTTTTTTTAATTTTTAGACGTTAAATAAATTAAATTATTTATGACATCATGATGATGCAGTGATTACCTCATTATTGAACGATTTAAATAAAATGAAAAGATAATGTAAACTATAAGACTTAAAATTGTCAAAGACCTATTGGATGAGTATATTTCGAACCCTAATCACCTTATCCTTGAAATAAATCAATGTGGGGGCTTTAAAATCCGAAACTCATTTGAAAATAAAGTATCATTTTATACCTTTCCAAGAGTGCCCCTCCTCTCCTCTTATAAAAGGCCCCCACCTCTACCTCCTTAACCACACCTCTGAAGCCTTTGGATTGGACAATATCTGATCATTTTGTCTCTACACATCCCTCTCATAATCCTATAATCCTTACCTTAGGCATGAAGCTCTTCAAGAAACCTTTTTGGTTCAAACCAAAGGGAGTTACCCGATTTTAAGGTAATTCTTCACTTGTGTTCTTTTGTTTTATTTTTCTTCTCCAACCCCCTAAACTATTTTTATTAATATCTTTTGTAGAAAATCCTGTATATTAAATATACTAGGATTTTTTTTATTATAAGGATTCAAGATACACTTACACACACCTACATCTAATGGTTAAAGAACATACTGTTTCTGTGGATGGTGAATTTCTACCTCACGAAGTGATGATTGTTCAATATTCTTTTAACACCTTAAAAGGTGGCCTTTAATATGTAACTATATTTATATATGACATATAATATGTTTATTTTTTACTTAAGCTTCTGTATTTTTCATTTATGGCATACCTTTATGGTTTCCATTATGGGTAAACGCGATATCTTCATTTTAGGAAGTGTGGACTACCGCCCCCTCAAAGTGATTTGATTCGTTAATGACATATTTGGGATGTATAAAGGATGTAGTTAATGTTATTATATATGATGTTATACTGTAATTATAATATACCCTTATATCATTATTATTTCACTCCATTAAATATGAAATAGAAATGAATGTAGCGCTCATGCGCACGTACGGCTTACCGTCTCCATTAACGATGCATTTCATTTCTTACCTCTAAATGTTATGTACTATTATAAATACATGTATATTATGTATATATATGAAATATATGATATCCAAATCATGAATATCATTCTGGATATAATTAACATTTGACTACATAAACACCATGTAATTGTAAGAAGTCCATTTTTGACTTAAGTACCAAATATCGACGAAATTAACTTTATTAAATTAAATGATTACATAAAGTTTATAACTAGGAAATAAGTGATATAAAAGGAATAATAAGCTTTAAAAAGGTTCTTAAGCAAGTATAAATTACCTTTAGTTTATTATTCAGGAGATTAAAGAGCAATCAAGTCACGTCGGACACGAGGTATGGGACTTCGTCTCAGTCTTCTTTCATTGAGGCATATTATGTTTTATACACAACTTTATTTTATATGGTGTATAAAACCCTTTTAATTTTACATTTATTCAAAAGGAATATTTTTTATATGAAGCTTTTACTGAATTACAAAAGGGAATGTTTTTATTTGTCGTGCGTATGCGGTGACAATGACTTCTCCACCGCCGTGACCATTATTTGAGTTTCGGCTTCCTCTGCAAGACATAACCTTTTTTTATGGAAAATAAATACCATGTTTTACTTTTCTTTTATTTTGATATTGAAAATAGTTTTCATAATTTTTTTATTATATCAATGTGTTGTATTGATATCTTGTGATTGAAATGTGGAAATGTTTTGTTTCCTTTATGCATGTTTTATGTGATACGATTATGTTATGGTTCTTCAGAATTGTTATGAAGACGGGTGGTTCCATGATAAACTAAGGGCGGGTGACCCCAAAATAGCTCTCCAATTCATTGGGTAACGCGAAGGAGTTAAACGTTAATGTTTCTCTGAAGGTATTTAGGGAATATACAATGATGGGTAGTCCAAATGTAACCAAGAGGGTTAATCCCAATGTAAGAATGTTATGAATTCCTCAAGTTACCATTATGTCTTATGATTTCTATGATTTATTCGTGATTTGATGAGGTATGTTAACATACTTATGTTTTATGAGTAAAGTATGATTTCATTGATTCTTATGTATACATGTACTCATGTTTCCATTCCATATTTTTATATCCCTTACTGAGCTTTTTATGCTCATCCCAAGTTTTTGAAATGTTTTTCACAGGTCAAGGGAAAGGTACATGATATGATGATAGTGTCATGGAAGTGTCAAGAATGAATCCATGTTCTATTTTACTCATGTTTCCGTTGATGGGGAAAATTAATACTTTCTTTTATTGTAACCACTTTGTTTAAATGTGGGATGTAATGCATGTTTTATGATCTAATTTTCTAAAACTCTAAACCTGAAAAGATCCTCAACGTGTATTCTTGAAATAACTCAGGATTAAGTAATGTTTAACGTGGTGGACTTATAGTTGGTATCAGAAGTCGTTTTAGATAACATTAGGATTTAGGATTATATTAAATGATTATTCGGAAATATTTTTTTTATAGTCAAATTGAAATGATATAGCATTTGAAGATTACCATGTTGCTTCATCTAAGACATGTTTGTTTAGAATGGTTTTCCACAGTGGAAATTGGGACGCAGTTCTAGGAAGGCATACAGAAGGAAATAACCTTCCGAATCAGCATCCTGAGATGGTCGTAATTGGAACTGAACAGTTTGTTACAGTAATGGCGCAGTTGACTCAATCGATAAATGGTGGTGGTATCCATGCACGAGATCAGCCAGACCAACCGTAGAAGAACATGTCAGTGGTGGGACATTTTATGAGGCAACATCCCCCATCATACAGAGGATCATCTGACCCTGTGCTAGGTGAAGGGTGGATTAAAGCACTGGAGAAGATTTTCGATGTCATGGGGTGTTCAGACAATCAAAAGGTTAGTCTTTCTATTTACCATTTGGAGGGTGAATCAGATCAGTGGTGGTCGATGGTTAAAAATATCAGGGACACTGATGAGATTTATACTCTTGACTGGGATGAATTCAAAGATATGTTTCTTGAGAAGTATTTTCCTAAGGCTGTTCGACTTAGTATGGAACAAAAATTCTTGGAATTGAGGCAAGAGGACGACTCAGTGGCTGCTTATGAAGAAAGGTTCACTCGATTGGCAAGGTATGCTCCAAATTTTATCCAAGACCTTGATAGTAAAATCAATCGTTTTTACTCAGGATTAAAGCCAAAATATCGAAGATCTTTAGCTTCTCGTGAGTTCAAAATTTATGAAAATCTTGTTCAATGCACTGCGAATGTGGAAATGGTGATAAAGTGTTCTATAACAACCAACAAAAGAAGAGACCGAGGTGGCAGGAGAAAGGGAAGAATTCTTCAAAAAGGTCTGATGGTAAGAAAACTAAGTTTCCAGTTTGTGATAAATGTAGTAGAAGGCATGTTGGGGAATGTCTTTTGAATTCTAGAAAGTTCTACCGATGCGGTAAGATGGGGCATAAGGCTCGTGATTGCAATGAAAAATATCAGGGTGATGGTAAGAACAAATTTGATTTACAGTTAGTGAAATGTATTAAGTGCAATGAGATGGGTCACTATGCAAATGAGTGTCTGACAAAGAGCTCGAGTGATGGGAAGCAGTTAGACTACAAGCAGAAAGGGGTGGTGAAATCCTTTGCAACTACTTCAGTAGATATCGGGCCATCATGTGAAGTTGTATCAGGTACTTTGTTTGTTTTTTCATATTATGCCATTGTGTTGTTTGATTCGGGGTCTACACATTCTTTCATCTCTGAAAATGTTTCTTATAAAATGGGAATACCATCTCAACAAATGACTCTTGAACTTGTGGTAAAAACACCTGGGGGAAATGTTGAGGCAAAAAGAATTTATAAGAATATTCCTATCCTTATCCATGGAAAGAACCTAATTGAAAACCTTATTGTCTTACCTCTATTAGAGTTTGATGTTATCCTGGGTATGGAATGGCTCTCTATTTATCATGCTGAGATTGACTGTAGAGCTAAAGAAGTTTCTTTTCAGAAAGACTTTCAGTTTGTGTACAAGAATGAACCCTTAATGTTGATAACATATCAAGAGGCCGAGAAACTTGTAAAATATGGAAATGACCGTTACCTTGCACATATCGTTGAAAACAAGGGAACTGTTCAGATTAATGATGTGCCAATGGTAAATTAGTATCCTGATGTTTTTCCTGATGACTTTCCTGGAATACTGTCAGATCGGGATGTTGAATTTACTGTTGACTTAGTTCCTGATGCTAAGCCCATTTCAGAACCCCCTTATCGAATGGCTCAAACTGAACTTTTAGAGTTGAAGGAGCAATTGCAAGATTTATTAGAGAAAGTTTTCATTCGACCTAGCACATCACCATGGGGTGCTCTTGTTTTATTTGTTAAAAATAAAGATGGTTCTATGAGACTTTCCATTGATTATAGAGCCTTGAATAACATCACTGTTAAGAACAAATATCCTTTGCCGCATATTGATGATTTGTTTGATCAGCTCGAGGGAGCTCAGTTTTTTTCAAAGATTGACCTGAGATCGGGGTACCATCAGTTGAAGGTAAAGGAGTCAGATGTTCCAAAGACCGTGTTTCATACAAGATATGGCCATTATGAATTTTTTGTAATTACTTTTGGGCTAACCAATGCACCTGCTATATTCATGGACTTAATGAATAGAATTTTCCATGAGTTCTAGGATAAGTTTGTGGTGGTTTTAATTGATGATATTTTGGTGTTTTCTAAAAGTAAATAGGAGCATGAAATACAATTAAGGGTTATTTTTCAAACCATAAAAGAAAAGAAAATTTATGGGAAATTCAGTAAGTGTGAGTTTTGGTTGCAAAAAATTTCTTTCCTTGGTCACATTGTTTCTAAAGATGGAATAACTGTGGATCCTGCAAAAACAAAGGTTGTTGAAGAATGGCCAAGACCCACAAATGTAACCGATATTCGCAGCTTCCTTGGTTTGGCAGGCTATTACCGAAGGTTTGTTAGAAATTTTTCACAGTTATCTAGTCCAATGACTAAGCTATCTCGGAAGGGTGTTATGTTTATCTGGACAAAATAATGTGATGATTGTTCTCAGGAACTGAAAAGAAAATTGGTGAATGCTCCAGTTTTGGAACTACCTTCCAGGAATGGGGAGTTTTTTATTTACAGTGATGCTTCATTGAAAGGGCTTGGTTGCATCCTAATGCAGAATGATCAGGTAATTGCTTATGCTTCACGTCAGTTGAAAACTCATGAGGTAAATTGCCCTACACATAATTTGGAATTAGCTGCTGTTGTTTTTTCTTTAAAAATTTGGAGGCATCATTTGTATGGAGTAAAGTGTGAAATATATACCAATCACAAAAGTTTAAAGTATATGTTCACTCAGAAATAATTGAACATGAGATAGAGGAGATGGATGGAATTAATCAAGGATTATGATTTTACAATTCATTACCATTCAGGAAAAGCAAATAAAGTGGCTGATGCTTTGTGTTGAAAAAGTAATGCTTCATTAACAATGTTGCATTTGGAACGTGATCCTTTGGTTAAGTATTTGATGAACATTGGCATAGAAGTTTTTGGTGCAGGATGTCCTTCTGTTTTGTTTCATGTATCAGTTAAATCTTCTCTATCAGACAGAATTAAGCAAGCACAGAAGCAAGACAGTGAGTTGCAGAAAAAGGTAGAGCTGGTTCAAAAGGGTAAGTTTCCTAAATTCAACATTGATAATGATTGTGTTTTGAGATTTGGGAAGAGATTGTGTGTGCCGTGTGATTCACAGTTGAAGAGATAATTGTTATGTGAAGCTCATAGTTTTCCATTTTCAGTTCATCCAGGAAGTACTAAGACGTATAGAGATCTTCAGGAGTATTACTGGTGGGATGGAATGAAAAGAGATATTGTTGATTTTACTGTGAAGTGTTTGACTTGTCAACAGGTTAAAGTTGAGCGGCAGTTACCAAAAGGGATGATTCAACCTTTACCAGTGCCAGAGTGGAAATGGGAAAATATATCCATGGACTTCGTTGTGGGATTTCCGAAGACACCTCGAGGTAATAATGAAATTTGGGTCATTGTTGATCGCTTGACTAAATCTGCCCATTTCCTTCATATTCGAGATATTTTCTCTCTAGATCAACTTTCTAGTTTTTATCTTAACGAGATAGTCAAGTTACATGGAGTTCCACTCTCCATTGTATTTGACCGTGATCCCAGGTTCACTTCTAACTTTTGGAAAGGCCTTCAGAAGTCGTTGGGTACTGAATTAAATTTTAGTACAGCTTTTCATCCTCAATCAGATGGGTCGTCAGAATGAACAATTCAGAATTTGGAGGATATACTACGTGCTTTTTTGATGGATTATCAGGGAAGTTGGGACCAACATCTTTCTTTAGTTTAGTTTTCTTATAATAACAGTTTTCATTCCAGTATACAGATGGATCCATTTGAGGAATTATATGGGGAGCGGTGTCGAACCCCAGCATTCTAGGATGAAGTGGGTGAAAGAAAGTTGATGGGACTGGAATTTGTAGAAGATTTGGTAGAAAAAGTTTAGATGATACAGAGACACATGAGAACGGCTCAGAGTAGGCAGAAGAGTTATGCGGACAACAGGAGGAAGGATCTCTCTTTTGAGGTAGGTGATCATGTTTTTCTCAAAGTATCACCATGGAAAAGTGTGATGCGATTTGGTAAGAAAGGAAATATGAGTCCAAGGTTCATTGGACCATATGAAATTCTTGAGAGAGTTGGATCAGTTGCATACCGAGTGACTTTACCTCCGAGTTTATCTCAGGTACACAATTTTTTCATGTTTCAATGTTAAGGAAGTACATGCCATATCCATCTCATGTTGTGAGTCCAGAGGTACTTCAGTTGGAAGAGAATATATCTTATGAGGAACAACCGGTTCAGATTCTTGATCCCAAGGAGAAAGTGTTTCGGAATAAGGTGATTCATCAAGTAAAGTTTTTGTGGAAGAACCACATGAGTGAAGAGGCAACATGGGAATCTGAAAATGCAATGAGGGATAAATACCCCCACTTATTCGATATGTAAATAAATTGCGGGGACACAATTTTCTAAAGAGGGAAGGATGTAACATCCCAAGTAAGTAATGAATAATAGATATTCTTATCTATGTCTATTTATGAATTATATAGTGTTTTAGAGGCTTAAAATGACAATAAATCCAATCATAAGCATGGAATAATCAAATATTTTTAAAAGATTGTTTTACCGCCTTTTGATGGAGAACCATTTTTAAATCTAACTTTTGACAATTTTATAAGCTATATTTGTCAAAATAAACTAATTCTTTATGATTGGGACATTGAAATTTACTTTGGATAAATTTCTGGTATTTTTCTGATAATGTTCATTTTTTTAATGAATAGTAAAAAGTGTTGTATTTTAATTCAAAACATCTTTTTAATATAATTTATTTATATAGTTATATTATATTTTTAATTGGTTTTAAAGTGAAATTAGAATATATTTTTACCATTTAATCCAATTTTGGTCATTGGAATTAATATCACTTTGATATTGGACATAAACGAGTGTCAATATTTTGATAGATATTGTTTCTTAATAACATGCTAATTGATATGACAGCGGGATTTAATTATAAAATTAATTAATGCAACTTTTATGTTATTAATTTTGTAAAATAGAAATAATTTTTTAATTTGGAATATCAAATATAGCTTAGGGTGAATTTTTGGTATTTTTGTGAAAACCCTTAATTTTTTATGAATAGTGAAACCACAAAGTGGTAGTTACAAAAACTGATTTTTCATTTAAATGGAACTTTACCACTTCTGTGATTTGAATTTAAAAAATACAATATAAATTATTTTCATTATTAATTAAAATGTGGTTCAATGGGATGAACATAATTTTTGATGAAAAGTAACTTTTAAGTTTCATTAATCGTGATTAAAGGTAATTAGTGTGATTTAAGGTAAAAATGATATTATAATAAAATGAAAATATCTTGACACTTGTTCTAACCCTACTGGATGAGTCATGTCCGACCAAGACAACCCATGGGTCGATTTTTGGGACCTCATGGAGCCACTTGGGTAATATAATGACATTAATGCCTTTTATTTAAAGTAAAAGTAAAAATGACACAAACATGTATTGTTTTACTACAACAATTTTTACATGGGGTTATACAAGTCATATTTTTAACTATAAATAGTAATTTGAAAGATAAAAAGATTTCCTAAATAATAGTAGTTTTTTTATAATTTTTAGACATTAAATAAATTAAATTATTTATGACATCATGATGATGCAGCGATTACCTCATTATTGAAGGATTTAAATAAAATGAAAAGATAATGTAAAATCAAAGACATAAAATTATCAAAGACCTATTGGATGAGTATATTTAGAACCCTAATCACCTTATCCTATAAATAAATCAATTTGGGACCTTTAAAATTCGAAACACATTTGAAAATAAAGTAACATTTTATACCTTTCCAAGAGTGCCCCTCCTCTCCTCTTATAAAAGGCCCCCACCTCTACCACCTTACCCACACCTCTCAAGCCTTTGGCTCAGCCATTATATGATCATTTTGTCTCTCCACATCCCTCTCCTAATCCTATAATCCTTACCCTAGGTGGTAAGATCTTTAAGAAACCCTTTTGGTTCAAACCAAATGGAGTTACCCGATTTTAAGGTAATGTCTTCACTTGTGTTCTTTTGTTTTATTTTGCTTATCCAACCCCCTAAACTCTTTTTATTAATTTATTTTGTAGAAAATACAGTATATTCAATATACTAGGATTTTTTTATAAGATGTATTTGAGCTACACTTACACACACCTATATCTAATGGTTAAAGAACATACTGTTTCTGTGGATGGTGAATTTTTGCCTCACGAAATGATGATTGTTCAATATTCTTTTAACACCTGAAAAGGTGGCCATTAAGATGTCACTATATTTATATATGATATATAATATGTTTATGTTATACATAAGCTTCTGTATTTTTAATTTATGGCATACCTTTATGGTTTCCATTATGGGTAAACGCGATATCTTCATTTTATGAAGTGCGGACTACCGCCCCCTCAAAGTGATTTGATTCGTTAATGCCATATGTGGGATGTATAAAGGATGGAGTTAATGTTATTATATATGATGTTATACTGGAATTATAATATACCCTTATATAATTATGATTTCACTCCATTAAATATGAAATATAAATGAAAGTAGCACTCATGCGTACGTACGGCTTACCGTCTCCATGAACGGTGCATTTCATTTCTTACCTCTAAATGTTATGTACTGTTATAAATACATGTATATTCTAGATATATATGAAATATTGGATATCCAAATAATTAATTTCATTCTGGATATAATGAAACTTTGACCACATAAACAACATGTAATTGTAAGAAGTCCATTTTTGACTCAAGTACCAAATATCGAAAAAACGAACTTTATTAAATTAAATGATTACATAACGTTCATAACATGGAAATAAGTTATATAAAAGGAATAATAAGCTTGAAAAAAGTTTCTTAATCAAGTTTAAATTAACTTTAGTTTATTATTCCGGAGATTAAAGAGCAATCGTGTCATTTCAGACACGAGGTATGGGACTTCATCTCAATCTTCTTTCATTGAGGCATATTATGTTTTATACACAACTTTCTTTTATACGGTGTATAAACCCCTTTGAATTTTACGTTCCTTCAAAAGGAATATTTTTTATACGAAGCATTTACTAAATGAAAAAAGGGAATGTTTTTATTTGTCGTATGTATGCAGCGACAACGACTTCTCCGCCGCCATGACCATTATTTGAGTTTCGGCTTCCTCTACAAGCCATAACCTTTTTTTAATGGAAAATAAATACCATGTTTTACTTTTATTTTATTTTGATATTGAAAATGGTTTTCATAATGTTTTTATTATATCAATGTGTTGTATTGATATCTTGCGATTGAAATGTGGAAATGTTATGTTTCCTTTATGCATGTTTTATGTGATAAGATTATGTTATGGTTCTTTGGCATTGTTATGAAGATAGGTGGTTCCTCGATAAACTAAGGGCGGGTGAGCCCGATATAGCTCTCTGATGCATTGGGTAATGCGAAGTAGTTAAACGTTAAGGTTTCTCCGAAGAGATTTATGTAATATACTGTGATGGGTATTCCAAACATAACCAAGAGGGTTACTCCCTATGTAAGAATGTTATGAATGTCTCAAGTTACCTTTATGTCTTATTATTTCTATGATTTATTCATGATTTGATGAGGTATGTTAACATGCTTATGTTTTATGAGTAAAGTATGATTTCATTGATTCTTATGTATACATGTACTCATGTTTCCTTTCCATATTTTTATATCCCTTACTGAGCTTTTTATGCTCATCCCAAGTTTTTGAAATGTTTTTCACAGGTCAAGGGAAAGGTACATGATATGATGATAGTGTTAAAGAATTGTCATGAAAGAATCCATGTTTTATTTTACTCATGTTTCCTTTGATGGAAAAAATTAATACTATCTTTTATTGTAACCACTTTGTTTAAATGTTGGATGTAATGCATGTTTTATGATCTAATTCACTAAAACTCTAAACCTGAAAAGATCCTCAACGTGTATTCTTGAAATAACTCAAGATTAAGTAATTTTTAAGGCTGGGGCCTTATAACGACGCTCAATGCTTGGAGGATGGAGCCGGTTCTAGCGGGTGCTGAAGAGCGACCCCAAACTACTAACTGATGAACGACGATCGAGCAGCGTCGTTGAAGGCTCGTTGAGGGGATGACGAATGATGACACTTCCTCAAATGCGAATTCTTTCCAAATAACTTGAGGTAGAGGTGTGATTTTGATTAATCTTTGTTATTTTATTTTACGTTGAATCTCTCCCCAGGATCCGCTTACTACTATTCTAACGCGGAGAGTGTAGGCCAAACAAACATGGCCTGACCACTCTACATCCTTTATGGTTTTCGATGTGTTCTACGCGATGGAGGAGGACGATGACCATTGCTGGCGACTGGCACTGGTGGGTCATGGAAGCGGCGGCCGGCACCACAGTCGGCCGCAACGACAGCGACGGAGCAATCGCACCGCCGAATAAGGGTTGTGGCCCATCGGTCGCGACAGAGCAAGGGCGGAGGCTGGCACTCCAGGTGACTGCGCGAAGGGAATGGCGGCGCGCGTCCACGTCAATCGGCGAATAGGCGCCACGGCGCAAGTCCATGGCAGCGGTGGAGGGGTGGTCAGCTCGCTACCGGCCTCCGGTGATGGCGTGGTGCGCGACCACGCCGCGCGGAGGAGGAGGCTGGTTGTCCGGCCAGGCGCAGGCCGCCGCACCACGGGCCGGGCCAGACCCAACGGGCCTGGCCGGACCCAATGGGCCGACGCGGACCCAGGGCCGGACCTGGGTCGGGCCGAGTCGGTTCGACCAGGTTGGACCGGACCCGGACCAACTTTGACCCTTTACGTTCTTTCAGCCATATCATGAGCTACATGCATCCATTTTAGGAAGCTCCTATAGTGTCAGAAACTTTGGAATGAGAAATTATTTTTGTATACCCCACTTGAGCTTTTGGATAATGTTGGGGTACGACCGGGTTGGATCAAGCACAAATCCAACCGGGGCCTCGGGACTAAAAGTCTTATAACTTACAAATTGGGTGTCCGATTGATGCACCGTCTGTTGCGTTGAGTCCCCTTTATATGGAGGTCTGTTGGGATAATTCTTCATGGGACTTCGTGGAAGTTGGAGTATTTGACCTGTGGCATGAGGATCGGACCCTCCCGGAATGAAACGAGCTTAGTGCGAGAACCCTGTAGCTAGCTGTAACATGAAAAAAGGATCCTATGTGGGTCTGTGCTTTGGGATACAATGTGGGTCTATGATTAGGGATCCTATCTAGGTCTGTGTTCAAGTGTCTCACTTGGATCTGCTCTAGTAATCCATGTGGGACTACTCTAGGATCCTATGTGGGTCTGCTATACTAGGATCCTATGTGGGTCTGATGATTTAGGATCCTACGTGGGTCTGATGATTTAGGATCCTACGTGGGCATGCCTCTTAACAGAGTAAGATGATTCAATAGTTACATCTAATCATATTTACTACCGTACCTATGTTATACCTGGTGTGATCTGATTCTTTACCTTTGTGGTAATCATCTGTGTGACGTACCTTTGTGGCACCTACATTTGTGGTGATACCTTTGTGGTATTCTTCTATGTGATGTACTTTTGTGGTACCTACCATCATGGTGATACCGTTGTGGTATTCTTATGTGTGTAATTACCTTTTTGGTACATACTTTTGTTGTGATACCATTGTGGTATTCTTCTATGTGAAGTTACCTTTGTGGTACTTACCTTTGTGGTGTTACATTAGTAATATTCTTTCATTCAAGGTACTGTTGAGCTTTGGGCTTTGATTTGGTCCTTATGTTTCCTCATGATTGAGATGGGTATACTTGATAACTTAGGTATATGTATGGGAATATACTTAAGTATGCTTGTTAGTTGTTTTCATGATTTTTGGTTTATGCTTTTTGGATTTTGAGAGACCTTTGAGGGTCTCAGGGTCCATACTAAGTATTTTTATACTCACCCCTGCATTGGCTACGTCTGCACCTTGTTGTGTTTGTTGCAGAAGATGGATAACATTGACTGAGGACGAGGGTACCAGGACTGGAGGTAGCTCAGGGGTGGACCTTAGATGAGGCGCATCGCAGAGACGACTGTTCGAGAGTTGTACCTACCCTTCCCGTAGGATCCTTGGCGGGTGTTCACATAAGCTGTTCAGTTTACTTGTACTTTCCAGTTTTCTTGTAATTTCTAGTTGGTCTTGTATTACGGCCCCTTTTCCATACAGTACACTCTCTTTTTTACTATACATTTTGCTCGTGTTCGTATCCCGTTGTGTGTTTGGTTGCGTGAGTTTACATGTTTTAAAGGCAATGCCTTCCTAGTTTTAGGGAATACGCCTTTCGGTGCTAGTCTCCAGCCCCTGGCCTATGGAAGGTGGGCTTAGGGTAGTCATGGGATGGGCCCCGGGGGACGGGTCGTGACACATATTGTATTTAATGAGTTATTATATGTTTGACCATGGATGTTTAATTTTTATATCATTCGTGATTTATGGTTAAACTATTGACATTTCTTATTCTAGTTATAATACGAATGTTTATGTTATGTTTCAAAATATTCATATGATGAATGCATTGGATTTAGTAAGTGACGGGTGGAGCTTGTTATAGCTCCAAGATGAATCGGTATGTATCATGAGACAAACTAGTGTCTTGGCACAAGGCCTTGACAAAATTTTTATTTGTAGTCTTGGCACGAGGCCTTGACAGTGTGGTTATGATGTCCGACATTTTGCAATCCATAATTATGAAATTATTTATTGATATTACATGTGATTATTCAAGTAGTATAATATCCATGCGAATAAGTAAATGGAATTATTCGATTTATATTTACCATATTATGCTGAAGTTTATGTTTAAAAGGATTGTGTTTTAGTCTTATACATTGCCTTAAATGTTTATGCTTATTTATGATAGTTCCTGCTATATTTTTATCCTTACTGAGCATCTGAGCTCACACCTTTCTTATGTTTTATTTTTACCAGGATGCGAAGAAGTGTATTATGATTGATATGCATGGTTAATCTAGGGGAATAACAGAGTTCTCAAAGGATTATTTTTGTTGTTCTTTATTTTAGAAATTGCAATGTAACGTTCATATATGTAATCTATTTTCTAAGACTGTTAAACTAATCAGTCATTCAGGACATGATTCCCCGTAATCTTTAATATGTATTAAAATAATGCACCAAATATGGGTAGTTGGGGTCGGGGCATTACAATATATAAAAACACATTACTCTTTTGATGATTATTACTTTTTAAAAACTCGTTTTATCGTTTTGACAATGTGAATTAATTTTAAATTAATTACATAAATTTATCTGTTATGAATTTGAAAAAATTGATTTCATATTTGGAATAATAAGGTCCAAATTGGGTAAATTGGTACCTTTTATTTTTGAACATTATGAGTAGTAACTTCATTAATTATTTTTATTTACCATGGTCAAAGGATAAATCAGGTAAATAAAGGTAAACAATAATAATATAATAAAATAAAGCTACCCAAACACAATTCATAATCATATTTAATGAGATATGGTCGACCATGGTAATCCTTGGGTCTATTTTAGATCCCCATAGAGCCATATGGGTGTGATAAGGACTTTTTATAATAATTAATTTAAAGTAAAGAGAAATATAACATAAATATGTATCTTTTTACTAAAACAATTTTAATATAGGGTTATATAACTGTTATATTCAAATATAAATACTCATTATAAATATAAAAATATTTCCTATATCATGGTATTTTATTTATAAATTTAGTCATTATATAAATAAATTTATTTATCACACCATGATGATGCAGTGATTACCTTTTTAATGATATATTCAAATAAATTATATTATAATTATTAAAATAAATGTAATTTGAATCTTTTGATGCTATACATGATTTTTCTGGAATAAATTTACACGTTAGGTATGAGTAAATTCATTTTTTAGAAGGAATCTTGTTTTTATGACTTTAGCAAAAATAAATTACTATATAGTGTCAAAATTGACATAAATGAGTTTTTTAGAACAAATATTATTTTATTAAATGATATAATAGTCCTAAAAATATAATATGAGGAAAAATGACTTAAATAATCTAAAAACGGTCATTAATTATCCACTTTATGTTCTCTTGGTAGTTTATAGTTAGTATATTAACCATATTGTGTAAAAATATTAGAAGACATAATAAGAGTTAATTTATTTAACTAAGGATTAAAAGCCGAAAGATAAGGATGAATTTGGGACATAAACTTGTCTAAAACCCATTGGTTGATATTATTTAGAATCATAATCATATTATCCTCTAAATATATTACCTTGGATCTATTATAATTTGAAAATAAATTTATAATATAATAACATTTGAAGACATTCCAAAAGTGCCCCTCCCCCCTCTTATAAAACGCCACCAACTCTACCCACTTACTCACACTTATCAAGACCCGTGGCATGCCCAACTTTTGATAAAATAATCTCCAAACATCCCTCACTTACTAATAGATTCCTTACCTTTGGAAGAAGTCAATTCATGAAATCCTTTGGGCTAAAATCCAATGGAGTTACCTGATTTAGTGGTAAAGTCTTCTCTCATGATCATTTAATTTGTTTTCCTCCTCCAACCCCAAACCTATATTTATTTAATTATTTTATAACAACACAAGTATCATAAATATACTATTATGTTGTTATTATATGTGTTCTACCTAAACTT
Organism: Viscum album; assembly: GCA_963277665.1. NCBI lineage: Eukaryota > Viridiplantae > Streptophyta > Magnoliopsida > Santalales > Viscaceae > Viscum > Viscum album. The sequence continues at coordinate 712,056,302 of OY728167.1, read as the reverse complement.
ACACACTCCTCCTTCTAATGGATACAGAACATACTTTTTCTGTGTACGACGAACTACTGCCTCGCGAAATGATGATTGTTCGATTTTCTTCTACCACCTCTCATGGTGGCCATCAAGATGTAACTTTATTTATATATGATATAAATTATATTTATATTTTCTCTATTCCTATGTAATTTTTATTTACAACATACCTTTATTCTTTCCATAATGTCTAAATACGATAATTCCATTTGAGAAAGTGTGGACTACCACCCCCTCAAAGTGATATTACTCGTTCATGATATACATAAAACATATAATTTATAGAGTTAATGAAATTATGTAACATATATAAAATATATATTATACTAGAATTATAATATACCTTTGTATCATTTAGTTTTCATTCATTTTAATATGACAAAGAAATTAGAGTAGCGTTCACGCGTACGTACGGATTACCATCTCTTTGAACAGTAAATTTTATTTCTTATCTACAAAAATTATGGATTTTATAAATACATATATACTGGACATTTATGATATTTAAATCATGAATAATATTTTGTATATGATAGACTTTTCACTACATGGACACTTTACATCAAAAAGAGTTCATTTTCGACTCAAGTATCGAATATCAACAAAATGACCTATATGAACTTAAATAATTATATAATTTTAATAACATGATAATAAGTAATAGAAAATGAATAATAAAATTTAAAAAGAATCTAAAACAAGTATAAGTTAAACCAATTTTATTATTCAGTAATATAAATAATCAACGAGAGCAGTTTGATTTGAGGTAAGGGAATTTCTAAACTCAATTTCCACTCATTGGGTTTTACGCATACTTGGTAGAATATATTATGCCAAGATTATGTGTGGAATCCCAATTTATTTATTTATATTGTAATTTACACTTCCCCTTTTTTGGATATGCAATTTCAACACATAATCACCCCATTGATGTATTCTTACGTCATTTATACAAACTTTTTAACAGAATTTCTTAACCTAATTTCCATTCTTTGGGTTAATCTTGTACTTCTTGATTATGTCATTATATGATTATGTGAGAAATAATTTTTGAGATCCTATATTGAATTTATAATTTCCTTATGTGTATTTATAGTTAATACTCATAATTGATCTGTTTTATTAAGAAAATGATCTTTGTAAGGGAAATATTAACTCAATCTCTATTCATTGAGTTAAATATCCAGGTCATTGGTTTTGTTTTTTCAAGAATTTTTTGAATGAAGTATGATTTTTTTACACTGAATATGTACTTATATTGGGTGTATTTTCATTTTCACACATAATAATTTCATTTATTTATCCTTAATCTAATGATACTATCATTTTACAGGACTACGTCTCAATCTCCTCTCATTAAGGTATATTTTGATTTATACATGACTTTATTTTATATGGTATATAATCAACCCCTTTGGCTTTTAATTTCATTAAATTTTTTTCAAAAGGAATATTTTTCTACAAAGTGTTTCATTAAACAACAAAAGGAATGCTTCTTTTTAATGTATGTGGTGACAATAACCTTTCTGTCGTCATGAGCATTTTTTTATATTTGGCTTCCTCTACAAGCTGTAATGTTTTTAAAAAGAAAATTAAATACCATATTCCCTTTTTAGGTATATAGGTTTTGAAAATGGTTTTTATAATGGATTTAGTATATCAATATTTTTAAAATATGTCTTATGATTGTAATTTGGAAATGTTATTTTTTCATTATTCTTGTTCATGTGTTATGATTATGTTATGGTTCTTGGGCTTTGATATTGTATATGAGTGGTTCCATGATAAACTAAGGGAGGGTGATCCCATTATAGCTCTCCAATGCATTGTTTAACATGACAGAGGTCAATGTTAAGGTTTCTCCTAAGAGATTTAAAGAATATACTATGATGGGTAGTCAAAACGTAACCATGAAGGTTACTCCCTATGTAGTTGTGAAAGATAAAATGTAAGTATGGTATAGATGACACAATTTGCATTTATATTTTTTGATTTATATGATGTTTTTTAGAAATATTATGATTTCATGATATAGGCTAATTATTTTATGTTTTATGGGTGAAAATCATGATTTTGTGAAAATGTTTTCATGCGTTTTAAGTATTCATGGACTAATAGATTTATTCCTTGTTTTATATTCCTTAATGACCATTCTATTCTCATTACAGGTTTTTGAAATGTTTTCCATAGGTTATAATGATTTATAAGAGAAAGTAAGAAGTTAAGAATATTTTTATCAAGAAAAAGAAATTGTGTTTTTTAAAGGGTTTTTGTTGGTGGAAAAAAAGTGGATACTGAGTTTAACCGTCCACATGTAATTTTTGGGTGTATTATGTAATATTTAGGGCCTAATTATCTAAAAATATATACTTGAAAATATCTTCAATGTGAAATAACATCAAATTATTTACTTAACTAAATATTGTGTTTAAGGTTGGGCCTTATAGAGACACATTTATAGAGAAATAAAGATGTGGATAGACATTTATAAATATGGAAATAAAACTAGGTAGGTGTATTTATAGGTGTGGTGAGTGGAATCATATATAAATAAGAATTTATTATTATATTTTTCTATTAAATCTTGAGTTCCACTCCACCACATTATTCTCCACTTACACCTCTAAAGATCCAATAAAACGATTATTTCAAATATTTCATTAATATCAATATGAGAGAATAAGTATAGTTGTGTTTACACCATTAAGATTTTTTAACTATTTTATTATTATATATTTCACAATTTTTACATATTTCACTTATTAAAAAAACCAAAATATTTCTCTCCATAAAAAATTTTAAAATATTAATTTAATATATTTTAACTCTACTATCCAATTCATCCTCAAATTACAAAATAAAAAAATTCTAAATTAAAATAATATATGTAATAAAATAGATAATATTAGGTGAATGTTATAATGTTATTATAATAATTTATTATAAGGCCCCAGCCTTGAACATTACATAATCTTGATTTAAGTCAAGAATTCTACATTTAGGATCTTTTCAGGTTTATAGTTTTGGAAAATTAGGCCATAACTATTACATTACATCTCAAATATTTCAAAGTAAACACTTTTTCTCTAACCAATTGTTTTACAAAAATAAAACTCATTAAATAAAACAAGAATTAATTTATTGATATAAATATTCATGAATTTTTTCCTTTCTCTTAACCTTTCTTATACCCTGTGAAAAAACTTTCAAAAACATGGAATGAGCATAAAAATATCATTAAGGGTTATAAAATAATGAAAGAAAACATTAGTCCATCAATACATGAAAATCATTGAAATCATAATTTTCACTCAGAAAACATAATCTCTTTAACATACCTTATAAATTAATAAGATTTATGAATAAAAAATAAAAATCATAAATCATAAAGGTAACTTATCGCATCTATAACATACTTACATTGTAGCTGTCGTATTTACATAGAGAGTTACGTTTGGAATACCCATCACAGTATATTCCTTGGATCTCTTAGGAGAAACATTAATGTTTACCTCTGTCATGTTACCTAATGCATTTGAGAGCTATCTCGGGCTCACCCTCCCTCAGTTTATCACAGAACCACCAGTATACATAAATAATTCCCATGAACCATAACAAAATCATAACACATAAAACAACTATAATGGAAAGATAAAATTTCCACATTCCAATCACAATATAACATTGCAAGATATTAACAAAGTAAATTATTTCTCAAAACCATTTCAATACCAAAATACATGAAAAGGGTATATGGTATTTATTTTTCTTTTTTTTTTAAATGTTACAACTTGTTAAGGAAGCCAAATATCAAATAATACTCAAGGCGGCGGAAAGGTCGTTTTCACTGCGTACGTTAAAAAGAAACATTACTTTTTTTAGTTTAGTAAAATACTTTGTAGAAAATAAATTTCATTTGAATGAAATTAAATTTGAAATTGTTGTTTATACCCTATATAAACTAAAGTCGTGTATAAATCAAAATATACTTCAATGAAAGGAGATTAAGACTAAGTCCCTTACAAAGATCATTTTGTAAATAAAATTGATTGATTATGTGTATTCACAATAAGTAATGTATAAATACAAGGTGGGGCATAAAAATTTATTTCTTACATAATCATATCCTGATATAATAAAAAAGTATAAGATTATCCCAAAGAATCGAAATTGGGTTAAGAAGTTCCCTTATGAAAATTTGGCAGCCTAACAACGTCACTTTAAAATTCATAAAATGAGTTGATGGGAGAGAAAAGTGTATATTATCAATTGTACATAAAATTTAAATAAATAAGGATATATAATAACATATCACAACATAATAAAATGGAAATTAAAAGACATAACATTAAATAAGTCCTCGACTAAAATAGGAGGGTGAAAGGTTCCCTTACCTTGAATCTGACTCATCATGTATGTTCCTTGTTCTTCCTAAATAATATTGTTAATTTAATTTATAATTGCTTCATAACATTTTTCAAGTTTATTATTCCTTTTATATCACTTATTACCAAGTTATAAACATTACATAATCATTTAAGTTAATACCGGTCATTTCATCGATATTCGATACTTGAGTCAAAAATGAACCTGTTATAATTACAAATCATCTATGTGGTCACAAATAAATTATCTAATGAAAGATACACATGATTTATATATCATATATATTAATTATATATATGTATTTATAATAGAACATAACATTAGGAGATAATAAATGAAATACACCATTCATGGAGATGGTAAGCCATACATACACATGAACGCAACGTTCATTTATTTTTCATATTTAAAGGATTGAAAAATAAATGATACATAGGTATATTATAATTCAAGTATAATATCATATTTTATATATGTAACATAATTTAATTAACACCATCCTTTATATGTTCCATGTCAGTCATGAATGAGTCATATCACTTTGAGGGGGCGGTAGTACTCACTTCCTCAAATGAAATTATCTTATTTACCCATTATGGAAACCATAAAGGTATGATATAAATGAAAAATACAGAAGAATATAGACAATATAAATATAATATATATCACATATAAGTACAGTGCTATCATAATGGCCACCATGAGAGGTGGTAGGTAAAAATTGAACAATTATCGTTTCGTGAGGTAGTAGTTCTCCGTACACAGAAACAGTATGTTCGTATCCATTAGATAGAGGTGTGTGTAAGTTTAGTTAGAATCCTTATCATAAAAAATATTGAGTATAATGGTTTTGTTATGTAATAAAATAATAAGAATAGAATATAGAGTGAATAATTAATAAAAAGGAAGGGAACTTGAGAGAAGACGCTACCTCTTAAAACTTGTAACTCCCTTTGATTTGAGCCAAAAGGATTTCTTAAATTGCCTTATTCCTAAGGTAGGGCTTCTAAACGGAAGAGAGGGATATTGTGAGCTCATTTGGGAAGATTTTGGATGATACAAGAGGCTTTAGAGGTGTTATTAAATGGGCAGGGGTGATGCCCTTTTATAAGAGGGAGGAGGGGCACTTTCGGAAAGTTGGAAAGTATTAGTTTATTATAAAATTATTTTAGATATAAAAAGGTCCCAAAGTCAATTATCTCAGATATAATATTCCATTGGGTAGAAATAGTCTCAACCAATAGGTTTTAGACAAGTCTAGGTCACAAATTTAACCTTATCTTTTAGCTTTATCCCTTAGTTAACTAATTTACCTCTTACCATGTCTTCTTGTATATTCATACTATATAGTTAATATAGTTACATTAAAAGGCCAGATGAACCTCAAGTGGTTCATTATTGAAATTTTCAACATTATTTAAGTCATTTGGACTAATCTTATATTCTTAGGACTATTATATCATTTTATAAAATAGTATTTTTTTTAAACTCATTTATGTCAATTTTTATACTATTCATATCATGACTTTTAAAAATCCATAACAACATGATTATTTCAAAAAAAAATCCTTCATAAAAATATAACAAATCCTAATCATCGCTAAAATTCTTTTATGTCATAAAAATGTTCAAAATAAATTTATATTATTTGTTATAATCTCATTTATTTAAATCATTCATTAATAAGTTAATCACTACATCATCATTGGGTCATAAATATATTTATTTATTTGATGTCTAAAAATTAAAAATAAAATACCATGACATAGGAAATATTTTTATATTTATAATTACTATTTATAGTCTAAGAGATCACTTATATAACCCCATATAAAAATTGTTTTATTAAAAGATACATGTTTAGGTAATAATTTCCTTAACTTTAAATTAAAAGTAATTAAACATTATTTTCACACACAAGTGTCTCCATGGGGTCCTAAAATCGACCCAAAGATACCCATGGTCAGAAATATCTCATAAAATAGGTTTATGACATGTGTTAGGGTAGTTTAATATTATTATAATATTATTGTTTACCCATATTTACCAGATTTACCCTTTAACCATGGTAAATAAAATATTTACTAAAGTTACTATTAATAATGTCTAAAAATTAAAGGTACCTATTTAAAAAATTTGGACCTATTGATTCCAAATATGGAATCCATTTATCCAAATTTAAAACACCTAAATTTTAATAATTAATTTAAAATTAATTCTTGTTGTCAAAACTAAAAGGCGTGTTTTTATGAAGTAAAAACTACCAAAATATGGACATGTGTTTATGTCCAATTTCAAAGTGAAATTACTTCCAATGACAAATATTGAATTAAATTATAAAATAATAATCCAATTACACTTTAAAACCAATTAAAATGATAATATAACTACATAACTAAATTAGATGAAAACCCATTTTTGAATTAAAATGCAGTATTTTTCACTATTCATTAAAAAATGAACTTTATCAGAAAAATACCAAAAATTTACCAAAAGTAAATTTTGATGCCCTGATTCTAAATAAGAAGTTTATTTTTTATAATGGAACATATAAAAGTGACAAAAAACTATATTTAAAAATGGTTCACTATCAAAAGGCGGTAAACTGGCCTTTTAAAAGTATTAGAGTATTTCATGGTTAAAATTGGATTCATTCTCATTTTAAGCCTCTAAAATTTGTTGGATAATTTTAAACACATTTAACAAAAATTTATAATCATATTGTAGTTTTTTCTGTTAATTCTATCCAATAGAACGACTATGCATTAACTACCATTTAAAATAATAATAATAACATATTTTTTTCAGTACGACTTCGCCTTGTGTGCAACATAAGATTTCTAAGAAACTCATTGTTGTGTGTCGGGTACGCCATCAAACATATCATCCCTTTTAAAGTACAATTAATATTTAATTCAAAAATATTAATAAATATGAAAATTTAATATTCTTTATTTACCTAGGATGTTACATCATTCCCCCCTTTTTGAAATTGTGTCCTCGCAATTTTATCCACTTATCAAATAAGTGGGGGTGTTTATCCCTCATAGAATTTTTAGATTCCCATGTTGCCTATTCAACCCTATGGTTTTTCCACAAAACATTTATCTAATTAATTACCTTATTCCACAACACTTTCTCTCTTTGTTCAAGAATTTGGATTGGTTGTTCCTCATAAGAAAGATTCTCTTCCAACTGAAATACCACTGGACTCAAAACATGAGATGGATCCGACATATGCATTCTCAACATTGAAACATGAAAAACATTGTGTAACAGGGATAAACTTAGGGGTAAATCCACTATGTAGGCAACTTTTCCAACTTTCTCTAGGATTTCATTGGATCCAATGAACCTTGGACTTAGATTTCCCTTCTTACAAAAACTCATCACACTTTTCCATGGAGAATCTTTAAGAAAGACGTGATCACCTACCTAGAAAGAACGATCCTTCTGTCAGTTATCCGCATAATTTTTCTGCCTTCTCTGAACTGTTATCATGTGCTTTTGAATCAACTAAACTTTTTTTCCATCTCTTCAACCAATTATGGTCCCATAAACTTTCTTTCACCTAATTCATCCCAAAAAGTTGGAGTTCGACACAGCTTTTCATATAATGTGTCAGTTGGTGCTATCTGCATACTGGAATGAAAACTGTTATTATAAGAAAACTCAACCAAATAAAGATGTTGGTCCCAAATTCCCTGGTAATCCATTAAAAAAAACTCAGCATATCTTCCAAGGTCTGAATTGTTCGTTCTAACTATCCATCTGATTGTGGATGAAAAGTTGTACTAAAATTTAATCTAATACCCAACGACTTCTGAAGGCCCTTCCAAAAGTTATAAATTAACATGGGATCACGATCAGATACAATAGAGAGGGGAACTCTATGTAACCTGACTATCATTTTAATATACAATCGAGAAAGTTGATCTAGAGATAGAATATCTCGAATAGGAAGAAAATGAGCAGATTTAGTCAATCGATCAATAATAACCCAGATTGCATTTTTACCTTGAGAAGTCTTTTGTAATCCCACTACAAAATCCATGGACACATTTTTCCATTTCAAATATGGCACAGGAAAATGCTGAGGCATCCCTTTCAGTAACTTTTGTTCTTCTTCAATTTTTTGACATGTTAAACACTTCACTGTAAAGACTTTAAAATCTCTTTTCATTCCATACCACCAGTAATACTGTTGAAGATCTATGTACATCTTAGTACTGCCAGGATAAACTAGAAACAGAGAAATATGAGTTTCAAAAAATAAATATTTCTTCAACTGGGAATCACAAGTTACGCATAATATCTTTCCAATCCTCAAAACAAAGTCTTTATTAATGTTAAATTCAGGTAACTTACCCTTCTGAACAAAATCTACCTTTTTCTGCAACTCATTGTCTTCTTTTTGCGCTTCCTTTATTCTATCTACTAGAGACGATTTCACTGCCACCTGAAACAAAAAATAGGAATTCCCTACACCAAAAAATTCCAATACAAAATTCATCAAATCAAAAACCAAAGTATCTCATCCAAATGTAGCATGGTTAATGTAGCATTACCATTTTGTCTCAAAGCATCAGCCACATTATTTTCCTCTCCCATATGGTAATGGATCATCCAATAATAATCCTTGATTAATTATATAAATTTACTCTTTTTAATGTTTAATTACTTATAAGTGAATATATACTTAAATTTTTTTTGATCAGTATATATTTCACACTTTATTCCATAAAAATGATGCCTCTAAAATTTTAATGCGATAAAAAATAGCAGCTAATTCCAAATCATGTGTAGGGTAATTTAGTTCATGAGGTTTCAACTGACATAAACCATAATAAATTACCTGATCATTTTTCATTAGGACATAACCAAGTCCTTTCAATGATGCATCACTATAGATAACAAATTCACTATTCTTGCAAGGCAAGGACAAAACTGGAGCATTTACCAATCTTCTTTTTAGTTCCTGAAAACAATCATCACATTATTTTGTCCAAATGAACTTAACTCCTTTACATGTTATCTTATTTAGTGAGCTAGATAACTTAGAAAAGGATTCAAAAAACATTCGTTAATAATCTGTTAACCCAATAAAAGTATAAATCTTGGTTATATTTGTGGGTATTGGCCATTCTTTAATAACTTTTGTTTTTGCAGGACAAAAAATTATGCCATATTTAGAAACAATATCTCAAAGGAATGAAATTTGTTACAACCAAAATTCACTCATACTAAAATTTTTATATAGCTTCATTTCTTTTAAGGTTTTAAAAACAATCCTTAAGTGACTTTCATGTTCCTCTCGTCTTTTATAATATACCAAGATATCATCTGTAAAAAAATAATATTTATCACCTACGTCAAGTGAGGCATCACTGCAACAAACTATTAAATTCTGATTTCGACCATCTTAGGATGCTAATTTGGAAGGTCATTTCCCACTGTATTACTTCCCAGCACAACTATCATGTTTCCTCTACAAAAAACCATTCTAAACATAGAAAGATATTAATATAAGAAACATGGTAATCTTTAAATTCTATATCACTTCAATATTACCATAAATTAATTTATGGATATTAATTTAACAATATCATAACACCTAAAGTTGTCTAAAGTATGCTCTGATACCAACTATAAATCCCCAGGCTTAAAAATTACATAATCTTGAGTTAAGTCAAGAATTTTTCATTGAGGATCTTTTCATGTATAGAGTTTTAGATAATTAAGCCATAACTATTACATTACATCTCAAATATTTCAAAGTAGACACTTATACTCTAACTAATATTTTTTAAAACAATAAAAATCATTAAATAAAAAAAGAATTACTTTCTTGATATAATTCTTCTTGAATTATTTATTTCTCTTACCATTCCTTTTACCCAATTAAAAACATTTCCAAAACATGGTATGAGAATAAAAATCTCAATAATGGTTATAAAATAATGAAAGAAAACATTAGTCCATCAATACATTCAAATAAATGAAATCATACTATTCACTCAGAAAACATAAGATCATTAACATACCTTATGAAATCATAATATTTATGAATAACAAACATAAATCATAAATAATAATGATAGCTTATTGAATCCATAACATACATACATTGTAGCTTTCATAGCTACATAGGGAGTTATGTTTGGAATACCCATAACAGTATATTCTATGAATCTCTTAGTAGAAACGTTAACATTTACATCCATTATGTTACCTAAAATATTGGAGAGATATATCGGGATCATCCTCCCTCGTTTTATCATGGAACCAGCTATATACGTAAACAATTCCCAATAACCATAACATAATCATAACACATAAAAAAGAATAAAGGAAAGATAAAATTTCCACATTCCAATCACAATATACCATTTCAAGATATTGATATAATAATTGCTTTCTCAAAACCATTTTCAATACCAAAATACATGAAAAGGGTATATGTGATTTATTTTTCTTTTTTTTAAATGTTACAACTTGTTAAGGAAAATATCAAATAATACTCATGGTGGTGGAAAGGTCATTGTCACCACGTACGTTAAAAAGAAACATTCCATTCTATCATTTAGTAAAAAACTTCATAGAAAAAGATTCCCTTTGAATGAAATTAAAATTAAAATGGTTTTTTACAATGTATAAAATAAATTCGTGTACAAATCAAAATATGTCTCAATGAAAGGATACTGAGACAGAGTCCCTTACAAAGATCATTTTGTAAATAAAATTGATCGATTATGTGTATTAAGTAATAATAATTAATGTGTTAATGCAAGATAGGACATCAAAATTTATTTATTACATAATTATATCATGACATAATCATAAAGTATAATATTAACCAAAATAATGGAAATTGGGTTAAGAAGTTCTGTTAAGAAAATTTAGAGCCTAACGACGTCACATTAAAATTTAGAAAATGAGTTGATGGGAGAGAAAAGGATCTCTAATCACTTGGACATAAAATTTAAAACAATAAGGATATATGAAGAAAATTACTCAACATAATAAAATTTAAATTAAAATAAATAACATAAAATAATTCTTTGACTAAAGGAGGAGGGTGAAATATTCCCTTACCTAGAATCTGACTCATCACGTATGTTTTGTGTTACTCCTGAATAATAAAATTAAGTTAATAACTACTTGATTAATAATTTTTTTAAGTTTATTATTCCTTTTATATCACTTATTACCAAGTTATAAACATTACATAATCATTTAAGTTAATATCAGTCGTTTTGTCGATATTCGGTACTTGAGTCAAAAATGGACATGTTATAATTACAAATTGTCTATGTGGTCAAAATCAATTATCTTTAGAATTATATTCATGATTTATATATCATATATATCATATATATCTTGTATATATATATGTATTTATAATATTACATAACATTTGGAGATAATAAATGAAATTCACCATTCATGGAGACGGTAAGTTGTACGTACGCAAGAACGCTACTTTCATTTCTTTTTCATATTTAAAGGAATGAAAACTAAATGATACAAAGGTATATTATAATTAAATTATAATATAATATTTTATATATGTTATTTAAGTTCATTAACACCATCCTTTATACGTTCTATGTATGGCATGAACGAATCATATCACTTTGAGGGGGCGGTAGTCCGCACTTCCTCAAATGAAATTATCGTATTTACCCATTATAAAAACCATAAAGGTATGCTATAAATGAAAAATAAATAATAATATATAAAATATAAATATAATATATATCACATATAAAGAAAATTCCATCATAATGGCCACCATGAAAGGTGGTAGTAAAAAATTAAACAATCATTGTTTCGTGAGGCAGTAGTTCACCGTACACAGAAATAGTATATTCATATCCATTAGAAGGAGGTGTGTGTAAGTTTAGTTATAATAATTCTCATAAAAAAAATAATTTTATATTTGTTATACTTGTTTTTTTATGTAATCATATAATTAGAATAGAATAGGGACTGAAGAAGTAAAGGAAATGAACTTGAGAGAAGATGCTACCTCTTAAAACATGTATCTCCCTTTGATTTGAGGAAAAAAGATTTCTTGAAATGACTTGTGCCCAATGTAAGGATTCTAGGAGGAATATAGGTATATTGGGAGATTTTTTGGGTAGTTTTTGGATGGTCCAAGGGACTTGAGAGGTGTGATTAAATGGGTAGGGGTGATGCCCTTTTATAAGAGGGAGGAGGGGAACTTTATGAAATTTCGATAGTATTATTTTATTATAAAATTATTTTCGGTTTCAAAAGGTCCCAAAGACATTTATTTCAGAGTTAAGATGATTTTGGGTCGAAAAACTCTCAACTAATAGGTTTTATACAAGTCTAGGCCACAAATTTAACCTTATCTTTTATCATCAACCCTTAGTTAACTAATTTAACTCTTACCATGTCTTCTTATATATTCCTACTATATAGTTAATATAGTTACATTAAAATGCCAATAGAACCTCAAGTGGTTCATTATTGAAATTATAAAAATTATTTAAGAAATTTGTCCTAATATTATATTTTTAGGACTATTATATAATTTAATAAAACATTATTTGTTTTAAAAACCCATTTATGTCAATTTTTATACTATTCATATCATGACATTTTAAAATCCATAAAAAATTGATTATTTATAAAAAACTTAATTAATTAAAATATAAAAAGTCATAATAATTCCTAAAATTATTGAATAAAATAAAAAGCTTAAAAATATATTTATATTAAATTCTATAATCTCATTTATTTAAATCATTCATTAATAAGGTAATCACTACATCATCATTGTGTCATAAATATAATTATTTATTTTATGTCTAAAAATTATAAATAAAATACCATAATTTAGGAAATAACATTATATTTCAAATTACTATTTATATTCAAATATATCACTTATATAACCCCATGTAATAATTTTTTTAGTAAAAGATAAATTTTAGGTTATATTTTCCTTAACTTTAAATTAAAAGTAATTAAATGTTATTTTCACACACAAGTGGCTCCATGGGGTCCAAAAATAAACTAAAACATTCCCATGGTCAGAAATATCTGATAATAAATGTTTAGGACATATTTAGGGTATTTTTATATTATTATAATATAATTGTTTTACCCTTATTTACCAGATTTACCCTTTAACCATGGTAAATAAAATATTTACTGAAGTCACTATTCATAATGTCTAAAAATAAAAGATTACAATTTACATAATTTGGATCTACTGATTCCAAATCTGGAATCCATTTTTCCAAATTCAAAAACTGAAATTTCATAAATTAATTTAAAATTAATTCTTATTGTCAAAACCAAAAAACATGTTTTTAAGATGTAAAAACTACAAAAGATTGACATGTGTTTATGTCCAATTTTAATGTGAAATTACTACCAATGACCAAAATTGGATTAAATTATAAAATCATAATCAAATTAAAATTTAAAACCAATTAAAAGGTCAATATTACTCTATAAATAAATTATTTTAAAAGGCAGTTTTGAATTAAAATGTAGTATTTTTCACTATTCATTAAAAAATGAACTTTATGGGAAAAATACCAAATATTTACACAAAGTAAATTTTTATGTACCACTTATAAATAATAATTTTACTTTTTCCAATGGAACATATAAAAGTTAAAAACCTATATTTAAAAAGGTTTTCCATCAAATGGCGATAAACTGACCTTTTAAAATTATTAGAGTATTTCATGCTTAAAATTGGATTCATTCTCTTTTTAAGCCTCAAAATTTTATTGGATAAGTGTAAATAAATTTTAAAAAACATTTATAATCATATTTTAGTTAGTTATATTAATTCCCATCAATAAAACTACAAGTAATTTACTACCATTTAAAATAATAATAATATTATATATATTTTTAGTATGACTCAGCCTTGTGTGCAACATAAGATTTCTGACAAACCCATTATTGTGTGTTGGGTATGACATAGAACATAGAATCCATTTTAATGTAAAATTAATATTTAATTCACAAATACTAATAAATATGAAAATGACATATTCTGTATTTACCTAGGATGTTACATTTATGCATTAATAGAATTTTACTCTGAGGTACATAATACCTTATAAACTAATAGAATACCTAAGGGTATAGTGGTAAATAGTGTTATATTCATGGAATGGTTCAATAAATATTGATATTATAGTTATTTAGACTTTATTTAACTTCTCATTTGGATAATTATATATAATCATCAATTTTTAATGATTAGATTGAATCTAGTCTAGGGAAAACTCTACTGAAGCTATCTTCATATAAAGCTTGGATTAATATACTTCATTTAACATGTTAAAACAAGTAAAATCATTGGTTTCTCCAATCATCCAACTTTAACTTATTTAATTATCCTCATTAATATACGCATATTATAATAGTCACTTTATATTAGCTATATAATTAATGATCATAATGCTTAATGATGAGAATGATCATCTGTAGTATAAGGCTTCCATAAAATGAGATCCCATAAATTCAACTTATAATTATCATATTTAATACTCATATAATGTTCATTATATGTCTTTTATTATTTTTATTTCATATGCTACCTATTATAGGAATGATTTTTCTTAAAGAATCTGAAAAAGGATAATTTTTTATTATTCTCGAATTATTCATGTTATCCAATTTTAATCACAACTTATAGTATTTTTAGACAGTCAATACCATTTATTTTTTGTCACATCACAGTGATCTAATTAAATATGTAATGTTACTGTAATTTCTTGTGTGTTACAAGAGTCTGGAAGGAAACACAAGGCAACCACTGTTGGTATATAATTAAATTATTTGTAACAAATATTTTTTGTATAATTTTTTATAATTCATGATTACTATTTTTAAAAGTATATTTATCTCATATAGTATATTAATTAAATACATATAACCCTATTATTCCTCATATTATGAAAGAGATTTCAATACCATATACCTTTAAGAAAACTGTACATTCTTACAATATCCTATATCACATCCTCATTTCTATCCATAAGGATATCCAGCCCATTAAATTATTACTCAAAATTTCAATATTATATGATGACTATCCTCTCCTATAATTTAACATATATTCATATAATATTTAATATTATTCATTTTTCCTATTATCATTTTTATTCTATGCCTTTTACCTTTCAAAAGGGTATTAATGATCATTGTGGACCAAAGGCCATTAGGTATACTGAGACTCTCACTAATATTTAGGTTTATAAGACATGTACCTCCAGTAAATAGTTATAATATGATTTAATATTATCAATATTTTTTCATTAGTGTATATTTTATATATGAACATAATAATTTTTTTAATGTATCATCTAGTTGCAGGAATCATGATCCTATATTGATGGGTGGTATCTTGAATTTACCAACAAAATTCATAATTTATTATATATAAATTCTAAAAATTATTAGTAAATATGGTATTTAATGTAAGATACTTACAAGGAAACATTTTTTATATAAAAACATCATGTTGATGAAGAAAATAAATTTTAAAAGTTTTTTCTTCAATATAGGATAGATAAAAAATTAATTAAATTTCATGTAATTATTTATATCTCATGTTTTTTTAAAAATAAATATTGATTGAAATATTTCATAAAGATAGATATTATCATTAAGAAAATATTTTTTAGATTTTTGTTGACATTAGTGGATAATAACGAGGTTTTGGACCATAAATAAAAAATATTCACCGCATTTCTCAATATATTACTCTATAATATATTTTTTGTGGAACTAGTTGTTGTGAAAACATGATCGTCACATGGTTATTTGAAATTACAATAATTTTTTGGAGTAATTTTAGTGAAAAATAAAAATAAATAACCAATTATAATGAGAATTATTTTATTTTTGATTTTTTGATATGATTAAATTTTTGAAGAATATGTACTGTTTTTTTATTATAAGTATATATTTTTACTATAATGGTACCATTTGGTTTTATTATGAAAAAATTTCTAAACAAGGGTGTACATTACAGAAGGAAGTTTATGTCCTTAGGAATGTTTGTGATGTGAGTATTGTGTAATAATAATATTACTTATGATTAAAAATATTTAGGATATCAGTAATGGGATTTATTCATTCCATTGTTTTTTGGGATGAAATATTTTTTATGGTTTTCAAATGATATTTGAATTTCAAATATTTATTCCATAATTTAGGTAGTTATAACATCATACATATTTTATCAATAGATATTTAATAAAAATTCTTCAAACATGGGGGATTTAAAATTAATAAAGAGTAAATATTAGACACTATTTTATTTATATGGTAGTCTAATTTTGGGGAGTAATTTTTTTAATGATCATAAATGATTCGACTGATAAAGAGAATTGTTATGTAATGACCCACATCATTACAGTTTGGGAATTCTTGTGGGAAATTTTGTTTTTAGATTGATGAGGTGTACCATTTTTGAATTGGGATTTTTTTGGGAATTATTTTCTTTTTATGTCCTCAAGAGGTATTTTTGGATATTTTTTATAGACCTTTTGGGTGTACATGTTCTTGGATTGCTATCAGGGAAGGCCTAGGTGGCTCAAGAGGTATAATTTTAGTAGAATATAACAATTCACACCACAAAAATGGTATACATTATGAATGGGGATGGTATATGGTATAACACCACTTCAAAATTATTTAATTCCCTAAATTGATGGTTCAATTGGTCATAATTTTTTGTCTATAATTGGGTTCCTCTAATTTTGGGTTTTTCAAGATGTCACCCAAAGGGTCATGATGTGATCTACATGTATGAATGGGTTTTAGTTTTTAAAAGAGGGATAAAACCCCTATTGTTCTTGGTTAACCTTGCACATATGGGGAGGAATTTCTTATTGGTTCCTCCCATCTTCATCATCTCTTTTGATTCCCCATTATATGTGAGGGTTTTTGGTAGTGATTTCAGGATTTAGATTTGATTCCACTAGAGGATGGTGCAAGTGGAAAAAACATATGGGGCTATCAAATGTAGTGGCTATAGGAGGTCCAATGATGATGTCTCCACATCATCATTCACTATTATCATTGATTTATTTTCAATGGCATAGTGATTAGTTTGTGAGAGTGTCCTTATATGATCATATGGTCATGGTTTCAGTGTGATGGTGATGCCCAAATACCAGGTGGTTAAATGATACAGGATGAGGAATTTATGGGATTAGATGAGGCTCGATGAATCTGGGATTGGGTGGTAACTTCTGGATAGTGGTAGTTAGTCCATCAAATTAAAATTCATTTCCCATTTTATGAATTAGTGTGTGAATTTGTGCATGTTTCATGGGATAAGGTATAGAGAACAAGAACTAGAAGGGGTTGGGGGATAGAGATAGGATAGTGTTTGACCTCCTATTTTCATGAAAAGTTCTCCTGAAAAATTGAGTTGTTTGGGACACCTAATGAATATATATCCAATGGAAAATGGTAATAATTGAGTTTATTTGAATCCTTGGGTGGGTCATGAGGTATTATAAGTGAAAATGCTAAACCATAATGGTATCCCAAGGGCTAGTCTGGAAGGTGTGAGAGTCATAGGACTACTGATAGTTGTTGGGATGGTCTTTTACGTTAACCTTGGTGAGAGGAAAACCTATGGGGGGAAGACTATGACTCATTGAGAACTTTGAGCTATATGAGTACATCAATATGATATTGGTTGTTATAGAGAGGGGGTTTCCTCCATTTAAATTTATATGGTATTTCCCTTAGGATATGTGATATGAAATTTAGATATGGGGACATGGGAATTGTTAGGGTCTTGGTAAGCAGAACACCTAGATGTTCGAATAGAAATCATACCCCACGTGACAAGTTTATGATTTGTATAATACAATGGGATATTGTGTCATTAAGGGGGGGGGGGTAAACACGAGTTTGTGTTGATGGGAAGCGATCAAGAAATATTAGAAGTTTTCTAGTGGACACCCTGGAAGGAAATGAAAGATGTGATGTAATATGAGAGGCTTGATAAGGGTTATGACTTGGTGTGATGAGATGTTTGAAGAGTTACAAGACCTATTTGATGAGTTATGAGACTTATGTGATTCTTTTTCATGTTGAATTCATATTATTTTAATTGTGATATGTGATGAACTCTAGTGTGGGAGATGGATACTAAGGCCTTGGATCTCTATGATTGAGATGATTCTACTGGTACATCCATGATTGAGACAAAGGCCTCATTGTTCCTGAATTTACATATGACTATGAGTGATATGGTCCAACTTGAGGCTATTTTAATCAACTTTAGTGAGAATCGATGGATGATATTTACCTTGAGTTATATAGAAGTATAAATAAAACATGATTGTTATGGGGTCTTAGAAATGATGTGACTAATCAAAGGATGTATAAATATGATTGAAATAGATCCCATGATGATATGTGATGAGAGACTAGACGAGAAATTATAAGAGTGAGATGAGTTAAAAATATGATATGGGATCATATGGATGGACCCCACCATGAGTTAGATCATAGAGGTCATGTATTAGATGTCAGAACACCTTGTGTGAGACTGTGAGTCTGGATATGACACATTGGACCCTCTACCCATTCGGGTAATGGTCCAGGTCTTGAAAAATAACATAAATTTGGTTATTGGGTATGGGAATGGTTATGTAGATGTAAACACATGTCAGTAACTTAATTACATCATGTTACTAAAACTAGTATGATGGGTTTACAAGATGGAATGATTACTTTACAGTGACCCAACGCACAGAGAGTTATGGTGGGATGGATAGAAAATAACATCTTAGGCTCTTGTGTGAAATGTTTATTTTCCACATGGATACACATATATAATGGAATATACTAGTAGAACATGGTGATTCCCAACTGATAGGTATTTCTTATATCCTTTATGGGAACTCCAATTCACATTGCAACCTCATGTCTATATTTAGGTTCAGTACAAAACATGTAGTGGATCAGGTTGGTGTAGCTAAATGTGCATTAGAGACAATGTATGTGGTGAGGCACACGGTTGGTTGTAGGGACAAAGTGATTTTTTTTATTTTGTTTTATTTTATATATATGATCAACCCAGTTGGATATCAGTTGATGCATGACTATACAACATCCACATTGAAGTTATTAAAACATTATATTTTTTTGATATCACGTACTCTAATGTTTATCATATAGATGGTTGGTTATTTGAGTTTGGTTTATTAATTTTATTCAGGGGAATAGTATCCTCATTTTATGGATCATGACCTCACCATGAGTAGGTATCCTCTAATGAAAGGGGATGTGTAGTTGAGGTTACGTAGAACCTTAGTTTGGGACACTGTCATGTGGGTCCCCTAGTAGAGAAATCACAAATAAGTATCATATCTTTTGTTTGTCTGACTATTTTTGGATATGGTAGACATGTGGTTTTTTAATGTTTCAAATCATGGGATGGACCTCAAACTGGTGAGTGATGAACACATTTCCAATAGGAATTGCAGAATACTAGGGAATAAGGATTATTGTTCTTAGTTTGTTCTATTAGAGAATAGATGTCTATTGAATATGACATGTTTAGTATAGTTGTTATGTTTTTGTTTGGATCTTAGACCATTGGAAAGATGCCTATGTTCAGGTATCATATTTTTCACCTTGGACTCACATAACTTATGTCTTCTTGGTGTGATTATATTATTTAATGATAGGGTTTGATTGTTTATTGTGTAAACAAAAAATTATATGATTTGTCCTATATAACTTATTGGTGGTATTCAACATAGTTGAACCACAAATAGTTTCTTCTCAGGGATGGTCATGTGAATCTTGGTGTAGAGGGTTATATAATGATAGAAAAGAATCCCATTCATCAAGGGATTTATGGTGATCTATAGGGGGTGATGCTTTAAATTAATTCCAGGATAATGACTCTGAGGGATATACATTCTTAATAGGTGATATAAGGATGTTCATGGATTTTCTTATGGCTTTGGAGAAACCTCAGTGATTATTGTGGTGTATGCATGGGTCATGATCCTTATGTTGTTTTGTAGATAATGAGTGGTGATTGTGGTACTATTATTGGTCTTAGAGTGTATAATCAGAATGATTTGTATCTATGTAGTTCTTAAGACACATTTTTAAGTAGAATTTTTTTAGTTTTAGTAGAAACTCATAGTTCTAGAACAACACTATGTGGTTGGTGATCATATGGCCAGTCTTAGAATGAGGGATATTAGTTAGTAAATTAGGTGAGCATGAAATTTTAGAGTAAGATTTATGGATTAGACATGTGGGACACGGTTTGGTGGGATGTAACTTTTGGTAGTATGAGTTACGTTCGAAAATGGATTTTACAAGATGATAAAGTCACAAAATTTGATTGAGATGGTGTAGGTTCATGAGTGAGAACATGATACATTGTTATTTTTTGGATGAATATTATTTTGGAGGGGGGGAGTGATAATTGGAGGGGATTATCAAGGATAAGTCTCAGTGTGTGAGGGTACATGAGTAATGGGTAACCATAGTTACCAGATTAGTTTTAGATTAGTGAATTTTCCATGTGTGAATTTGTTATTAATTGTTCATGTTGCTGATGACCTAAATTACTGTTTTCATTGTTGTGAAATGGTGAGATGTAGAAGGGCATGGTGAACCATGTTTTTTTAAATTATGGGGTTTTTATTAGGGATGTTTTTGGATCTGATCTATTTTAGTTGGTTCTCAAGGAGCTCTATAATTGAAGACAAATGGTTTGGAGTTCACCATTGGCTATTTGAGGATGCATTTCCTTGTGAGCATGAGGTGGTTAGAGATTATGTTGAAATTGGTTCTTGGGTATGATCAACGTGGTCATGTCAGGTCATTACAAGAGGTAATGGATGGGGATTGGGTTATGGATATGGGTTTTTGGGTTTGTCTTGAGGGGATGGAGAGACTTCTATGATTTGGCGTATTTTATCAGTTATAATTGAACAAACATCATGTTTGTATTATCATGGAGGTGGTGAGACTAGTTAGTGAATGGTTGAGATGGTGATTGGTTTCAAATGTGTGACAAGATCCTTAAATATATTTTTTTATTGTTAATATGATATTGTTGTTTAGATTTCATGTTCGGTGGATTTGGGGATCTAGGATTGAGATCGAGGTAGTTATGTTGTGATATCTATTTGAGTGGGATCAATAGTGTGTAGATGATCAGGTTGAGAGAATAAATGATGTACTATGTGTTTGGTGATCCAACCATGTAATTACCTGGTGAATAGGTCTTAGAATATATTATAGGGGAATTGTAGAATCCCATGATCCCTCTATTAGTTAAGGAACTATAATCAGGCCTGAGATAATGTGATAGTAAGTGCGGTGAGGTTCATCATGGTGTTAGAATAGATAGAGTATAGATGTATGTGTTTTATAGTGGATGATGTGTTTTGTGTTTTATATTTCAAATTAGAATTACGCTTGGCATCAGGACTTGGACCAAAGTGATTTCTCAATGAATTTATGACTAGGATAATTCATGATATGGGGTTCAAGAATGACCATGTCTTCTAAAGGATGAGACGGTTTATGGTGATGAGTTTCTAATGAACCATGTCATTAATGGTTTTAAATTCCTAAGGGATTTTAAATTTTTTGTTTAATTTTGGTTAGTTTTTTGAGAACCAAGACATGATGTTTAAATATAACCATCTTAAAATACGTAAAATGAGTACATGGTTGTGGTTTAAGGCTCAATTTGTGGTACAAGTTCTATGGTGGATGTTGGGGAATGGTTGAGTGGCTTGGTATATATAATTTCAATGGACTATAACTATTCATTGTGGAAACAAATAGTTTTTTCTATTAAAATGATAGTTTGGGATTTTTCTCCACGTGCCCATGGTTTGATAATGATATAACCCAAAGGGTCCCATTATAAACCATGTTTGAGTGCATTTTTTTTGTAAAGTGTGTTAGTTACCCCTATAATCTTGGTCAACTAGGAATTCCTGGGGATTTTTGTTCATCTTGATCCTCATATCTCCTTCTTCCCCTTTGAACCTCCATGATAGGAAATGATTATGGGAAGAGAATTCATTATTTAATGAAAATTACACTATATCATGGTGTAGTTAAAAGAAATTAATGGGTAATTTTTATATGGTTAATAGAGGAGGAAACAATATGATGTTTTTATACCATATTTCCCCATTTTTATTGTGGAATTTTGGTATGTATGGTTCCATGTTTGTATTAAGACCTTTTTCAAGAATTTGTTTGAGTTTTTAGTGAAATGGAGATGTTTGGAGATTGGGTGGTGGTATGAGCATGGATGGGGCATATATGGCCTTGTATAAGGCTTGATTAAGCTCATATTTGATGTTAACTCTAAGATAAAATTAGGTTTCCTCATTAATAAAATGAAATATTCCTATTTATATATTATTTTATGCATGTATTCATGTTTTATGTGTTTGGGTGAGGAAGAAGGGGGTTAGAAGGTGCCAAGGGAAAAACATATGATGGTATTCGACAAAACATTTTCAAGAAAAGTTCTATTTAGAACATTTAGTGTTTTGGTTCTCCCGCTAAATATGTATCCAAGGGTATAATGTAATGAATTAGTTAAATAAATCCCTTTGGTGGTACATATGGTATGAAAAGTGACATGGGTATCCTATGATTGTTTTTATAGGGCTATTAGGTTTTTTGTGATATTATTAGGCAGGGAAAATAGGTGGGATGGTCAAACATCTAATACTTGGGGATTAAATCCCTTATCACTTAGGGTTATGATATAGTGAGTTCTATGAGATAGAATGTTTCTTCTGGATTAGATAGGTTTTGATGGAGAAAGATCTCCTCTGGGTTCTATTAAAATAGATAACTACTAGGGGATGTGCTAAGTGATCCAAATACATGTTATTAGAATTTTTTGGATCACTAAAAGGGAAATTAAAGAAGGGTTGAATGGGAATTGGGTCCCACCAAATGTGTCCTAGGTTGGGTTATGACTATGGGTTTTGGTTTCACAAAGTGTTGATGAAAGTCAATTCCATTCAATGACTATGATGGGTATGAAGGACCCTAGTGGACACCTTTATAGTAGATGTGAGATATGATGTGGTGTGAGAAGTAAGACTAGGTTTAACTTGTTGTGTTTTGATATGTGTGAGGTATTATAGTCCCTTTGATCTATTTCATGTAGTTTCATGAATGTTATTATACTTATGATATGTGAATAACTATGGTGTGGGTGATGGATCCTGAGGCCTTTAACCTCAATGAGTGAGACAGCATGGGTTGGAATTCTGTGAGTGAGATGGAGTCCTCATTTTTCACGATGACGGGGTAAACCTTGATTG
Organism: Viscum album; assembly: GCA_963277665.1. Classification (NCBI taxonomy): domain Eukaryota; kingdom Viridiplantae; phylum Streptophyta; class Magnoliopsida; order Santalales; family Viscaceae; genus Viscum; species Viscum album. Next base: position 712,032,525 of record OY728167.1, on the reverse strand, counting down.
ATATCGTGTGGCCTTGGACCATTGGGATTAACCTATGTGATATAGGATAACAAATCCCTTATATGATTGACATAGTGGTGGTTATAATATTATGTGTGATATGGGTTCCTTGATGTGACATCACAGATTAAGGGATGGAATGTTGTGAGTGAGATAGAGTCTATGAGGGGATGAGATGCAAGAGTAGAAAAAAGTACCACCATGAGTGATATGGATTCCATATTGTTATGAGATCAGATTGATGAACCCTACAATGAGTGAGATGATAGAGGCTGAGAATTGGATATGGTACTAACATTATTTATGAGGTGAGTCCAAATTTTGGACATAGGGGAAAAACATACCACTTTGGGTAATGGTATAGGACATAGATGATTCCATACCCTAAGTCATTGGTTACATGTTGGGTTACATGAAATATGGTATAAGGTGATGAATGAATTCTAGGATGGCACCAAATAAGGTTCGATCTGGTAACATGGTTCTCTTATTAGTACATGTTGATCTGATGTTCATGGAGTCATAGTGGATTGGTTATCATAGGTCATCCAAGGATCTTGTGTTACATGATTATTTTCTACATGCATAAACCTATATGATAAAGTATACTATAGGAATTTGGTAAGACACTACTGAAATATATTTCTCACAATCCACATAGGAATCTATGTTGATATATAAACCTTATGTCTAGTTTCAAGTTGAGCATCTAGTGTACAATGGATCAGGTATGTGTCTCTCAAAAAATATTGGATACATGGTGTGTGGTGTGGCCCTAGGGATGGTAGTATATCCAATGTGTGTGTGTGTTTTAATTTTGTTTATTTTGTATACATGATCATCCTAGTTGGTGATTAATTGATGTATGACTGTATAAATTACACATGGAATTTATTACATCACTGTGTTTTTTTTATATTTCATAATCTGATGTTTATGATATATATTATAGATATTCATATAGTTTTTTGTGAATCTAATTCGAGGTAATAATCTCCACATTATATGTATTAGGTCCTCACTTCTAGTTGACTGACTCTGGCGTATAGCGAGGAACACCTATGGTCAGATAACACCATGGTTTGGGACACCATTTGTCAGGTTTTAAGGTCAAAGTGTCACATTTTATTCATTGTTCAACTCTCTAAAAGTTGTGAAAAATCTATCACAGTTTTTGGAAAAATTGAGTGACAGTGATTAGAGAGGTGATTCAATAGAGTAGCACTATGTACTGTAAAAGTATTCGTAACCATAATTGAAATATCTATCCAAATAAGAATAATATGAATAAGTCGTCATCAATAAAATGAATATATAGAATACAATGACTCTAATTTTTGTGTATTCATTTCAATTTTGATTTTTGAGAGTGAAATGTTTTCATTTAAGGATGAGTGGGTATTTATCTTATAAGATATAAATGATATTTTATCTCTATGAGTTATTTTAAACTATGGGGATGTGTGATTCAACATTAACCCTAGGACATATGGTACACTATAGTAAATTTTGATACATTTACAAATAATCATTGTTCAATCCTTGTACATTTACATGTTAGTGTAGAATAAGTAATATTGCTTATATCTTTTTATTTATTGATTAAATATTTATCAAAGAAGAGAGTATTATTCTAACTAACCATAAAAAAATATAGTGGGAAGGAAATAAATTAATTTTTCATTCAATGATTCTCCCCCTTTAATGTTTTTCATATTTTACAAACAAAAAAATGGAATCAGAATAGAAATATTGTTGTTAGAAGTGATATCATACTTGCTAATTCATTTAAGAAAAATGTTCACGTTTATTGATATGGAAGTGATTATTAATCAACATGGAATTTTGTTATTTTTTTGATATAATTTTTTAAAATAGATTAATTGAATAGTGAAAAATTTCTAATGAAATTGAATGGATGTGTTTAATGATCTCTTACATTTTATTTCAGTTAATACATAAATTTTATGGATTATAGCAGGGGATCACAAGTAATTTGATGCCAATCCCAAAAAACTAAATTCACTTGGGGGTAAATGACCAACATAATCAACACAATGATGATATCACCAAGGGCTGGATATTAAAAAAACACATTCCCCATTCTAGTATTGTTGTGATGAAAACCCCCCATTGATATTAGGTCAGGTATTTCATTATTTACTGATGAAAATGTTGTTGAAATTGTAAAAACCATTTGTAATAATCTTCTAAATACATTTTGAACGTAGAAAACACCATTTATGGGGACACGTATAGGAAGTGCAATATATTTTTACATGCCTCTAATTGAATCCTTGTAGTTCTAGAAATGAAATACAAATAAAATTATATGATAGTTTAATGATGGAAATTTATAAAGATATTCTATGAAAGTGCACACATGTTCCTTAGGTATAGGGACATGTGAGTATACATGTGCTTACACTCACCATTCATGTTCTAAAAACAAATTATATTACAAATTAACTTTGATACTAGGTGATTTTATGGAAGGTAAAAATTCATTAATTACACATTAGTATTGTAACTCACAATAAACTATCAAAACTTAGATAACCTTTTGGTTTAGTGTCTTTTTGGAAGAGATACATATGAAATTTATTTTACAACACATGAGAAAATTTCTCCATAATTGAACTTCTCTAGACTCTCTTATATTCTTCCCACAAGTTATATTTATCTTTATCACATTCGGAAGCAAAAAAAATGAAATGAGTGGGCTCAAATTATTAGTGGTGGAAACATCACAATATTTTATTAATGGTTATATCATATAAAAATTAGAAAACATGGGAATGGGAGAAATTTATTAGTAAAATTTATATGGTGAAATTAGAGGTCTCTGAAAATATTGATAGAAGGAAATTTAATATAAAATGAAAGACATATTCCACAGGATAAGAGTGTTGGATAATGAAAGGATAAGAATGATCTGTATAGAAAAATAATATTTAAAATATTATTCCATAAGAGTGTTACATAAAAATCATTTTTCAACACTCCTGTATACCCATGGTATTGGGATAAAACCTCCCATTTATCCAATTGGATTGCGAAAAGTCCTACCATATACCCTTTTTTTGGGATAAATACTCCCTTATACAATTTATCTTGATATATATATATATATATATATATATATATATTTGTAACCTATGGATTCAGATAAATCCACTTTTGTACCCTTAGACATGGGTTAAATCCACCCATGTACCCTTTGGTTTAGGATAAATCCTCTAATGTACCCTCTATACTGTGATAAATACTACCATGTACCCTTGTGAGATCATGTGATATAAACATAACTAATACATTAAATGGTGTTATAGGACCCCACCTTTAATTCATCCATATATTCGAGTTCCACTTGAAAATAATCAGTAATCACATTTTTAGGAACATGTTGAAATAAAAATGGGGTTTGATAACATTTCTAGATGGTTTCTCTAAAACTAAAGTCATGAATATGGATATTTTATACACAATACTAAATCACCCCAAGTGTAAATTATAAGAACATAATTTTTATTATGAAAATTAAAACCCTATCAAATAAATCTATTAGAGATGAAGAGGAAATTATTTCGAAATATTTAATGAGTTTTTACAAAATTTTATTATATTTTTGGTATAATAAGTAATTATAGTCTCATTGAAAATTCATTTTTGGATAGTCCAATTTTGATTAATTTAAAATAACTAATTTCAAAAAATCATTATTTTTAATGAAATATAAATAATGTTTTATTCAAAATACATAAATGTTTCAAAAAGGTGATGCATAAATATTTTGAAAACATTTACTTTTTATGAATAATACTCATTAAATGTGACTTGAAAAATTCATATAGTTTTATCAAAGGTGTAGTGGGAAAATTTTGAAATTTTTTTGTTTTAACAAATTAATGATTATTTATGGAATGTTTAGTTAAAATAAAAGTAACCAAAAAAATTATAAGGGAAGTTAAAAAAATTATTTTTAAAAGTTAAAAAACTCATTTTCTAAAATTTCCAAATATCTTTATTAAAAAACACATTGGAAAAAGTGTATTAAAACATTTTTTTAAATGATGAGAAGTTAAATATGAAGGAAAAATGAGATAACACATAATTTGGTTTAAAAATATAATGGATAACATTATCAAGAAAGTAAAGTATAGATAAATATGGGAAATAATAATTAAAGAGAATGTGAATTATTATCAATAATGATATATTTTTTAGAGTGAAAAAATTTAGTGAGGAGGAAGATTTAAATAAAAAGATTAATTTTATACTAGGAGGAAGAGAAATTAAAATCTACTAAAATCACATAGTTAAATAAACCAAACATGGAAGAAAGAATATCAAGAAGAAGAATTTTAACCCAATAAAGGAAGTTATGTTAATAAATTACTATTCAACCTTGGAACCCTTTGAATAAAAATCCATTTAATGAAATAACATGATATGGATTTTTAAACCATTTAATTTAGATTAATATGGTGAATTACTTTTGTTATGAAGTAATTAGACTATATCAATTATTTCATCATTCACAATAAGAAATATGTCTCACAAAATAATATTTGAGACAAAGAACATCCTTATAATATTAGAACCATTCATGTTAAAACCCCTTGAAGGATATGAATTCAGATGGAAATTTAAATTCCATGAATAAAGGGAGGACACAGATAAAAAATATTATAGTGATATTAGACACATTATTCCAAATAAAATATGGTTTATAATAAAAAGATATGTCTGAAGGGTTGAAAATTTGAGAGGTGAAACTCTTAGAGTAATGGTAACATGAAAATAAATGGACATAAGATGGATACCATGACATAGAAATTAAAATATCATGAATTGAAATATTATAATTTTACATTAAATAAATGGATTATTGAATATACAATAAAAAATAAATGATGGTATGCTATATAAACTCTTTCACATAGATTTGAAATTGAGGCAAAGAAACCATTATGACATTTGAAACTTTCAAATCAAAACCCCATTAAGGATATGACTTAAAATGAAACAATATATATCATATATAATGATATAATATTAGTAAAAACTAGTAAAGGGTCATTATATAGACCATTACACATAAAAATGGATTATAATAAGAAATATGTCTCAAGGAATTAAATTTTAGACAATAAAACCTGACCATGGCCCTTATTTTCTCTACCCATAGGCCTAACATCTAGAATAATCAGATTAAGTTTATTAAATAATATATTAGGAACCATATTCATATATAATTCACGTACTAATTACTATTTATTATCACATTCTAGTTTCTTATCATATTTTTTTTCATATGGTTGTTGTTTTGTGTGAAATTTGAATCAGTGTCGGCTTATTTTCGTAACTAAGCTGTCAAGGATGATATTTCAATCATATGTTCAATTATTATGATAAAATTTTTAAAAATTTTAAAAAATACTTTTTTTCATACTATCTTATAATAATTTTAGTATATAACTGCTTATAGTCTTCCATGATATAGTTTTGTAGCAGAGTTCAAAAAGGTGGTTAAACTAGTCCAAAATAAGATAGTTTATAACACGATGGGTGAGTATTATTAATGAAGTGAATAGTTTGATTATAATAGAATAATGATAATATATTTTATATGATTTTTTTGGAGAATTGTTTTTGTTTGTTTGTATAAATAATGAAAATAAATATGAAAAATGAAAAATGTTATTTCACTGAGGGGTAGTCCCCACAGGGCACGAATGGATTTCTTTTGATTTTATAAGTGATTAAGTTGGAATAAATAATGTTTTTAACATTAAAAGAATTTCACATTAGTATAATGATTATATATAGGACATTATATTACTATGGTTAGGGTTGGTTTCAATGAGAATGATTAAAAAGAAAAGTACAAGGATTAAGTAATAATTACGTTTGGATCGTTAACATTCTCCGGATTGTCGCCATGGAAATTTAGAGATTGTGAAAAGTATTTGATAATATAAGAATATTATCATCAGATAAAATTATACAAGGATAGTAATAGATGATTTTAAGTATTACATTATAAGTAATGGGTGTTGTATGAAGGGGTAGAAGTGTCCACTTTTATATGTAAGTAAGATGGATCTTTTTTGAACACCCATTATTTTTCAATAAGGTAATGACATTATTCAAGTGTAAAAGGATAAAAAAGTGATAAAAATAGAATAGGTAGAGATATATATTTTATAAATAACGTACCATTCATTATAAATCATGTTTTAAATACATTTCAAGTAATTTACAATTATAATTCTTTCATTTTATGATTTTTTTTATTTAACAATGTAACTTCTTTTAACTATGTAATATAAGTTTTAACAAAAATATAAAATAAACCATATCATAAATTTTTTTATTTATGAATGTTAATTCAGCCTCTATTTATTCAAATTTAATTTATAAATAATTGAAAATTATTATTTTAATTAAAACATTAAATATATATAAAATTGTCTTATAGAAACATATTATTTTAAAAATTAAGATTTTTTAATATTATTTAGTATTTATTAAAAAATTAGCGAGTGCTAATATATTTATATATAAGTATAAAAATTATATTAATTTCATTTTTTGAAAATATTAATTTATTTTATTATATAAATATTTCACAATATTAAAAAAACACTTTATTGAAAATAGCAGTTTTACTAACACCATGGTCATAAAAATTAATCTTAGTAATCATACATTTATTCCCACAAATGAAATTAACATTATCACACAATATGATAATATTGGTCTAAAATATGAATTAAATTTTTATATATTTAATTACTACATGTTATGAAAAGTAATTTTTAATATTAATAAAGAAAAAAATTTAGAGTAAAATATTTCTTAACATTCCAAAACCTTACACACGAGTATAATAAATTCAAAGTAATAAATGTAATTTTATTTGTAAATATATTTTGTATATATGATTTCAAAAAAAATTATGGCATCCTTTTGTTAATATCAATTTATAAAAGTGAATGGTTTTAGAAAAATTGGTATTTCAATAATTCACCCAAAAATTGACTTATTTATTAAAAATATCAAAAAAATCACTATAAGATAATTTATACAAAATTAATTAAAAGTTTAATTATGTTTTTTCGAATTAAAGTTCTATAATTTATAATTTTATTACTAAATAAAAATTCAATAAATGAGGAAAAAAATTCATTAAAAACAAAAAATTAAAACCTTTAGTATACTTAATCCTCTTCTATATACATTTAGAATTAATTTATATATTATTCTATAATTGGTTTTAAATGAATTATAATTTTATTATCTACTATGCCTTTTATTATTAGATTTTTATGCTTTATGTGTAATATTCTACAAATATTGTGTTCATTTAAAGGAAAAATTATTTAGTAAAATCTTAGGTCATTACATTCTATATCGTAAAATAAATTGTGTAATCATGATTTTAACTATTAATCACTTAAGTAAATAAGCTAGGTTATTATTAACATATTTATTATTTTTAATATAAATTCGATTATTACATTTACCTTATTATGTTATTCTATATTAAGATACTCATCTTTCATCTAATAATAATAATATACCATAAAATTATATACTCATGTAAGTATATACCATAAACATGAATTCTCTAATATTTACATTTCACAAATCCATTTGAATCTATATGTCATTAAACCACATTAAAACCATATAATATTTAATAAATTAAAACAGGATTAAACCCTCAAACAATATTAATTTCTAGGTCATAATTTCATAGACTAGTCAATATATACCCCAATATAAAAAATGTGATGAACTTCACCTAATATTTCATGAATCAATTATAAATCACCATGTTACTAATACTATAAAACATAATTTCTAAAAAAATTAATAATTTATTATCTAAATATCAATAATATTGAATTTCCACAGATCGAGTAACAACTGAGAAGGGGGGGTTGAATCCGGGGTTCACTTTATATAAGTTTCAAAACATTAAGAAACTTAACCCTTGCAACCTATTATGATGTCATTCTTTATCAACCTGTATCAAATACTTAAGCATGCAAGAATAGTAAATCAAGTAAGGCTCACATAATTTACAAGGTTCATCTTCAACGTGAGAACCTACATCCTTACCATAGCCACTCCCATGGGTCTATGGAAATCCATTATATTGAAGCAGTGAATACATCTTGTGAAAACACCGATTAAACACCTTCTATCTCCTGATAGGAAAGATTATACTAACTCCCGTCAATTTAAATTGTTTTCTTAAAGAAAAAATGAGCCAAAAAAAAGAATAAAATATTATTTGAATCTACTCCATAAATGCTCAGTCTGAATCCTCAATCTGGTTTGGCTGATTCTGATCTTCTCAGCAAGGTAAGGATGGTTCCAATTATTCTATTCCTTAAACACTCAAAGAAAAACTTCTTCAATTTTGGTGGGAACTTTTCACTTTTAATTCTCCAACTCTATGCCTTTTCCCCATGTGTGAAATTTGAAATTGAGCGAATGATCTAAGCACATATTTATAGGAAACTCAGAAAATAAAGGAGAGAATCTTGAAAATATTTACTGCTTCCTCAAATCTCAAAAAAATCTACAAATCTATCGCATTTAATCTTCAACAATTTATGTCTTCAATCCTCCTAAATATTTTTTTGAGATTTATAGAAAAGTTGAAATTAGTCTTTTCCTTCTTCAACTCTACATATATTTCTCAGAATGATAATGCTGGATCTTGATTTCGATTTTCTCACAAACATGCTCAGAAATCAGGTTCCAACTTGTGAAAAAATCAGGTTCCAAATTGTTCATAAATCAGGTTTTGAATTATGCAGAAATCAAGTTCCGAATTTTTTAGAAATAAGGTTCCAAATTATGAAGAAATCAGGTTCTGAATTTTTTAGAAATTAGGTTTTGAATTACCCATAAATCAGGTTCTGAATTGTGAAAAATTCAGGTTCCGAACTGTTCAGAAATAAGGTTCCAGTTTTCTCATAAATCAGGTTCCAATTTTGTCAAATATCAGGTCCCAGATTTTTTAGAAATCAGGTTTTGGTTTTCTCATAAATTAGTTTCTGATTTACTCAGAAACTAGGTTATGGATTGTTTAGAAATTAGGTTTCAGTTTTCTCATAAATCATGTTCCAGTTTTTTCAGAAATCAGGTTCTGGATTGTTTAGAAATTAGGTTCCATTTTTCTTAGAAATTAGGTTCCAGATTTCCTAGAAATCAGGTTCTAGATTTTTCATAAATAAGGTTCTGATTTTCTCTGAAATCAGGTTCTTGTTTTCATAGAAATTGGGTTCTTGATTGTTCCGAAATTAGGTTCTGGTTTTCCCATAAATCAGGATCCTATTTTCTTAGAAATCAGGTTCTGGATTGTTAGGAAATATGGTTCTTGCTTTCTTTGAAATCAAGTTTCGGTTTTCTCAAAAATAAAGTTCTATATTGTTCTGAAATCAGGTTCTGGATTTCTCTGAAAGAAGGTTCTAGTTTTCTTAGAAATGAGGTTCTAAATTATCTCAGAAAGTTGTTCAATGAAAATCATCAAACCACTTCACCATTTCATCAACATATTTTATCATGAAACTTTTCATTATTTGTGATAACTTTAAGACCATAAAATCATTATATTATTTTTTAGAATGTTTTAGAAAATTCCTATCTTCTGAATCTTAAACAACATCCTCTTTCAAGATTCTTCAGCAACAAAAATGAATTAAGAAACATCTTTCAAACATAGCAACTTCTTTCTTTCTCAACAACAATGACAAACTTCCAGCAACCAAAAACGTCATCTTTCTATATATAAAAAACATTCTTCAATAAAAAGGTTAGTTGTCAAGAAATAAAAACATTATTTAAAACAAAACACCACAAAGGTTCTTCAATCTCCCCATTTGGTTTTGTTGAAAACCCTTGTTAAAAACTTTTATAGATCTATGAATTTTTCAACAAATCAAGTTTTTAACATTTATCAAAACATAAACTTTCTCAAAAGAGAATTCCCTGACACCACACTACTGGAAAAGTAATTGTTTTGAAGGATTTCCATCCCTCAATGACAAGAAAATTTTTTGGGCATGTAAAGATAAAATCCCCTTACTCACAACTCCCCCTTTAATTTTGTCTTCCTCTTTGTCTCTCATTTTTCATTTTCTCTCCCCCATTATATGATAACCACAACTTCAGATTCAGAATAGAAAGCTAATAGAAAAAACATTTTACAAAGATGTTTCTTACTCTCCCCCATTGTCAACATAATCCAAAGAACAGTGGGGGTTCTTTACTTATTAGGTTTAGGAAGAGATAGGAGGAGGTTGAACATGGAGTTGTAGCGTCAATTCGACAAACCTTTCCTTCGACATTGATTTTGTAAAGATATCAAAAATTTGATAATTTTTTGATGTGTATTCCAACAACACATCTCTAACATCATCTTTCTATTTTATGAAGTGAAATTTTATATCAATGTGTCTTGATCATGAGTGTTGTACAAGGTTCTTAGAAAGATCAATTGCACTCTAATTATCACAAAGTATATTAAATGGTTTAGAAACTTATACTTTAAAATCTTCCATTTGAAATTTCATCCACATCATTTGAGTACAATCCAGAGTAGCTGCAATATATTTGGATTCAGATATGCTCAAAGTTACCGAACTTTGTTTCTTTCTATGCCAACTCACACAACATCCACCTAAGAAAAATGTTCCTCCTAAAGTTGATTTTTTATCATTATAATCATCATCCCAATCAGGATCAGTGTAACCATGAAACATTAACTCACTGTTTATTTTGTATGACAAACCATATGATTTTGTTACTTTTCAATATCTTAGAATCCCTTTTTCGGCCAACATATGTGATTCTTTCAGATTACTTGGATACCTGGCACATAAATTAACATCATAAACAATATCAGGCTATGAAGCTGTAAAGTAAAGAAGACTTCATATCAGCTTCAGAAAATCTTTCTGATTCACACTTATTCCAGATTCATCTTTGTTAAACTTTTTTCTCACTGAAATTAGAGTTAAAAATTCTTTTCATTCTACCATTCCAAACTTCTTTAACAATTCCTTGGAATAATTTTCTTGAGATAAGAAAATGTATCTTTCTTTTTGTTGAACTTGTGATCCAAGGAAGAAAGTTAATTCCCCCAACATTGAAATTTCAAAATTCTTCTTCATCTTTTCATAAAACTCTTCACAAACTGTTTCTTCATCCCCAGAAAAAATTATATCATCCACATAAACAATTATAATTAATTTTCCAGCGTCAACATATTTCAAATACAAGTTAGTATCAACTTTTTCTTTATAAAAGTTCTTCTTTATCAAACAATTTTCAAGATTTGAATACCAATCACATGGATATTGTTTCATCCCATACAAAGCATTCTTCAATTTAAAAACTTTGTTTTCATCCTCATAAATTATAAACCCACAAGTTTGTTCAATATAAACCTTTTCCTCAATTTCACCATTTAAGAGAGATGACTTTACATCCATCTGATAAACTTTGTAATTCTGATGGAAAGCCGCTACAAGAAACATTCAAATAGTTTCTAGCCTTGCAACAAGGGAAAAGGTTTCATCAAAATCCACACCTTCCACCTATGCATATCCTTTACAAACAATTCTTTCTTTCTTTGTTGATACTTCTCCATGATTATTCAATTTATTTATATAAACCCACTTGGTTCCGATAACTTTTTAATTTGATAGCCTTGAAGCAAGTTCCCATGTTTCATTCTTCTCAATCTGATCTAGCTCTTCATCCATAACATCCACCCATTCTTTATATTTAATAGCCTCTAAAACTGATTCTGGTTCAACTATTGAGATAAGTGAAGTCTAATTATCTAATTTCAACTTCATTCTTGTCTGAACTGGAGACTTCTAATTCCCAATAATGTTTTTGGATTAAAAATACTTTCGTAAGGAATGAAATCTCGTGGTTTCTTCCTCAGCATCACTTTTTTCACCACATGACTCATCTGAATCATGATGAGGTTATTTTGGATAACATTCACTATTGTTGGATTTCTCCAATGTTTCATCCCCAACATTCTCAACAACTTTTGTTAAGGAACATTTATTTTCAAATACCTTCACATTATATGAATCCACCAGCCTTTATAAAAAAAATTCAACATTTGTAACTTCTCCCATTTGGTGAATAACCCATGATGGTTCCTTCCTCATCTTTCTCATCAAAATTTCCCAAATCTGGATTTTTTACTTTAAGAAAACATGGACTTCAAAATACTTTAATTTATTCCAATGAGGGTTTTTTGTACCACATTTCATAATGAGTCATGTTGGTTTCCAGTCTCAAAAAGAATTCATTTTGAACTTGTGCAATAGTACTAACAGCTTCTCTCCAAAATAATTTTGAACGTTTGTATTCTGCTAACATACTTCTTCCCATTTCTTCCAAGCTTCTATTATTTCGTTCTGATACTCCATTTTGTTGTGGAGTATATGTAGCACTATACTGATGTTTGATACCATAATTTTATAGATAAGTTTCAAAATAATTGTTTTTGAATTCATTACCATTATCTGTTCTCAAATTCTTTATGGAAACCCCCAATTCCTTCTCAAAATATTTTCTAAAGAATTTGAACATTTCAATAGCCTCTTACTTGTGATTCATGAACATAATGTTTTTCATCTGAGTGAAATCACCAATAAAAGTGATAAATTATAAATATCTTTTTTTATTGATGTCTCATCAACCCACATGGATCAGAATGAATAAGCTCAAGTGGTTTTCTAGATTGAATCTCAATTTTTTTATAACTTTTGTTAGTCATCTTAATTTTCTAGAAAGTAATACAAACATATTCATCTCTTATTTTCAATTATGGAAAATTACGAACAACATCAAATTTAGATAGCCTGTTCATGTTCTTTTGGCCAAGATGGATAAGTCTTCGATGCCACAAACTATTCTCATCATTAGCACTCAAATAAAAGGATTTATTAGATTCCCTAATTTGAAATATATTCTTATTGGTTCTTTCTAATTTTGTAATGACTTTTCCATTTTTCACACTTTTGATGATACAAAAATCCTTTCTGAAGATTAATTCATTTCCATCATCACAAAGCTGACTTACACTGAGTAAGTTATATATTATCCCATCAACAAGCAAGACTTAGACTTTGATTTCACTGATTCAATCTCTACCATTCTGATTCTATTAATTTTTTAGGAAATATCATTTCCCAAATTAACCTCTCCAACATCATGACTCTCAACAAGTTCCAGGAATTTAATATCACCTGTCATGTGTGAATAACAGCCACTATCAAGAATCCATGGTTTGTTCCTCTTACTTTCTTTCAAATATGTCTCAACAATGAAAGATATATCATCAAACTTATTATATTTAGCTTTAATTTATTTCTTATCAGAGGAAATTTGTTCTCTAAGGAGTGTCATACATATTTTGGCATGATTACTAGACTGATAACATATTCTATAAACTTCTTCGTGACATTCAAATTTATTCTTTGTTGGAATGTTTTTGACATCTTGACAATTTATCATTTCAACTTTCTGTGAGTGGGGAAAGTTACTCATTCTTCTTTCACTATTTATTCCACTTTGTTCAAACCTTCATCCAAGTAGAGATAAATTGTGCCAACAATTATAAACTCTATGTCCATAGATTCCATAGCACCAACAATAGCCTTCAAATATTTATTTTATATTAAATAATGATCTTTCACTATAGAATTTTTGTTGAGGTAGGTAACTACTTTCAGCCCTAGAGTTCTCAGGATGTGGACCATCTTTCCCATTGAGTGAGATTTCAACTTTTGTAGAGTTGATAGGTTTTTCACAACCTTTTTCCACCCAATATTTCCCAAAACCTTTTCGAGACCCTAAAATGTTAGAAGAGTCAGATAAAACATTATTTTTGGAAGGATAATATTTCACCTGATTCTCATAATAAGCATTCTCAGCAATTTTAGTGGTCTCATCTTTTACTTCTGTAGCTTTGTTGAAGTTCACAGTCATCTTCCTCAAGGAATTTTCAGACTCAAGGTGTTTTGATTTGTAACGACCCAAACATTCATTAATGGAAATTCCTCTTGGTCTTTTTAAATGTCTTATTATGTAAAATGGTTGTGTAAAACATATGAACTTCCTTGTCTTTATGTTTTTGAATTATTACCATTTCTAATATGGTCGTTGAATAGTGATCAAGTTATTAGTATAAATATAGGGCTTTAACAATCCAATTTTCTCAGACAAAGGAAGCACTAGCCTCATCCAGTGGAATTGCTCCATACAAAGAACATTTTTCTGATCTTAGAAAAGAGGTGGAGTAATTGGGATTCTCTCTTGACCAATCCCAAGATGAGCTTCAATAGGTTAAGCTCGAATAGAACCGTCTACGGGAGAAGTGGAAGTTGATAGAGATCATCATGCATGCAATGTTATTCGAGCCACCTCAAGAGTCTGTCACCATCGCGCACCTTACCCTTAGGTCTTATGCGGCTGTTTTAAGGGGTTATGTAACAAAACCCTAGTACTATGGTCATGTACAATATTTTTGTATATAATAATGAATATACTTTCTTGTTATTATTGTTACTTTTTAAATAGTTTTTAAAGCACAAATAGTGGTTTTAGTTAATATTCAACTAAGAAATCCATTTTGATGAAATAATGGTTTTTTGAATTAAATTATATTTTAATAAAATATTATTATTATTATTAAATTAATTTTTATTAAATATAAATAATCATAAAATTTTATGAATGCAGTTGCAATTTTTATTAAGGTTAGAAAGCCATTTTTGTCAAAACCCATGAATTTTCGATAAATGACGGTTTTTATTTTAAAAGTGTAAATTAAAATAATTAGAAAATTATATTGATAAAATAAATATTATTTCTGGAATCAGGATGTCCAAATTATCCAATGGTGAATTTTTTATAATTTTCTGAGACAGTCAAATTTTTGGGTAAAAATTAAATACCATTTAAATATATAATGTGTTTTATGACATCATAATGACTCAATAGTGATGTAATAAAATACTATAAGCTTTATTTTCGTCCAATATATGTTTTACCATTAAAATAATGTGATTTTGGGTTTTTTAACTTATTTTACAAAGCATTAATGGACCATTCAAGACTTATTAAACATCTTCTCTTTTTAAATAGTTTTCCTTGGGAGTGTGACTCACCTCCACATTAGCAACCCCATTTTTTTAAGAAATTCGGAATTTGGACTTATAAAATATTGTTTTCCAATTACCGTTTCCAAAAACTATGGTTAAAAATGATGGGATGGTTTGTGTTTTGGATTAATTTAATGTGAGGTGTCCCAAACCAAAATAATAAAGAATTCTCTCACCTTTCCTATATAAACCAATCCAATCTCTCACTTACTCTTCACTCAAAGCCCTTGGAGTTCTTCCAACCTCTGAAATCCTCTCTCTAAAATCCTCCCAAGGTTCCCCATGCTCCCAATAATCCTCTCTCAAGCCTCTCTCAATCCTTTGGAAGCACACTTCCAAGTAAGGGTTTTTTCTTCCTTTCTCATTTTTGTCCAATTTCCTTTAAGTTATTATGCCCTTTTTATTTCAATTATAAATTTTGTGGTATGGTTTCAAAACTCCCACATAATGAACTCTTTATATTTTAATTGTTGGAGACCACTTTCTCTCTCATTAAATGCCTCCCATGTACACCTGCTACTATGCTGAAATTCCGAAATGAATTTCTCTCTCCTCATTTAAATTCAAGAAATTATTTTTATCATGAATATAAATTACATTACACTTGTTGTGACTTGTATCTAAATGAACCCCTTAATTTCCATGTCATCTAAATATGATGAGATACCCCTTTCTCTCTAATCAACCATTTTTATGAGTTCTTATGTCACGTCATTATACTGCCGAAATTGCACCACGTTTTTCCAAGCCAAAGCCATTGTGTAGTGAATACCATGAAAATTTCTCTATCAAGGGTATTCACCTTTATACACAGTTACTTATTGTTTAAAGATTTTAATGTATGTATTCCAAATTTTTTTATCGTTTAATAAATGATTGTGTTGAGTGATTCAATGTTTTATGATCCATGTGGCATACTTATGCATGAAATGAAATGTTTAAGAATGGTGCGCCCTAATAGCGCTCCAATGCATTGGATAAAGTATAGTATCATGATATGTTATGTGCATTGGGTGGTTACTCATGATAATACAATTGAAACAAGGGTTTACTCATGCTTCATGTGCAATGAGGGTTTACTCATTCTCTATGTGCAATGAGCCTTGGCTCATGGTAATTCCATCTTAAGTGTTGTCGCCACATTTCCATGTTATGATTGTCATGATTTATCATGTCTTAAAGTTTATATTTCCCTTTTTCTCTATTGATATGCCTATTTTCTAACATGTATTGAATTCCTCATGTTATTCCATGTTTATTCCCTTACTGTCCTTTAAAGCTCACCCTTTTCTTATGCATGTCCTCAGGTTATCCCATGAAATGCTAAGTACGAGGGAATGTAGTGGTCATGTAAAGGAAGTTTTCAATAAAGATGTTGTATATAATGTTTTAAGTTGTTATGTAATGATCTTATGCCCCAAAGACACTATACCTCTCAATATTATATGTTTTATCAAGTTATATTTATGTAATAAATCATGTTTAAGTGTGTAATAAAAATGAGGGTTGTCATAGTTGGTAACAGGGAATAGGTTTAGTTATTTTTGGGATTAGGATTAGAAAACCCTAGGGAAGACTTAGGGACAAGACTAATAAAAACATACCTATGTTTTGGTGAGTATTGAGTAAGTGGTTTATCAAGAAAATACATCCCTATCTGGATATGAGCAAGTAGAGGTGGCTCGGGGATAGATGTATCCTAGGGGTAAAACCTGAAAACACCGCTTTGAGCTAGACTCGAACGGGAACTGATTCACGAAAACGGGCCTTGATACACTCCTGGTTACGACACTCCTGGGGGATATGCTTTGGTAGATTCATGAGCTTAGAACAAACAGTTATTGAGGGATAAAAAAAAGCCCATAAGAATATAAGTTATAAAATAGATTGAGGATAACATAGATTTAAACCTAAGAAATGACAAGATAGGATATACTTATTCATTATAAGTTTATACTTTTATGTTACAAGTTTCCTTTTTTCTAAGTATTAAGGACCTCTAATTACACGCCCTTTTACTTAGTTAATGGTGGTAAATAGAAGAACACGTTCCAACAACCAATGTGATTGGAAATTTGAAAATTTCCCTAATGATATGCCTAATATGATGTGAGAAGGTGCACAAAACTTCATGATAGTACTTGCTCAGATGGATCGAGTTATGAATAATAACTTGAATCAGGCAGAACACCTTCCTACTCCTCGGAAAGATCAAGTTTCTATATAATCCTTCATGCGGAAAAGGCCACCCATGTTTAGCGGATCTTTTGATCCCCTACTCACGAAATAATGGATTAACTCCATTCAGAAGATATTATCCATCCTCTAGTGCTCCGAAGAGGAAAAAGTTATACTAGTGGTCTATCGTTTAGATGGGGAAGCTGATCAGTGGTGGACACTGATCAAGAATACAACGTCTCAAGAGGAAATTTATTCCATGAATTGGGAGGAATTCAAGAGGATGTTTTTCAAGAAATATTTTCCTCGAACCCTCCGTCTCAAGATGGAAAGAGAGTTCCTTAGACAGAAGTAGAAGGAAGTTGATTCCATCGGGGCATATGGATCCAACTTTACAAGGCTTTCAAGGTACGCCTATGGCTTTGTCATGAACACGAAAAGCAAGGTGGATCGCTTCTTTAACGGACTAAAGCCGAGTCTACAAAACGTGTTGGTGATTTGAGACTTAAATAGTTATGAGGATATTGTTAGTTGTGCCCTCAAGGTTGAAATGGAGATTGGAGACTCTCAGTGGACTCTTAGGCCCAGTGAATAGAAGCAAAAAATGGAGAACAACATGGGTAGCCCATCAAACAAATCCCATGATGGAAAGAAGCCTGACTTTCCCCTTTGAAATTTTTTTTGGAAGAAACATCCTTGTAACTATCTCAAGGGAACCCACAATTTCTACAAATGTGAAAAGTTTGGTCATCTGGCCAAGAACAACTGAAGGGATATGAGAAATATCAATAATGTCGAAGAAGAAAGGAAGGTTCAGATCAGCACTCAGCTGGAAGTGCAGTGTTATAACTACAGGGAGCTTGGGCATTATGAAAACAATTTCCCTAAGTCGAGGGTTGTCAGAGGTAATCAAAAAAAACCTATGAGGCAACGAGGAAGGTCTTATTCTATCACTACCACTGAGGTGGCACCAAAAAACTATGTGGTGATAGGTATGCTAGTTATTCATTCAATAATAGAGAACGTACTATTTGATTCTCATTTTAAGCATTCTTTCAAATCAACAAGTTTAGTAGAACAATTCAAACACCACCACAAAATTTGGAGGAAAATTTATCTGTGAGAACATCGAATGGGGAAATTGTTTCATCCATGGTTTATAACTTCTCCCTAGTTAATGTTTTTGGATTGAAACTCCCAAAAAATATCATCATACTTCCTTCAGTGGAGTTTGACACTATCTTGGTCATGGATTGGCTAGCTTTATACAAAGCCAATATCAACTTCTGGGAAAGGGAGATCCCTCTTCACATCCCGAAGCACCCTCCAATTCTTTACAAATGCAAGGAGGAAGATGAATCAATTTTCAAATCGTCCTCTCAAGTATAGATATTTATACCTTATGAGAAATCATATCTAGGTCAAATGATTGAGACAAAGGAGAGAATCATGCTTGAATACATGCCCATCGTGAGGTATTACACTGACATATTCCCTGAAGAGTTTTCTGGTATTCCTCTGGACTGAGAGGTTGAGTTCTCAATTGAACTTATCCATGTATCTCTACCAATATTAGAGACACCTTACAGAATGGCCACCGTAGAGCTGGAAGAGTTGAAGAAGCAATTACAGGAGAATATGGAGAAGGTTTTTATATGCCTGAGTGCTTCACCGTGGGGTGCACCAGTCCTCTTAGTCAAGAAGAAGGATGGATCAATGTGCCTCTGCATTGACTATCTTGAGTTCAATAAAATCACAATAAGGAACAATTATCCCCTACCACGGATAGATGAATTGTTCGATCAGCTTCATGGGGCAAGTTATCTCTCTATGGTAGACCATCAGTCAACATATCCCCAATTAAAGGTGAGGAAGGAAGATATTCCCAAGAATGCCTTTCGAACCAGGTATGGACACTATGAGTTCATAGTGATGCCCTTTGGACTGACTTATGCTCTGGTAATTATCATGGATTTAATGAATAGAGTCTTTAGATATTACATCGACAAATTTGTGGTTGTATTTATTGATGATATTCTGATATACTCCAAGTGTAAGGAGGAACATGAGGAGTATTTGGAAACTATGTAAAAGACTTTGCGAAGGGAGAAGTTGTATGCAAAGTACAGTAAATGTGAGTTCTGGATGGAGGAAGTATCATTCTTGGGGCATGTTATCACCAACAAAGGGATATCTATGGACCCTACCAAGACTAAGGCAATTGAAGAGTGGCCTAGGCTATCTTCCATAACAGAGATCCGTAGCTTTTTTGGTCTAGGTGGGTATTATCGACGATTTGGGAAGTACATTTCCTGATTTTCAAACCAAATTACCATGATGACATGGAAGGGAGTTAAGTTTTTCTAGACACAAGAATGTGAATATTGTTTCAAGGAGTTGAAAGAGAGTCTTATCACTGCGCCAGTACTCACACTCCCTAAAAGTGGAGAACTCTTTCTGGTGTATATTGATGCTTATAAGAAGGGCATATACTTTTTGTTGATGCAAAATGATAAAGTGACATCCTATGCCTCAAGGTAGTTGAAAATCCATGAGCAAAACTATCCAACACATGATCTGGAGTTGGTAGCTGTGATCTTTGCCTTCAAAATCTGGTGGCGTTATCTCTATGGGAAGAAATGTGAGATATATACTGACAACAAGAGTCTAAAATATATATTCACATAGAAAGAGATTAATATGCACCAGCAAAGATGGATAGAGCTCATCAAGGATTATGACTGCTCAATCCACTACCATCCCGGTAAGGCAAACAAGGTGGCAGATGCTCTAAGTAGAACGGATCGTGCATGTTTATCAATGATGAGAATTGAAAAGGATCCGATATTATTAGATTTTCAAAGGATTAACATGGGAATAATTAAGGAAGGAACATCATCAATCCTTTCTAAAATGATTGCTCAACCATACCTCTTCGAGAGAATAAAGGATGCTCGAAGAAAAGATGTGGAAATTCAAAAAAGGGTGGGAGCTGTTAGAAATGGGAAATCCTTTGATTTCAAAGTTGATGAGGAAGGAGTTATAAGATTTGGGATGAAATTATGTGTACCATCCAATCCATAGATAAAGAAGGAGTTATTGAATGATGCACATAGCTCAACCTTCTCTATCCACCCAGGGAGCACAATGATGTATCGAGATCTCGGAGAAAAATTTTGGTGGGACAATATGAAAAGGGAGATTGATGAATATACATCAAAGTGTCTGGTATGTCAGCAAGTGAGGGCAAAGAGGCATAATTCTAAGGGAATGATGCAACCATTGCCCATACCAGAATGAAAATGTGAGAACATCACCATGGACTTTGTCACTGGACTTCCAAAGGCATCCAAAGGCAACAATGCAATCTGGGTTGTTGTGGATCCTCTTAAAAAAGATGCACACTTCCTTGTTATTCAGTATTATTTCTCATTGGATCAACTGAAATGGATATATATCAGGTAAGTGGTAAGGATTCATGGAGTACCACTATCTATTGTTTCCAATAGAGATCCAAGATTCACCTCTAAGTTTTGGAAGAGTTCTCAACATGCTTTGAATACTGAACTGAACTTTAGTACGGGCTATCATCCTCGAACAGATGGCCAATCTGGGAAGACTATCCAAACACTTGAGTACATGTTGATAGCATGCTCAATGGACTTTAAAGGAGGATGGGATCAACATCTTCCTCTGGTTGAGTTCTCTTATGATAACATTTTCCACTCGAGCATCCAAATGGCACCATATGAATCCCTGTATGGGAAGAGGTGCAGAACACCAGAATGTTGGGATGAAGTCGGTGAGCGTAAGCTGTTAGGTCCAGAAATGGTCAATGAAATGGTGGAGAAGGTGAAAATGATTTAGCAGCATATCAAGGCGGCCCAGAGTTGACAGAAGAGTTGTGAAGATAACCATCGACGAGACCTTGAGTTTAAAGTTAGAGACATGGTATTTCTACGCATATCTCTATGGAAGAAGTTCATGAGGTTTGGAAAGAAAGGGAAGTTAATTCCTAGGTACATCGGCCCCTTCAAGATCCTTGATCGAGTCAGAGTTGTGGCCTATCGACTGGTACATCCACCTACCACGTTGAAATTACAGGATGTATTTTATGTATCCCTCTTAAGGAAGTACATACCAAACCCTTCACATGTACTCTCTTCCGAGGTGGTATAGTTGGAGGATGATATTTCCTATGAGGAGCAGCCAATGAAGATCCTAGATCGCAGAGAAAAAGTTCTATGCAACAAGACTAATCATCTGGTCAAGGTACTATGGCGAAACCATAAGTATGAAGAAGAAACATGGGAATTAGAGGATGCAATGAAGGAAAAGTACCCGCATCTGTTTTTGGCCTAGAATGTAAAATGAAATTTCGAGGGAAAAATTTCTTAAAGGGGGAAGATTGTAACAACCCAAACATTCATTAATGGAAATTCCTCTTGGTCTTTTTAAATGTCTTATTATGTAAAATGATTATGTAAAATATATGAACATCCTGGTTTTTATGTTTTTGAATTGTGACCATTGCTAATATGTTCGTTGAATAGTGATCACAGTGATTAGTATAAATATAGGGATTTAACAATCTAATTTACCCAGACAAAAGAAGTGATGGCCTCATCCAGAAGAATTTCTCAATACAAAGCCCATTTTTCGGAGCTCAGAAAATAGGTGGCATCATTGGTATTTTCCCTTGACAAATCCCAATCCAAGATTTAATAGGGTAAGCTCGAACGGAACCGTCTACAGGAGAAGTGTAAGTTGATATAGATCACCACGCGTGCATTGTTATCTGATCCACCTCAAGAGTCTTTCACCATCACGCACCTTACCCTTAGGTCTTATGCTGTTGTTTTAAGGTTTTATGTAACAAATCCCTAGTACTATGGTCATGTACATTATTTTTTAATATAATAATTAATATACTTTCATGTTATTATTGTTACTTTGTAAATAATTTTTAAAGCACAAATAGTGTTTTTAGATAATATTCAACTAAGAAATCTATTTTGAGGAATTAATGGATTTTTGAATTAAATAATATTTTAATAAAATATTATTATTATTATTAATTTAGTTTTTATTAAATATAAATGATCTTATAATTTTATGAATGCAATTGTAATTTTAATTAAGGTTCGAAAGCCATTTTTGTCAAAAACTGCGAATTTTCGATAAATGTCGGGTTTTATTTTAAAAGTGAAAATTAGAATATTTAGAAAATTATATAGAAAAAATAAATATTTTTTCTGGAATCAGGATTTCAAAATTATCAAATGGTGAATTTTTCATAATTTTCTGAGATAGTCAAATTTTTGGGTAATAATTAAATACCATTTAAATATATAATGTGTTTTATGACATCATAATGACCTAATAGTGATGTAATAAAATACTATAATATTTATTTTCAGCCAATATATGTTTTACCATTAAAATAATTTTATTTTGGGTTTGTTTGACTTATTTGACAAAGCATTAATGGACCCTTGAAGACTTATTAAACATCTTGTCTTTTTAAATTGTTTTCCTTGGGAGTGTGACTCACCTCCACATAATAAACCCCATTATTTTAAGAATTTAGGACTTTGGACATATAAAATATTTTTTTTCTCTTCCATTTACAAAAAAATCATGGGCAGAAACAATGGGCAGGTTTGTGGTTTGGATTAATTTAATGTGAGGTGTCCCAAACCTAAATAATAAAGAATTCCCTCACCTTTCCTATATAAACCAAACCAATCTCCCACTCCCTCCTCACTAAAATACCTTGGATTCCATCCAACCTATGAACCCCTCTCTCTAGAATCCTCCCAAGTTGCCTCAATCTTCCAATAAGCCTCTCTCAATCCTCTATCAAGACTTTGGAAGCACACTTCCAAGTAAGGGTTTTTTCTTCATTTCTCATTTTGTCCAATTTACTTTAAGTTGTTAAGCACTTTTTATTTCAATTATAAATGTTGGGGTATGGTTTATCACCTACCCCATACTTCCCTATTTATTTTTGAATGATGGGAGACCCCTTTCTCTCTCATTAAATTCCTCCCATGTACACCCGTTACTATGCCAAAATTTCAAAAGGAATTTCTCTCTCCTCATTTACATTAAAGAAATTATTTCTATCATGAATATAAATTCCATTACATTTGTTGGGACACATATCTAAATGACCCCATTACTGTATATGTAATGTAAATATGGTTAGACACCCCTTTCTCTCTCATCAACCATTTTTATGAGTTCTTATGTCACGTTGTTATGCTGCCGAAATTGCAACACGTTTTTCCAAGCCAAAGTCATTGTGTAGTGAATACCATGCCAATTTCTCTATCAAGGGTATTCACCTTTAAGCACATTTACTTATTTTTTAAATAGTTTAATGTATGTATTCCATATTTTTTTATTGTGGAATAAATGATTATGTTGAATGATTCGATGTTTTATGATCCATGTGGCACACTTATGCATGAAATGAAATGTTTAAGAAGGGTGCACCCTGATAGTGCTCCAATGCATTAGGTAAAGTATAGTATCATGATACGTTATGTGAAATGGGTGTTTACTCATGCTAATACAAGTGAATCTAGGGTTTACTCTTGCTTCATGTGCAATGATGGTTTACTCATGATCTATGTGCAATGAGCCTTTGCTCATGCTAATTCCATGTTAAGTGTTGTTGCCACATTTCCATGTTATGATTATCATGCTTTATCATGTATTTATGATTATGCTTCCCTTGTGCTCTATTGATATGCCTATTTTATAACATATATTGTATTCATCATGTTATTCCATGTTTACTCCCTTACTAGGCTTTATAGCTCACGCTTTTCTTATGCATGTCCTCAGGTTATCCCATGCAATGCTAAGTACGAGGGAATGTAGTGGTCATGTAAAGGATGTTTTCAATAAAGATGTTGTATTTTATGTTTTAAATTTTTATGTAATGATACTAATCCCCAAAGACACTAGACCTCTTGATCTTCTATGTTGTATCAAGTGAAGTTTATGTAATAAATCATGTTTATGTGTGTAATAAAAATTAGGGTTGTCATATGATTTCACCGTGTTCACTTATTCTTCCTCAGATTCCAACTTCATACATAGATCTTCAATCACCTTTCCATGTTCAACATTACTAAGTTTTAGCTTATAATCTCTTTAATGTATTCATCCACCTTCTTGATGACATTTTTTCTTCCATAAACAACTTCTTCGCTATCTTTATTCATTACTCTAATTTATTTCTTGAGATATTTGTTTTTCTCAAGACATGAAAGACGTTAGGTTCTGAGATGATACTCTCTATAAGATTCTGCACCACCTTCTTCCCTCTCTGAGGAGTATTTTGTCTTCCAATATTTTTTAATAAAGGGTCTGAATTTTTGTGTACTTTCACCTTGAAAATAATATTTTCTAATTGAGACTGATTCAACCTTCTTACTCAACATGCTTCACTTCTTTCCAAAAGACTTCTTCATGAATTTTTTTGGAAGACTTTTCTTCTTTATCATTTTTTCCCACTTCTTTCATTGAGGTTTTTCATCGGAATCATCTCAATATTCTCCAAATTTCTTCTTAGGAAATTAATAGCAAAGTGACTGATTCCACTACACTCAAAACACTTGAGAGGAAGTTTTCCTCTATACTTTCCTCTTCTTATACGATATTTCTTAGATATAAGATACGTGATCTTTTCATTCGTCTCACCATATTCCTTGTCATAAGAATCACAAGGACTGAATTTACCAACATCATTGATTTTAATCTTTCTCATGGCTTCGAAATCCATTTCATCTTTCATTTTATTCTTAAATATTGGATTTTTTATCATTTCATAAGCAACAATAAAATTATGCAATTCATCAAGAGTTAAATCATCCTTATCTTCTAAGGCATAAATATTTGAATCAAACCTGTCTGGAAAGTTTCTCATAAGATTATTCACAATTGTAGAATCTTCCAAGTCTTCTCTAAATCCTCTGATGATGAAAAAAATTTCATTAACTATAGTGAATTATTCATCAATTGTTTCATCATCTCTCATTCTGATGTCTTCAAACTTACTACGCAATATTTGTAGCTTGACCTCCTTGAGTTTTGTATTTCCTTCGAAAACACTTTCCAGCTTGTCCCACATGCTTTTTGATGTTCTGAGACCCATAAACTTCTGATAAACATATTATGATAAGGACATGATAATAGCATTTATAGACTTTCCATCAACTTCTATGTTTCTCTTCTCAGCAAACTTCATAGGTGGATCTTTCTCAATAGGTGGAAAGCCAATAGTAGCAGCATCAACAACTTCATGGACAAGAGATAAGAGATAAGGGATCATCCTATTTTTTCATCCATAATAATTGTTTCCATCAAATGTAGGAATTCCTATAATGTTGATAGAATTGATATTTTACATGATAAGGATTAAACAAGGGAACTTGCCTCTGATACCACTTGAGGTTCAATGGATCGATTAACAACTGAGAAAAGGGGGTTTAATCCGTTATTCAATTTATATAAGTTTCAAAACATTAAGAAACTTAACCCTTGCAACCTGTTAAGATTTATTTTCTTATCAACCTGTATCAAATTCTTAAGCATTAAAGAATAGTAAATCAAGTAAGGCACATACAATTTACGAGGTTCATCCTCAATGTGAGAACCTACATCCTTGCCATACCAACTCCCATGGGTCTATGGAAATCCACTATAATGAAGAAGTGAATACAACTTGTGCCAACTCACATTAGACACATTCTATATCCTAATAGGAAATATTATACTGACTCTCGTCATCTTACAATGTTTTTTAAGAAAAAATTATCCAAAATAAAAACATTGTTGAATCTGCTCCACAAATTCTCAGTCTGAATCCTTATTCCGGTTTGGCTGATTCTAATCTTCTCAGAAAGGTAAAGATGGTTCTGATTAT
Source organism: Viscum album (assembly GCA_963277665.1). Classification (NCBI taxonomy): domain Eukaryota; kingdom Viridiplantae; phylum Streptophyta; class Magnoliopsida; order Santalales; family Viscaceae; genus Viscum; species Viscum album. The sequence goes on along the minus strand of OY728167.1, from coordinate 712,006,188 downwards.
TCTGTTACATAAACACTCAAAGAAAAACTTCTTTAATCTTGGTGGGAACTTTTCACATTGAACTCTCCAGCGCTCTGCCTTTTCCGCATGTGTGAAACATAAAAATGAATGAATGATCTGAGCACATATTTATAGGAAAAATGGAAGACAAATGTGGGAATCTTGAAAATCATTCCCTCTTCCTCAAATCTCAAAAACTCCAGAAATCTATTGCATTTAATCTTAAATATTTTACTTCTACAAACCTCTTCAAATTTCTCCAAGATTTATGAAAATTTGAAATTCAGGTTTTCCTTCTTAAACTCTTCATATCTTTATCAGAATGATAATGCTTGAAATTTGTTTCAATTTTCTCAGAAACAACCTAAGAAATCAGGTTCCTAATTGTGAAAAAATCATCTTTGAAATTGTTCAGAAATCAAGTTCCGAATTATGTAGAAATTCGGTTCTGGATTTTTCAGAAATAAGGTTCTGAATTATGCAGAAATCAAGTTCTGAATTGTTCAGAAATTAGGTTTTGAATTGAAGGTTTTGGGTGCAGCGGAAGCTCGTGAGTGTATGTGCCCACTTTGTTTTTTGTCATTAGAAATGATCAATCTGGGATCAATACGATGACAGACGCCAGTCTCCACGGATCGAGTCACATAAATAGACAATGAATAAGGATAGTCCCAGAACCACAAACGAGGATAGTCATAGGTTGATTATAATTAATTTAATTATTTAACAAGAAGTAACTTTTGGTGTTCTTTCTTCATTGATATTTCTGATCACATTTCGATGTGATTCGTCATTGCGTCATAGAATCCAAGTGTAGATATCCTCTAGCAGCTATCCACATGGGCAACACGTATCTCTGGATGTCTCCAAAGGAATCAATGGGTGCAAGCGTGGATAATCCTTTTCTTGCATTGTCCCCCTTAGATCGTCTTGATCTGATGGAGGAGGATCTCTCCCGGTCATGAGAACATTCTTGGAGGAAGGAGTGTTTTTGTCCTTGAAATAATTCTCTAGAATTGTTGTGTACAACGATTGGGGAAAAGTTTTGGTGTTGTGAGGATATTTATATTCAGGTTTGAGGTTATAGAGTTATGAAAATAAATAAACATGTTACACATTTTATTTATTTCCTTAACTCTTATTGAAAACCCCCATGTCAAATCATTAATTCCTTTACATGTGCCCACGGTTATTATAATAAATATCATTTAGTAAAAAAATATTATTTCCTCAATATCCTGACTGGAAAAACTACACAGTGTGTCATCATTAATACACGGCGTGTACTTGTTTTCATTAAACTACATGGTGTGTAATCATTAATACACGGCGTGTACATGTTTTTCATTTCCTTTCCAAAAGGAAAACTACACAGTATGTAATCATTAATACATGGCGTATACTTGTTTTCATTTTATTATTCCTCCAACATTAAAATGGTTTAGGATTCCTTGAATAACTATTAAACCAAGTATGGGAATAATCTTTATTCTACTTGAGATACTTGGATAAACTTAGTGTGTGTGTCTCTAGGCTTCATTCTCCTTTGCATTAAGCGGGCTTGCCTAAAGTCCAAGATTACTATCTAGCAACAGGTCAAGGCACCCAAGAGAATGAATTTGATGCCGCATTGACGTGTCACCTCATACCAAGGCTTACTGTGTAATTTAATCTCTTTGTCTCAATATCTCATCATGTAGGTTTCATGGTAGTGTCGTAAACCTATATGCTTGATCTGTCATTCTTTGAATTCTAGAAATAAACTCATCGTTACACCATGGCCATGGAATTTGGGTGATAGTTCTGTTTCAATCAAAGGGCCCGATATATCTACTTCCATAAATATGAAAGGGACAAGTCCTTCCTGGACTTATCCATTAACAACATGTCATTCATGATGCACCCAACGTACCCTACTTCCCACCAACTATCTTCGTGATGATTTTCATCCGGAAATCTAAGTGCGCGAGTCATGACATGAGTTGATGATAATATTACAGTCTAAGGACCATTACACACGCTCGTAGATAGAAATGTCCAATGACACCAAGACATGCAGAATTGATACTGGCAGGTCTGTTCTCATAATCTCCCATCATAGAGATTACCAAGTGTGAACTCCATGAGAGAGAGTCTCATCTTCTTACGAGTACTCACACATTACAGTCTATATACTAAGTGTCCTATCATAGTATGTCATCCAACCATAGACCATTATTTAATAATATTTTTATATCATTTCAAGGTTCTCATCATAGCGGGGATCTTCCATGGCCTTTTTAATGCAACAAATTTTCCTGGACATTATTATATTATAGTCATGTAGAACAATGAACAATATATAATAAGTGTACATTCACGTAATCACTGTACAAACTATTGGATCTCAGAACACCAACTCTAAAAAACTCCCACTTGGACTAGAGTCAACTACCTACAACTTTTAGTCTACTATACCTCACATGATGATCATGTTTCTGTCGAGTCAATGCTTTAGTCAAGGGGTCCCCCACATTGTCTTCCACAGAAATACTTCTCACTACAACTCCACCTCTCTGAGAAAAATCCCTCAAGAGATGATACTTCTGAAGTATGTTCTTTGACCGCTGATATGACCATGGCCCTTTTGAATTTTCCACCGCTGTAGTATTATCACAATAGAGTGTGATAGGATCTTTACTACTAGGTACAACATCTAGATCTTGGAAAAATCATTACATCCATACTGATTGTTTAGCTGCCTCAGAAGTTGTGATATACTCTAACTCTACTGTAGAATCTGCAACCACACCTTGCATTGAGCTCTTCCCTCTCACTGCACCACCATTCAAACTGAAGATGTATCTAGTCTGCGACATAATGTCATCTTGATCAGTCTGGAAACTAGCATCTACATGTCCTCTGATGAATAGTTCCTCATCTCCTCCATAAACTAGGAACATATCCTTAGTACGTCTCAGATAATTAAGGGTAGTCTTGACTTCCATCCAATGGCAGTCTCCTAGATCATCTTGATATATGCCTACCGCACTTAATGCGTAAGCAACATCTAGCCCTGTACATAGCATATTATACATGATTGACCCAATAACGGTTGTGTAAGGTATAATTTCCATTTTCATTCTTTCCCCATGTGTCTGAGGACACATTTTCTTGGAAAGATGAATGCCATGTGACACTGGAAACAATCCCCTCATGGACTGTTCCATGCTGAATCTCTTCAGTATCTTGTCAATGTATGTACTTTGACTCGGGCCCAACATTCTCTTGGATCTATCACGATGGATATTGATCCCAAGAATATATTCATCCTATCTCAAGTCTTTCTTGGAGAATAATTTATCCAACCATGCCTTAACTAACTGTAAGACAGGTACTTCATTTCTAATTAGTAATATGTCATCAACATATACTATTAGGAAAACGATTGCACTTCCACCAAACCTTTTGTAGACATAAGGATCACATTCATTTTTATCAAAGAAAAATTCTGTTATGGCTTCATCAAAATGAATGTTCCATGACCTTGATTCTTTCTTTAATCCATAAATGGATTTCGAAAACTTGCATACCTTGTTGGCATCCTTTGGAGTCACAAACCCTTCATGTTGTGTCTTGTAGACATCTTCCTAGAAGGTTCCTGTTAAGGAATGCTGTTTTGACATCCATTATCCAAATTTCATAGTCATGGTAAGTGGAAATGGCCAATAGGATTCTGATGGATTTCATCATCGCAACCGGTGAAAAGGTTTCATCATAGTTAATTCCTTGATGTTGTCTAAAAACTTTTGCAACCAGTCGTGCCTTATAAGTGCTGAATTGTCCCTCCATGTCCATTTTCTTCTTGAATACCCATTTATTACCAATAGGCTTTACATCAACTACAATATCTACCAAAACCCATACTTGGTTTTGGTACATGGAATCCATTTCAGAATTCATGTCTTATTGCCACTTGGAAACGTCGGTGCCTTCAACTGCTTCCTTGTAGGTAAGAGGATCATCAATGTTAACCAATAATGAGTCACCATCCTCGGTGACAAGAAAAACATATCGTTATGGTTCTATCACCTCTCTCATGCTCCTACATAGCTCTAGTGTCTCGGGAACAGATTTTTCTTCCACGGGGCTTTGTGGAATCTGTTCTTGTACCAACTCATGTGTATCTTGAGCCTCGACTTCATCGAAGTATATCTTTCTCCCACTATTATTTTGGATATGTGCTCCCTCTCAAGGAATATGTCATGTCTTGCAACTGTAACCCTTTTATCCGAGGGGTTTTATAGGTAATATTCCCTTGTTTCCTTCAGATATACTATAAAGATACACTTTGTGCCTTGTGGTGCATGTTTGTTACCTGAAGAGGCCTTAAAAAATGCTTCGCTACCCCACAAATGTAAATTTGATAACATGGCGTTGCTTCCACTCCATAACTCATATGGAATACCATTTATTTATTTAGTTGGTACTTGGTTTAGTATGTGTGATGCTTCTTGTAATGAATATCCCCAAAAGGATAATGGAATACTCGCATGACTCATCATTGATCTCACGATGTCCAACAGGGTGAGGTTCCTCCTTTCATTTACACCATTCCACTGAGGCGTGTAAGGAGGAGTGAGTTGAGATAGAATCCCAAACTCCCGTAAGAAATCAATGAATTCCTGATTAAGATATTTTCCTCCTCTATCTAAGCGGAGTTTCTTAATCTTCTTACCAAGCTGGTTCTCAATTTTATTTTTGTATTATTTGAACCAATCAAAAGAATCTGACTTATACCTCATTACGTAAATATATCCATATCTACTAAAATAATTAGTAAAAGTTATGAAGTACGAGAACCTACTCCTTGCTTCCACTGTAAATAGTCCACACACATCTGTGTGAACTAATTCTAGAATCTCTTTATCCCTTTCACCTTTCCCACTAAATGGGGCTTTGGTCATTTTGCCTTGTAGACACGCATGACATACACTAAGTGGTTTTAGTTCGAAAGAATCTAAATACCCATCTTGATATAATTTTGTCAAATGTTTCTCATTGACATGACCTAGCTAGTTATTCCAAAGTTGGGTGTGGTATGAGTCATGTGAATTAATTTTGACATCGATTTCCATTACTTGTTTTGTGTAGTCTAACACATAAAGGTCGTTATTTAAATGTGCCCTACGAAAACAAATGATATCTTTATTAAAGTAGCAAAATTCATTTAAAAACATGATGGTGAATCCATCAATATCTAATCTGGATACTGAAATAATGTTTTTAGTAATATAAGGCACATAATAATAACCCTTTAACACCAAGATCATTCCAGTTGTCAATGTGAGGTGGTAGTCCCCGACAGCTACAGCAGCAAGTCTGGCTCTATTGGCTGCTCGTAGATCCACCTCACCTCATTCAATCTTTCTAAATCTAATTGGTTCTTGTATTTGGATACAGATATGAGCACCAAAAGAAGTATCTAAAACCCAATTTGTAGAAATAGATAGATTGCATTCGATAACAAATGCACCTGAAGCTTCGTCGTGCTTCCTTGGATGGGTACAGTTTTTCTTCCAATGGCCTTCTTGCTACATGTGAATCAAACAGCCTCATGTTCTCTTGCCTCCCCTTTGATCTTCCTTTTCTTGGAAGGCCTTTAATAATATTTGGGCTTAAATATCTTCGCCTTACCTTTCCTTTTATTCACCATAAGGACATAAGGCTATTCACGCTTCATATCATTTTCCACTTGGCGAATAAGGATAATAAGATCAGATAGAGACTTCTCAATGTTGCTCATGTTGAAATTTACAACAAAGTTAGAGAACCTGTGGGGGAGTGATGCAATAATGATATCGGTACCCAGCACTTCAGGGAGTTTAAACCCTAGAACCTCCAAGTGCTCAATGATGCCAATGAGCTTGAATACATGAGGCCTATCTAGGGCACCTTCTCCAAGCTTTCTCAGAAATTGAGCCTCAGAGATCTCAAACCTTTCCTATCTTTCTCTCTCCTGGTATAGACCACGGAGGTGCCCGATCATTCTATAAGCATCCATGACATCATGAGACTTCATGAGATCACTAGACATTGATTATATCATCAAACAATGAACATCAAGTGAATCTCTCAAATATTAATCATAGATAAGGAAATCTTCATCACTTGCCCCTTGGGTAGGAAAATCCAGAAGTGAGGACTCCAGTATGTAAAGCTTTCGTACATGGTGTAGGATAACCCTAAGGTAGCTAAACCATTCCTGAAAGTTACTGTTGGTGAGGATATTGTCTTTATCCAGAATTGATCAAAAAGAAAATGTGGTTGACGAGTTTGTCATATTGATTCTAAAAATTAAAAGAGCAGATTTATCAATACTTTCTTGATTACATTTTATGAGAAATAATAAATTTTATTAAGTCTCCAACTATTTTATCAACTCCCAATGGCGTTGACCATTGAACTCGGAATTTCCAGTTTCTTTGACATTCTAGTGGAAAGGATCCATATTCCCCTTTGAATAACCCCAACAAGGGTTGGTCAAGCTATTTGAATATATTTAGGTAGGCAGGTCTTTGCTAACTATGAGCTTACATTTCCTTGATCTTTTGAGTGGACTCCCCAGTCCTGAAATCCTAACATGGATTTCCTCAACACTTGCCTCCATTTTACAAAAAGTCTACCAAGGGCTACTCCTCTTTGTGTAAAATGTTTATGTCAACCCGAAACTTTCATAAGATCTTACTTTATAAAATTGTCCCAACTGGGGTTGGTCAAACACATAGTTTTATTGATTCTTTCCCTTAATCAAGTAACAGAAGGCTTGTCTTGACTTAATATGGTATTTGAGGGATTTTATTCTTTATGCATAGTTTTTCATTATCACATACTTGTTAATATTAAGTGATTCTTGCTAAAGTGATTAACCTTGTTCTGATAATGCTTACGCATAGTCCGGTTTTTATTTTATTTCATCTTTCCATTCTTGTTTACTTCATTAACTATGTGGTCGCGACAACACATACATAATAAATAAACCATGCAATTAGACAAAAAAAAATAAGATGGCATGATCATGAGCTTCTATTGGTTAGCTTGTCTAGAGGTTTCGATAAGCTAACCCTGACCTAGGGAAAAACACCTTGAACCCGACGGTTCATGTTTTGAAACTCCCACCTGTCCACCTTTGAATATTATTGGGTTGGTTTTGCCTCAGCTTCAGATTTTGAACCATCTCCACTGGCTTGGGAGATCCTCCATTACATGGGGTTTACATTAAAGAAACCATGGGCACGCCAGCCCTACATTTTATTGGAAGAAGGCTCGCAGGACAACAAATTTAAATTAAATAAATTTTAAATGAAACCATACACACACAATGGTCCTTTGGTCTAGTTCATGGTCATCCATAGCATGCAATGACATTTACGCATATTTAGTATTCAATTTCATTTAATCGTTATTTTATTTAAGATAAGTCGATCTTGAATTAAATTAATTATAATCTTATAATTAATCAATTCTTTATCTTAAATTCCTTTATGAATTTCCATGATATTCTTCTCATCCATATTCCTTGTATGGGTCTTTTTACATTGGAGGAAACCCGGTGAAATTCCATTTCTGGAAAGTACACGACATGTAGTCTAAATTTACACGGTGTCTATTTGTTTTCACCCTTTATCCAACGTACACGCCGGGGGCTTTGGCGTGTTTTTTGTACATTGGAAATTTTGGAGTACACGACGTGTAGATTAATATAACATGGCGTGCCCTTCCTTGTTACATGGTTACCAGCTTGACAATCCCATGTACCTGGTACATAGCTTCTCCTTGTACACAATTTCACCTAGGCCGGATCGGACTACACAACATGTTGATTCAACAAACATGTCGGGTATTCCAATTTCCACATGCCGTTAATTTCTGGTCAAAATGGTGTAATAAATACTTAGGTATACTCAATTCACATAACACGGTTTGGTGGACCAGTACTGGTTCGTTGAACCTAAGTACACAGCATGTAATTCTCACTATGCACCGTGTATTCTTGTGTTTTACAGACAGAATGAGAGGATCCCCCAGATGAGTTCCTCATTTTTTTCTTTTAATCTAAATTAAAATTAAAAGGTGTTTTCTATGATGTGAATCGAGAAATGAAGGAGGAAGAATAGATCTCATTCATTCATATTTATAGAATGATTTATCTTGAATTGAATCAAATATAAATGCGTAAGTTATCAACAAAAATTAAATAACTATAATCAACATTGTAACCTCCCTCTGATACCATTTTAAGGTTCCAGGCGCAGTGGAAGCTCGTGGATGGATGTGCCCAATTATCTTTTTGACATTAGCAATGATCAATCCAGGATCAATACGACGATAAACGCCAGTCTCCATGGATCGAGTCACAGAAATAGACAAAGAAGAAGGATTGTCTCGGAACCACAAACGAGGATCATCACAGGTTGATTATAATTAATTTAATTTATTGACAAGAAGTACCTTTTTGGTGTTATTTCTTCATTGATATTTCTGATCGCGTTCCGATGGGATTCGACATTGCGTCGTAGAACCCAAGTGTAGACTTCCTCTACCAGTGATCCACACATGCACCACGTATCTATGGACGTCGCCAAAGGAATATCCAGGTGGTAGCATGGAAAAGCCTTTTCTTTGGTTGTCCACATTAGATCGTCTTGATACGATGGAGGAGTATCTCTCTCAGTCTTGACAGCGTTCTTGGAGGAAGGAGTTCTTTTGGCCTTGAAAGAATTCTCTAGAATTGTTGTGCACAAAAATTGGGGAAAAGTGTTGGGGTTGTGAGGATATTTATAATCAGGTTTGAGGTTATATAGTTATGACAATAAATAAACACGTTACGAATTTTATTTATTTCATTAACTCTTATTGAAAACCCCTATGTCGAATCATTAATTCTTTGACATGCACCCATTCTGATAATAATAAATATCATTTAATAAAACAATATAATTTCCTCATAATCCAGACTAGAAAAACTACACGGCATTTAATCATTAATACTTGGCGTGTACTTTTTTTCATTAAACTACACGACATGTAATCATTAATATACGACATGTACTTGTTTTTCATTTCCTTTCCAAAATGAAAACTACACGGTGTGTAATCATTAATACACGGTGTGTAATTATTTTCGTTTTATTCTTCCTCAAACATTAAAAACATTTAGGCTTCCTTGAATAATTATTAAACCACTTACGGGAATAATCTTTATTCTACTTAATATGCTTGGATACACTTAGTGTGTGACCCTCTAGGCCTCCTTCTTGTTGGTATTAGGTGGGCTTGCCTAAAGTCCAAGATTACTATCTAGAAAAAGGTCAAGGCACCTAAGAGAAATAAGTTGACCACACATTGACATGTCACCTCATACGAATTCTTACTGTGTAATTTAATCGAATTGTCTCAATATCTCATCAAGAATGTTTCACGGTAGTGTCATAAACCTATATGTTTGATCTATCATTCTTTAACTTCCAGAAATAAACTCTTCGTTACACCATGGCCATGGAATTTGGGCGACAGTTCTATTTCAATCAAAGGGCCTGAGATATCTACTTCTATAAATATGGAAGGGAAAAATCATTCCTCGACTTATCCATTAAAAACATGTCATTCGTGATGCACCCAACGTACCCTACTTCCAGCCAACTCTCTTCATTATGGTTTTCATCAGCAAATCTAAGTGCGCGAGTCATGACATGAGTTTATGATAATATTATAGTTTAAGGACCATTACACACGCTCGTAGATAGCAATGTCCGATGACACCAAGACATGCATAATTTCTACTGGCGGGTCTGTTCTAATAATATCCCATCTTTGTAATTACCAAGTGTGAACTATATTAGAGAGAGTCTAGTCTTCTTATGAGTACTTGAACATGACATTCTGTATACTATGTGTCCAATCATAGTATGTCATCCAACCGTATAACTTTATTTAATAATATTGGTATAGCATTTCAAGGTTCTCATCATAGTGGGGATCTTGCATGTCCTTTTTAATGAAACAAATATTCCAAGACATTATTATATTATAGTCAATCAGAACAATGAAAAATATATAATATGTGTACATTCACGTAATCAGAGTACAAAAAGTTGGATCTCAGGACACCAAATCTAACAAAGCAAAATCAAATCTATTACATTTAATCTTCAATATTTTATTTCTTCAAACCTCCTTAAATTTCTCCAAGATTTACGAAAATTTGAAATTCAGGTTTTCCATCTTGAACTCTTCATATCTTTCTCAGAATGACAATGCTGGATATTGGTTCCAATATTCTCAGAAACAAGATTAAAAATCAGGTTCCGAATTGTGAAAAAATCTGCTTCCAAATTGTTCAGAAATCATGTTGTGAAATATGTAGAAATTATGTTCTGAATTATTTTGAAATTAGGTTCTGAATTGTTTATAAATTAGGTTCTGAATTAAGAAGAAATTAGGTTCCAAATTTTTTATAAATCAGGTTTTCAATTACATAGAAATTAGGTTCCAAATTATATAGAATTTAGGTTATGAATTGTTTAGAAATCAGGTTATGGTTTTCTCACAAATCATGTTCCAGTTTTTTCAGAAATCAGATTTCAGATTGTTCAGAAATCATGTTTTGGTTTTCTTAGAAATCAGGTTCTGGTTTTCTCAAAAATCATGGTCTAGTTTTTTCATAAATCAGGTTCGGTTTTTGTTAGAAATTAGGTTTAGATTGTTCAGAAATCAGGTTTTTTGTTTTCTCAGAAATTAGGTTCCAGATTGTTCAAAAATCAGGTTCTGGTTTTCTCATAAATCAGGTTCCTATTTTGTCAGAAATCAAGTTCTGGATTGTTTAGAAATCAAGTTCCATTTTTCTCAAAAATCAGTTCCTGGTTTTCTCATAAATCAGGTTCTGTATTGTTCATAAATCAAGTTCTATTTTTCTTTGAAATCAAGTTTTGGGTTTCTTAGAAATTAGGTTCAGTATTGTTCAGAAATCAGGTTTCGAATTTCTCTAAAATTAAGTTTCTGTTTTCTTAGAAATTAGGTTCTGAATTTTCTCAGAAATTTGCTTAGTGAAAATAATCAAACCTATTCACCATTTCTTAAATAGATTTTATCATGAAACATTTCATGATTTTTGAGATCATTAATATTATAAAAGCATTGTCTGATTTTTTTAGAAAGTTTGATAAACTTTATATCTTCTGAATCTTCAATAACATCCTCTTTCAGGATTCTTCAACAATAAAAAGGACATAAGAAACATATTTCAAACATAGCAACTACTTTCTTTCTCAGTAGCAATGAAAAACTTCCATCAACCAAAAACATCATCTTCCTATATATAAAAAATATCCTTCTATAAAAAGGTTAGTTTCAACAAATAAAAAACATTATTTAAAATAAAACACCAAAAAGTTTCTTCAAATATATTAAATGTTATATTTATCCATCCTCCAAAATGTTTTATTCAATATGTATCCAAAAAATATAAACATTTCATAAAATCACGTTTTAAGGATATTGATACAGTTTAATATGTATTTCCAAATATTTAATGAAAAACTACCGAAGAAAAATCCTTAATATTTTTCACATAATCAACATAAAATTTAGAGTATACCAGAATATCATTTATAAATATCACTTACTAATGAAATTATCTAAGAGTTAAAATATTTTTTTATATTAGGATATCAACTTTATTACCATAGGTATGAAAAGGATACCCACCTTTCCCATCATAACATGAATATACTAATATTCTCAACTAGTTATGAAATCTTTCACATGAAATTAAACAATATAACTGTTTTAATATACTGACCTTTCTCAACATCATTTAGATAATTCTATTTCATAGAAATACTAAAATTTAAAAGGTTTTAGTAATATCTAAAATATTTTTCTATATCATTATTCTGAATATTTTTCCACTATAACTCCTTGATTTTTAAGGCAGGATACTTTCAGTTTAACCAGTAAATCTCTTTATTTAATCCTTTGTTATATATAATAATTTTATAGTTTTATTGTCTACATAAACTAGTTAACATTATACTCAAATCGTTTATAATTGTTCATTAGAGAGAATGTGAATTAACCAAAGAAGATCCCCTAGGAGTGCCCAACCAAATTTGCAGTAAGGTCATTTATCAAGTACCAGGTGATGATCAATTTAATACTCAATACAACCGTTTTAGAATTATTACACCAAGGAAAACTGGGGCTAGATCCTACATCAATATATAGCATCTATAAAAAGCTAAAATTTACAGGATAACCATAATATCTCCACTTTACCAAAATTTTAGGAAGTTATCCTATACATAGTGTAATCCCTTACCCTTATACTAGTGCTTTCACTAATGTTCACTTATCTTAATAAAAAATAAATAAACAAGTCCAAAAAAATTGGTAAACACTCTTTTGATACCAAATGAGGTTCAATGAACCTACACTCCTAGGTCACTTTCTAAAAACAAATAAATTTACAAATTAACATTTATAATGAGTGATATGATCAAAGATAAACCTGAAATAATTTTAAATTGATATTACATATCAAAATTATCACACAAAACATAAAGACCAGTTTAGTTTAGTATTTTTTAGGCCTAGCTACATAAATAATTTTTTACAACACATGAGAAAATTCCATCATATCTGAACTCCTCTAGACTCCATTCTAAACTTCCAACATGTTAAGCTTTTCTTGATAACATGGGGAAAGGAAACATAAAAAGGGGTTAGAATAAAACATTGAGTAATAGAAACATTATCAACATGAAATAAATCATTAGATCAAAAGAATGTGTGAAATTATTGTTAGGGGGATTTTTTTAATTACATAGAGTTTATAAATGATATTTTACACTTTTTATAAATTTTTATTATATTATAGTATATAGTATATGCACATATATCACATAATGAAATCGAAAAAAAATATTTGATCAATAATGATCATTACATTAGTCGTCTATGAAACCAATAAAAATTAAAAAAATTATAGTGGTACCAATAATAAAATATAAAAAATATAAAATGGGAAAATATGGATCACCCCAATCTTATAGAATCATCGCACCCATGAACAACACTATAGAGATGAAGAAAAATATGATTAAACCAATCAAAATAAAAGAAAATGAAAATATATATCCACGGTAGTAATTTTAGTAAATATTTAGGTAATGAATGAAGTGGTAGTTATAGGAGATAATTCTACAGTTGGAATAGTAATGTGACTATTGTAATAGTAACCTGGCCATTAGGAATAGTAACCAGACCATTATGAATAATAACTTGACCTTTGGAATAGTAATTTTAACTAAAAATAGTAAATTTTTATATAAATAATATTTATCACCATTAATTTATGTAAATAAAAATACTATAATTCCAAAAAAATAAATATCATGACTAAAAAAATAATAAATAAATAAAAGAACATTTTTAATAAATTGTATTTTAAAGTGTTTCATAAAAAAACATATTTTTTATTTATAAAATTAAAATTACATATTTTATAATTTTTTTTAATAAAATAAAAATAATTTTTGGAATCAAAATATCTAAATTTTCCAAGGGTTATTTTTTGGTAATTTTCTAAAATACATCAATTTTCGGTAAATAGTAAAAATAGAGTTTTCCATGTAATTGGGGTATCTCAAATTGAAAAATTCATGATGTAACAATGAAGTAATACTTTATAGAACATATAGATAAGACATGGTATATTTAATTTGATAAGGGATTCAATGAAATAAAATAAACCCGATTTCCATACCTAAAATGCACTTTGCAAAACCTTAAGTCAAAAGTGATCCATTAAAATAAAAAATTATATTTATTTAAACATTAATTTTTAATAAACTAATAAAATTGAATTATAAAGGTGTTTTAAAGTATTAAACCCATTATATTATATTTCTATATTATTTATAATGTTTAAAATTCACTATTACATGTTTTACCATTGATATGTTATTTTATTCAATATTATATTCTAAAATACCCCTCTCCTCAAGTATAAATAACCCCAATCCCTCCCATTGTCAAACTAATCATCACCCACATTCCAAATCCTATAATATATCAAAATACCCCCCCATCAATCCCAATATAATACCTTGCGAAATTATGGAGTAATCTAACTCTAAACACCAATGGATTTTTAGTGTCATTCAAGAGAAGTTACCCCAAGGATTAAGTAAATTTTGAAAAACTCCACCTTTTTTTATCTTCTCATTATTTTTTTTCACCACCCCATTCAAAACCAAAATTTTTAATATTAATTAGGTATTCTATTCAAATTATAGTAATGATACTAACCTACCATAAGTATTATATTTATGATATATATAAATTTCAATCTTCCACTTCCCACTCTCCCAAAAATGTCTCATCAAAGGTCGGTTAACCACCTATGGAGACGTTTCCATGTCAACACTTAAAACAATCATCATGGATTGATAATATGATAATATATAAACATGTAAATATATGTATTATATGATTTTTTTAATTAATTATGATAATTTAAAAATTACATATAAAAATAGCGTTATTAAGGAAAAATTGGAAATTTTTAAGTAAAACATGATAACAAAATGACTACTCTATAACCAAGGAAATTAAGAAGTATAATAAAATGAAGATAATTGATAAATAGTGTAATAGAATAAAATAATTCACTTCAGGATCAATGTTTTAATAAATATATTATTATTATTTATGATGCGCAAAAGCGATGCAATAAAGAAGGAATTAAGGTAAGGGGATTCACAAACCCAACTCCATTTTTTGGGTTATCCCTCTTTCACAAAGTTTTTTTCAATGGATATTCATATAATTCTTATAAAATAACATTTAAATATTATTCCATTTTATTTCAGGGATATAAATTTTTCTAACATAATTATTAATCCAAATATAAAATTTTCCAAAAAGGCATTTCTTTCAAAAAAAAAACATTCAACTTATCTTGTTTTGTTTCTTACCCAAAGAAATATAATATTTTATTCCAAAGTATGATCTACCTTTTTCATTTGGGAACCCCAAATCTTATTCATGAATGTATATTCAATGAAGACATTATGAAACCCATTCCTTTTAATAAGTTATATCATGACTATAATTTTTATACATTTTTTGTGGCATGAATGATTATGTAAATATTTTGATGTGATAGGCACACCCTGAATAATAAATCCCTCTAATGCATTCAGTAATATGATTTATCTCATGATTTAATGTTTATTATGACTGAACATGGTGCTACTTTTTTTTCACAGTGATGATGTTATGATTATATTCATATGTCATGCGTGAACATGAAGCTAGATTATTTCAAAACAATCTGTAGTATTTGACCACTATGAAATGAACTTTCATTTTTATGAAATTACACATTCCATTCCATTATCTGATGTTTCAATCATGATGTTAATGATGATATTATTCTTATAATATGAAGATAATTATTATTCTCACCCATGTCATCTTGATTCATGTTCTTTATTCATCATCTTACTTGGTATTTATCTCACCTATTTCACAAATGTATATCCTCAGTTGATTACATGTACTAAGGAGAACATGAAATTTTAGAAGGATAATGAATTTGAATATTAAATAAATGATTATATTTTATTATGTATAAGTTATTTATGAGCCTAATTTTTACAATATACTAAACATTAGGATCCTCTAATGTATAAATATTATGTGTTTTTTCATTAAATTTATGTAATACTAATGTAATAAATTATAGGTTATATATAGTTGGTGTAAGAGCATAGTTTAGTTAAATTGGGAATTAGGATTAGAAACAATTTGTGAAAACCATTAGGATAAGACTATGTATATGTAAACATTCAAGAAAAATTGTTTTATAAAAAAATGTCTAAACATAGGGATCTAATAAGAAATGTCTTTAGAGTGAACTGCGCAAAAGAATAAATTATTTATTCATATTTTTTATATATATATTGTTCAAACCTTTTATTTTTTATAAAATTGTGTAAACTAGGAGAAACTAGTCCCAAAACGCATGTGATGTACAATAAAATGATTTCTAAAATGACATCCCCAATTCCATGGGAGGTAGATTTCAAAAATTAATGGTGATTATTAACCTAATATCTCATGTTATGAAAATTAACCTAATCCATGTGGAACATCCTCCTTCAAACAATAAGGAGAATCTAGTTATTGAGTCTTTTATACATCAACTCCCCACAATTATTGGATCCTCTTATCCACTTGCAAAGAATAGTGTGTTTACTCAATGGAGAAGTTATTTTCATTAGTCCACTATTTTCATAAGAAAAAGGAAAATCTGTCCATCTATCATTTATATAGGGAAGTTGATCAATGGTGATAATTGATAGAGAACACTAATCCTAAGGGTGAAATTGAAGATATTGAGTGGTAATACATTAAGAAATCTTTTGTTAACAAGTATTTCCATCAAAATATTCAAACAATAATGGAGGGATAATTCAAATAGTTGAATAAAAAGTAAGGAAAATTAATCACAACTTACGAACTCCACATGTATTTCAAGATGTGACTTCAATTTTATTATCAATAATGATAAAAAAAATTGATACATTCTATAATGGTTTAAAACCACACCTTTGAAAGGCTCTAGATATCCAAGGATTTGGGAGTTATGAAAAGTGTTTTTGTATGATCTCAAAGTAGTGGTGGATTTCATAGAATGGTCCCATGGTTATGGAGGTAAGAATAGAATAATGGATTTCAAAGATTCTGGGTCAAATGAAAATTGACGAAAGAGGATCCAACTACCCACATGTCAAAAATTTGGGAAGAGGAATCAATGTAATTGTCTCAAGGGGTGGGAAAATTCATTATTTGAGGGATATAAGGACACCAAAATCATAGGTTTTGATGAGAAATTAAGAATCTGTTCAACATGATGGATGGAAGTTAGAAACCTCATAATAAATCACTAATGTTTCAATGATTCATCTATAGAGAGCAAGGGAACTATGAAAGCCAGTGCACTAAACTATGTTTCCTCGAGGGTGATTAGCGTTAACAACCACCAAATCCAAAGGATAAAGGCAAACCATATTCCTTCACTATTGTAGAAGTGTAGTGTGAACATGATGTCATAAAAGGTAAACTTCATATTCACTCAAGAATGGAAAATGTTTTATCTGGTTCTTATTTTACTCTTTTTTTCATAAAATGAATGTTTTATAGAAGTGTTGAATCAATGCCTCAATAACTCAAGGTAGAGATATATGTAAAAACACCTGGGGGTGAAATCATTGCAACAAAAGTGTCGGACTCTTCTCCAGTTAGTCTATGTGGGAATATTCATCCAGAGAGTTGCGTAATACTTCCCTTGGTTGAATTTGAAGCTATAATTGGAATCAATTGTCTCTCATAATATATTTCACATATCAACTTTCATGAAAAGGAAGTTTGTTTTCAAATTATAAACCATATAAACCTCCTATAAAAATTCATGGAAGATCAAAAATCTCCATTGTAAGAAAACCTAAATGGTTTGGGTGTTGCTACCTTGTGAATAATCATATCATTACCAAATAGTTTAGTAATAGGAAGATATAAACCTAGAGGAAATTCCAATTTTAAGATAATATACTGATGCTTTTCTTAAATAGCTTCTTTGAATTCCCCTCGATCTTGAGGTATATTTCTCAAAAGAACTCACACCCGGAGTCATTGATATATCCAAATTCCCTTAGAGGATGGCTCCGATTGAACCAGAGGAGTTGAAGAAGAAGCTTCAAGATAATTTTAATAAAGGGGGCTCTAGTGTATCACCATTGGGGAGAAACAACATTATTTGTCAAGAATAAGGAAAGATCAATGTGGTTTTATATCAATTACTAAGAGATCAACAATATCACCATAATGAAAAAGTATCCCATGAAAATTATTCATGAATTGTTTGATCGACTAATAGGGTCTTCGTACATCTCAAATGTCGATCTTCATTCTGGATATCATAGGCTGAAGGTGATTAAAGAAGATACTTAGAAGGAGGTATTCTATACAATGTATGGGAACTATGAGTTCTAGTGATTCCATTTAGACTTACTAATTCCCCTACAATCATCATGGATTTGATTAATAAAGTCTTTAGATACTACCTACACAAATTTTTGGTAATGTTTATCGATAATATTATCATTTAATCCAATATAAATGAGGAACATGAAGAGCATCCAATTATTTTATTGGAAAAAATATAGAATTATAAAATGAATGCTAAGTTCAGAAAGTGTGATTTTTTTTGTAGAAAGTTGAATTCATGGGAAACATCATTAAAAGTGAGGGAATTTGTAAGGACCCATCAAAGATAAAAGAAATAAAGGAATGTCCTAGACATATTAGTTACATATAAATATGTTGTTTTCATGTCTTATCAAGGTAATACCAATGTTTTTTGAGACATTTATCATGATTTTATAACCCACTAACTGTGTCAACACAGAAAGGGGTAAAGTTTTTCCAGACAAAAAAATGTGAGGAATGCTTCAAGGTGCTTAAGAAGAGTATAATCCTTGAACATGTACTCAAACTACCATGGAGTGGAGAAGTTTTTTTGATATACATTTATTCTTCATATAAATTCATGGGTTTTATACTCATGTTGAATGATAAATTGATAAAAAATTCCTAACAAATGTTGAAGACCCATGATAAATACTACCTGATAAATCATCTGGGTTTTTTAGCTATGATCATTGATTTCAAAATATGGTGAAACTACCTATATGGTGAGAAGTTTTAAATATATACCAATCACAAGATTCTAATTTATATATTCACATAGATGTATCTCAACATTCATCAAAGAAGATTGTTAGATTTAATCAAGGACTTAGATTTCTCTATTCACTACCGTTCGAGAAAGGTGAAAAGGTGGTTGATTATCTTAGAAGAAAATAACTAGATACTTTATCCATGTTAAAAAATGATAAATAAACTATCTTCATTGATATTTAAAGGATGTATTTCGAAATAATAATGTATAGGAATACATCATACCTTTCCCAAATGCTTTTCCAACCATCTATCTAAGAGAGTATTTGGAGGCATAAAGGGATGATCTGAAGCTAAAAAATAAGCTGAAATAAGTAAAGGAAATATGTATAAGTTCCTTATCGATGGTGATGTAATGATTTATTCTATAACAAGGATTTTTTTGCCTTTATCACCTATGATAAATATGGAGTGGTTGGGTAATGTATATAGCTCATCATTTTCCATCAATCATGGATTTACCAAGATGCACCATGATCATTGAGAGCACTTCTGGTGGGATAACATGAAGAAAGATATTTAGGTGTATATTTCAAGGTTTTTGGTATGTCATCAAGTTAATGTAGAGCAATATAATTCCAAGTGGATTATTCAACAATTTCCTATACCCATGTGGAAGTGGGATAGCATCACCACATTCTTTGTCACTATTCTCCTAATGATATCTAAAGGAAATAATGTGATATGGATTTCGGTGGATCAAATCACCAAGATTACCCACTTAATTGGTATTTTGGAAGATTTATCTCTTAAACGACATGAAAAGATATATGCCATGGAAGTGGTGAGGCTACACAGGGTTCCACTTTTGATCGTCTCTGATCGTGATCCAAGATTCAAAAAAAATTATGGAAATTTCTTCAAAATTCAATGAATATTGAATTAAATTTCAGCACAACCTATCACCCCCCCAAAAAAATGTCTAATTTGAGAGGACTATTCAGACACTTGAGGAAATGCTTAGATCCTTCTCAATAGAATTCAATGGTTGATGGGATGATCATATCTCATTGGTTGAGTTCTCATAAAACAACAGTATCCACATATTTATTCAAATGGATCAATACGAAGATATATATGGGAAGTAATTTAGAACTAAAATTTATAGGTATGAAGTTGGATAATGAAAGATACTTGGTCATGATGTTTTAAAAGAGATGAAAGAGATGCCTCAAGCTATCCATTAACATATAAAAGCTACTAAGACTCTAAAAAAGACCTATAATGACAACCTTCTAATGGATTTTGAGTTTGATGTTGGAGAAAAGGTTTTCCTTTAAATATCACCATAGAAGAGAATGATATAATTTTTAAATAAATGGAATCATATCCCAAGTTATGTTGGCCCCTTTGAGATCCTTTATTGCATTGTAGTAGTGGCCTATATTCTTTCACTTCCATCTTGTATGGATCAAGTTCCTAACGTGTTACACGTATCAATCATGTGGAAGAACAAACCCAATCCTACATATATACTAAATCCAGATGTGTTACTACTAGAGAATGAACTCTCACATGAAGATCAACCAGTGAAGATCTTAGACTGTGCAGACAAAGTTATATAAAATAAGACATCACACCTTGTTGAAGTACTCTGGAAGAATATTATGTTTGAAGATGTGAAATGGGAAAAAAGGGAAATAATGAAACAAAGGTACCCCCATATATTCAAAACCAAGATTATGATTTGAAATTTTGGGGAAGAAAATTCTAAAGGGGGAATAATGTAACAACCTAGAGTTTATAAGTGATATTTTCTTCTTGAGATAAATATGGTTTATATTATATGAAATAGTTTTATAAACATATATATAATAAATAAATCGACAACAATTTATTTCATTAACAAAGATCATTACATTAGTCAACTATTAAAGAAATAAAAATTCAAAAAATTACAATTATAAAAAAAATAGAATAGCTAAAATAGGAAAATATGTATGTAATGACCCAGACCCGAACAGCCACCCGAAAAGTACTAAACGGGTCGGGTGTTAATACCTTAGGTGCACCTCCCTGAATGCTAAAGGCTACCGACTAGCAGCGAGGGTCTTATAGGTATAGTGGGGAGGATATACCCTATCAGAGGATAATAATTGTATTGGTCTGAGTATAATAATAATAATGCAATGGAATAAACGAATCAGTAGAATCAAACTAGACCGGTAGAGAGAAATCACATTCAAAATGGATAAATAGAAGAATCAATAAATATAAACAACAACAGTGGAAATAAACACAACAAAATTTTGATCACTTTTAACTACTACTGAACAACAAAACATGCATCCAAAGCAGGTCACAAATATCCATAGGTAAATGAGCCAATGGATAACCAACTGTAGCTACAAAACAAGTAAGCATGCTGATACAGGAAGGAACGCAACACAAAGTAAACTCTATCTAGGCAAGACCTCGAGGTCCATACCATCTATATGAGATAGCTAATGCAACCCAACTCCTGAAGCTGACCTATTTCCTGCACATAAAACCATAAAGTCTACATGCATCCCTAAGGGCCTGTCCAGGGTGTGAGACAAATCTCAATAGGATACCAACCAATGGTGCGTACCTAATATGAGTGTTTAAGAATGCATGCAGTTATAAGGAAAACAGTAAATATTACAATGCACAAATAATCATAACCCCGCTGGTGCTCAGCAGCCACCATGAAGTGTCACCTGCTTCGGCCAATGCCAGAATCTCTGTCATGTAACCTGACAATATGTGCCCCCTAACACTGTGTATCTCAAATACTGACATCCCGAAGGCACTCCAATAATAGTAACCCAGAGGAATAGTGATTTATGTCCTCAAATAAGTATCCAGAGGGACAGCAATGTATTCCCTCAAACAAAGTAACAGGAGGTATTGTGATGTCTTCCCTCAAATAAAGTAACCGAAGGAACAACGATATCTTCCCTCAAAATAACGGTGAGCCTATGACCCCAACCAGATAGCCTCAACGCTATCCCCTAAAGGCTCCTTTCCTTCCATGTGGATTCCTATGGAAAGCACCCCTAAACTATTTGTACCTTAACTGCAACTAACGGGGGCCTCTACCCACATGAGTGGTCAAAACCACCTCATCACTGAGTCTCTCTGTGTGCACACTACTCATAGTTCCGGGTGAGCGGTAATCACCAAAATATTACCCAAGCCACAATGTCTCTGACACCTCGTGTCCCTACGACCATGTCTCTCAAGTCTGATGGCCTTTCCATCCCAGTAACCCAGGCCATGCCCAACCTGACAGTCACCGTGCCTCAAGCTGACGCCCATGACGCCCAATCTCGTGGTTAGAACCACCCAATGTAACCCGAGTCAAACCAAACCTCTTCTCAACATCACTCAAGAATATCCAGGCCACGCCCAACACAACCCAAAGGGGTTCCATCACATGCAATCCAACAATTACATATAAAATCAAAAGAATCACTTTTAAACAGACAAAACAAACTAAACAGTTGAAATTACCTAACCAAGTGTCATCCCATACCAGCACTGATATCTTTAAAGTCTACAAAAATTTATACCAAGGTTTAATAAACAAAAATCTATAGTTTAAAACAATACAATTCAATTATAACCATTTTGGCATCCCCCAGCCAAAATTCCCCCAATGAGCAATGACCACTCGCCCGACCTCATTTAAGAAAAACATGTGGTAGGGCATACCCAAAGGTATCCCATAGGTGAAATACCAATTAAACATGAAATAACAGGTAAAACAGCATCACACTAAAAATACCTGAAAGTTCGCCAAAGGTCACACCACCCAAATTCTACGAAAACACAAAAAGAGGTATGCACCACCTACCTGAGACTCGTATGATGATACTCCTCTGATAATAGCCTTCAATTATATCTAAAACCCAGTTGATCTAAAAAAGAATCAAAACCTCTCAAACCACTATAAATCAACATAGAATATAAATCAAGAAGAAGGACTCAAGAGGAATCCAGGCCTTACCAAGGGGGTCCAATAGATCAAACAATGTTTGAATCAGACTTCGGATGAAGAAACGGGGAGGAATTGAAATCCCAGGTGGCTATTCGCGTCTCCCAGATGAAAACCACTACCCCATGCATCAAAATGGGGTTACTGCCCGTTTTAACGAAAAAAATAAAATACACGGCATGTAATTTAGGACTACATACCATGTATTATTTTATTGTTCATATAAAGGGTGATATTTCGTCAAGGATTTGTCGAATGACTACACAGCGTGTTCCTAATGGTACACAGCGTGTACTTCTTTACCCAACCGACATCCCCAACAGGCGATGTATATCCCAATACACGACCCCTCTACACGGTGTGTACAAATAGTACATGACATGTACTTTCTAGAAACATTCTACCCATCCAACAAGCTTTCACTCCATATACGGCCTCCACATGGTCAAGTGTACACAGCGTGTCGAGCAACACTACACGTCGTGTAGTAGGAAATTCCTACATGGTCATGACACGACATGTAATCGGTGAGCACACGGCCGGTACGTGCCTAACACATACACGGTGTGTACTTTAAAGTACATGGCGTGTAGTCTAGAAATTTCTAGAACTTCCTAGAATTTCCCAGTTTTCTTAGAAATAGGTCAAAAATTCAAACAGGGTCGGTATTTTGACCCGCTCCAAAACCCAGGTTCTAACAATATCCCCAACTTAGCATAGCTCATCCCCGAGCTATCAAAAGAAACCAAGAGATGGAACCATACATGCCACCCCGATCAATGTAACCCGGAATCTCTCATTATGAAAGGTTCTGGATAAATTCTTCAAGGGGCTCCCCACCACAGGAATTTCTTAACTCGGTCTCAATCATACAAAAATCAGCAAAGTAGGGGTTCACTAACCTACTTCTAGACTCATGGTCCTCTCGTGAGGCATCATCACCCCTGAACCTCATTGGTGCTCATGTGTTGTTTCTGACACCCAACATATCTCGCACTACATCGATGTCTGCCTCCATGAGGTCCTGCATCCCATGAATGCCCAAAATGAAACTAGAGCCTAGAACCTCATGTAACCTCCATCCTCGATGCCCCGATGCCCATGACACCTCAAGTAACCTTCATCCTCAATGCCCCAATACCACTCATATCATACATATATATATAAATATATCACACACCCAATATGGCACCAATCCCACTGACCAGCACCTAGTCAGTCCACATGAATCCAGTGCAATTCGGGCACTCAAAACAGACATGCTTTAACAGGTACCGCCAAAGGAAAATGAGAACGTCACGACCACTCTCGCGTTGTACCTCTAACCATCATTGGCTCACTAGTATGCTCAGCACTTGGAAGCTCCACGGAGTGCACCTATCCTGAAGTACGGCTACCTAAAGCATGACCTCCCTATGGTGTTTCTCCAGTAACCGGCCACTGACCCCTCAGCTGAGTCCCACTATCTCTACCGTGTCCTCTACGTGTAGCTAAACCTCAAGTACCCTCTCCTGGTACCGAACCTAAACCAAATCGAGATGCCACCGTCTTCCCTGGTCCCTGTCTACCAGCTATCTGAGAAGGCTGCATGTAGAACCTCTCAGGATGACCAACCTGTCCACATGTCGGACACTCATTTGGTGGCCTATCGCACTGAGTCTGAACATGTCTTGTCTATCCCCATTGAAATAAAACCACTGAATAACTACTATGAGGTGGTCTAGATGAGTCTTTCTCTTGACTTTCCTACTGGAACTCATCCCTTCCTCGCTTCCTGCTATCTGAACCATCACCTGAAGCTGCCGCCTAGCCAACTTGGGGCATATCCCTCTGATTTCCCTCCGCAATGAGCGCCTGATTTACCAACTCTAAGATTGAACATAGCATGAAGATATTTACCTAGATCCTAATGGCATGTTGTAAGACATACTCAAATAACCTCACCCTTTATGCATGATCACCTACCATATCAGTTGCAAAGCGAGACAGCTCAGTGAAAGTAGATGCGTAGTCCATGATGGACATGTCTCCGTGGTGAAAGCTCAAGAACTCCTGAGCTCTCTCTACCCTTAGTGTCTCTAGGTAAAAGTTCATGAAAAAACTATCCTTGAAGTATTTCCATGATATTCCCTCAAGGATACGAGCCAGAAAATGGACATACCACTAACGCCTCACCGGCCCTCTCAGCATGTATGTTGCTAGCTTGAACCTCCACCCTGGAGGCGTCTCGAGCTGCTCAAAGATCATCATCATGCTCTCTATCTAGTTCTCAGCTGCCTGCGGACCACCCTCACCCTGAAAAAGTGGTGGGTGTTGCGACTGGAACAGTAGCATCAGATATTCCATAGATGGCTATGTACCCTGCGCACCTCTGTCAATCCCTTGCAATACACGTACCGGGCTAGCTCGGAGGTGCTCGTCGAGCCATGGTCCGAACGCTGCCAAACCCGCCTGCTGTCCTAGCTGCACTAGATCATGAACCTTTCCCTATCCCTAAACCTGTACCTGCTACTCATGCTCTGCCTGTACTGGATCCTGAACCTGATCCTGCTTCTACGACACTATACCATCTCCCGCCTGATGCTCCATCTGATTCGACTAAAAGTAACCCGCTGAATACCATAAATAATCAGACATCTCATATATATATATAACAATATTTATTCAAAGAAGATAAGGGAAGTCGTAAAGAGGAAGCATACAAAACTACCCTTACTCTCCCCTATCGCAGCCCATTCCCACGGTATCCCAACCTCATGGCCTCCTTACCCGCTCTCAACAGATCCAAGTATCAAATGTACCTCGGGCCATGCTCGTCCTGACAACCAACGTTTCCTCAAACCAATGACCGAGTCACCCAATCCTAGTGCTCAAAATAACCTCAACCATAGTACTTACCTTCTCATACAAGATCCAGACCCAAATACCCTACCACATGTAATTCTACAAATATACAAAGCACGACATAACACATTGAAATAAACAAACAATTATATCAGTAATTTCACCTATTCACATTTTAAAAGAATAAAAAACATGGAAA
This sequence comes from Viscum album, assembly GCA_963277665.1. Lineage (NCBI taxonomy): Eukaryota > Viridiplantae > Streptophyta > Magnoliopsida > Santalales > Viscaceae > Viscum > Viscum album. Next base: position 711,980,338 of record OY728167.1, on the reverse strand, counting down.
TTGATATTATTCACATGGCATTATCACTTCAAAAAGCATACATGTAGTTATGAAATTGAAATACCCTAAAAATGTGCCTATCAAAATCCAAACAAACAAGCCTTGCCATATCGGGCCAAGGTCCAATTCTACGTTACCATACCGGGTCAAGGGTTACATATCACAATCAATAAAATCACACACCAAGTGAACCACAGAGGTGGAAATCCTATAAACTCTAATATGAGAAAAAACAAAATACCAATTCCAACCCAAGGCAACTTGGTCCATCACTCGTACCTTGGGATACAGGCACCAAAGCGTAATCTAGAAACCCAGTTCCTGTAACAACCTGTCTCTTGTCTACCATATCCCAAATAGTAAAACCAATAGAAATAAAAAGAGAAGTCTCATTCTCATTAGTATCCAGCAAAAAAAGCTACAAAATACTTGTCATGAACTCCTATGATACAACTTTGTAATGACCCGGACCTGAACAACCACCCAAAAAGTTATAAATGGGCTGGGTGTTACTACCTTAGGGGCACCTCCCCGAATGCCAAAGGTTTCCGACTAGCAGTGTGGGTATTATAGGTATAGTGGGGTGTCTATACCCTCTCCAAGGATAATAATGGTACTGGTATGAGTATAATAATAATAATGCAGCGGAATAAATGACTCATCAGACTCAAACCAATCCAGCAGAGTGGAAGCACATTCAATATCGATAAACAGCAGAAGCAATAAATATAAACAAAAACATCAAAAATAAACACAACAACATCCTGATCACTTGTAACTACTACTAAACAACAAAACAAGCATCCAAAGAAGGTCACACATATCCATAGGTAAAAATTCCAATGGCTAACCAACTGTAGCTACAAAAAAAAGTAAGCATGTTGATACAGGAAGGAACGCAACACAAAGTAAACTCCATCTAGGAAAGACCTCAAGATCTATACCATCTGCATGCAATAGCTAATACAAACCAGCTCTTGAATCTGACCTCTTTCATGCACGTAAACCCATAAAGGCTACACGCATCCCGAAGGGACCATGCATGGTGTTAGACGAATATCAGTAGGATACCACCCAACGGTGCGTACCTAATATGAGTGTTTAAGAAGGAATGAAGTTATAAGGAAATCAATAAACAGTACGATGCACAAATAATCATAACCCCACTGGTGCTCAGTAGCCACCATGAAGTATCACTTGCTTTGGGAAGCACTAGAATCTCTATCATGTAACCTTGCAACATGAGCCACTGACACCGTGTGTCTCAAATAACGACATCCCAAAGGCACGCCCAACAATAGTAACATGGAGGAATAGTGATTTTTGTACTCAAATAAGTATCTGGTGGGAAAACGATGTCTTCCTTCAAAAAAAGTAACCTGAGGGACAATGATGTTTTCCCTCAAACAAAGTAACTGAACGGACAATGATGTCTGCCCTCAAAATAATGGTGAGCCTCTACCCCCAACCCGATAGCCTCAATTCTATCCCCTGAAGACTACTCACCTTCCACCTGGCTTCCTACAACAAGCACCCCAAAACCAATAGTACCTAAACTGCAACTAACGAGGGCCTCTACCCACACAAGTGGTCAAAACCACCTCATCACGGAGTCTCTCTATATGCACACTACTCATAGTTCTAGGTGAGCTGTAATCACCAAAATAGTACCCATGCCACAACGTCTCTGACACCTCGTGTCCCTATGACCATGTCGCTCAATTCTGATGGCCTTGCCATCTGAGTAACCTGGGTCATGCCCAACCTGACAGTCACCCTGCCTCAAGCCGACGCCCATGACACCCAATCACATGGTCATAACCACCCAATGTAACCCGGGTTATACCCAACCTATGATCAACATCACTCAAGAATATCTGGTCCATTCCCAAAACAACCTAAAGGGGTTGAAGCACATGCAATCTAGTAATTACATATAAAATCAAAAGAATCACTTTTAAATAGGTAAAACAAACTAAACAATTCCAATTCCCAAACCAAGTGTTGTCCCATACCATCACTAAGGTCTTTAACGTATCCAATAATTTATATCATGGTTTAATAAACTAAAATAAATAGTTTAAAACAATAAAATTCAATTATAACCATTTTGGCATCCCCTGACAAAAATGACCCAATGAGAAATGACCACTCGCCTGGCCATGCTCATGAAAAACATGTAATAGGGAATACCCTAAGGCATCCCATAGGTCAAATAAAAATTAAACATGCAATAACAGGTAAAAATGGGTCCCGCTCAAAATACCTGAAAATGCGCCAAAGGTCGCGCCACCCAAAGTCTTCAAAAACACAAAAAGACGTATGAACCACCTACCTGAGACTCATACAATGATACTCCTATGATAATAGCCTCCAATTAGGTATAAAACACCATATATCTACAAAATAATCAAAACCTCTCAAATCCATATAACACGTCTAAGAATAGAAATCAAGAAGAATGGATCAAGAGGACTCAAGGCCTCACCGAGGGGGTTCCAATGGATCAAACAGTGTTTGAATCTAACTTCGAACAAATAAATGGGGATTAATTGAAATCCTGACCATCTATTCACGTCTCCCAGAAGAAACCCACTTCCCCCTACCTCAAAACAAGGCTAATACCCGTTTTAAAGAAAAAAAGAAAATAAACAGCATGTATTTTAGGACTACATGTCATGTATCAGTTTACTATTCATATAACAGGTAATATTTTGCCGAGGATTTGTCCACTGACTACAGGGCATGTACCTAGTGGTACATGTCGTATACTTCTCTACCCATCCGACATCCCCAAAACTCCATGTATATCCCCATACATGGCCCCTCTACACGGCGTGTACAAATAGTACACAATGTGTACTTGCTAAAAACATTCTACCCAACCAACAGGCCTAAACACCATGTATGGCCTCCACACGGTCAAGTGTACATAGCGTGTCGAGCAACACTACACACTGTGTAGTAGGAAATTCATACACGGTCATCACATAACATGTACTCGGCGAGCACACGACTTGTATAAGCCTAACCCATACACGACGTGTACTTTAAAGAACACGGTGTGTAGTCTAGAAATGTCCAGAACTTCCCATACTTTCCCAGTTTTCTCAGAAACAAGTCACAAATTCAAATAGGTTCGGTATTTTGACCCGTTTCAAAAACCTGGGATCTTACAATCTCCCCATCTTAACATATCTCATCCCCGATCTATCAAACGAAACCTAGAGATTGAACCGTACATGCCACCCCGATCAAAGTAACTCGGACTCTCCCATTCTCAAAGCTTCTATATAACTTTCTCAAGGGGCTCCCAACCTTAGTAATTTCCTAACTCGGCCTCAACCCTACAAAAATCAACAAATCAAGGGTTCACTAACTTTTTTCTAGACTCATGGTCCTCTCATGATGCATCATCACCCCTGCACCTCATTGGTGCTCTCGTGTCACTTCTAACACCCAACGTATCTCGCACCGCATTGATTTCCACCTCCACGAGGTCCTGCATCCCATGGATGCTCAAAAAAATGGTACCTAGCACCTCAAGTAACCTGCATCCTCAATGCCCCGATTCCCATGAAACCTCAAGTAACCCGCATCCTCGATGCCCTGATGCCACACATCTCATACATATACATATAAATATATCACACACCCGATATGGCACCAATCCCACTGACCAGCATCTATTCAGTCCACATGAATCACGTGCACTTCATGCACTCAAAACAGACATGCCTCAATAGGTCACACCAAAGGAAAACAAGAAAGTCATGACCACACTCGCGGTGTACCTCTAACCATCGTCAGCTCACTAGCCTGCTCATCCCCTAGAAGCTCCACAGCATGCACTTGGCTTAATGTACAACTTCCTGATGCCTGAACTCCCTATGGTGCTACTCCAGTCACCGACCACTGACCCCTCAGCTTAGTCCCACTGTCTCTACCGTGTCCTCTAGGTTCAGATGAACCTCGGCTACCCTCTCCTGGTACCGAACCTGATCCAACTCCATATGCCACCGTCTGTCCTGGTCCCTTTCTACCAACTGTCTAAGAAGGATACCTACAGAACCTCTCATGATTCCCCACCTTTCCACATGCCCTACACTCTTTTGGAGGCCTATCTCACTAATTCTGATCATTGCCTTGCTATCCACACTGAAATCAAACAACTAAATAACTACTACGAGGTTGTCTAGATGTGTCTATGGCCTACCTGCCCAGCTGAAACTCATCTCTTCCTCTCTTCATGCTATGTGAACCATCACATAAAGCTTCCACCTGACCAACTTGGGTCCTATCACTCTGATTTCCCTCCACTATGAGCACCTAATTTACCACCTCTAAGAATGAACCCAGCCTGAAGATATTTACCTGGATCCGAATGGCGTGTCGTAATCCATCCTCGAAGCGCCTCACCCTTACGGCATCATCTCTTACCATACTAGGTGAAAAGCGATATATCTTAGTGATAGTAGCTGCGTAGTCCATGACGGACATGTCTCCCTGCTAAAGGCTCATGAACTCTCAATATCTCTCTACCCTCAGTGTCTTTGGGTAAAAGTGATCAAAAAACCTACCCTCTATGTCTTTCCATGCTAGTACTGCATGAATTCAAGCCTAAACCTACACATCCCACCAATGATTCGTCGATCCTCTCAGTATTTATGTCGCCATCTTGACCCCCCACCCTGGAGGCATCTCGAGCTGCTCAAAATCATATGCATGCTCTCTATCCAATTCCCAGCCACCAGCGGACCACCCTCACCCTGAAAAAGTGTCGGGTTCTGCGACTAGAACTCCCATGTCAGATATCCCATAGGTGGCTTTTTACCCTCCGCAACTATTCCAATCCCCTGGAAGACACATACCAGGCTAGCTCGGAGCTGCTCGTCGAGCCATGGTCTGAATGCTACCAAACCCGACTGTTGTCCTGCACGCACTAGATCTTGAACCTGTCCCTATCCCTGAACCTGTACATGTGGCACATGCTCTTCCTGTACTGGATCCAGAACCTGATCCCGCACCTGCGGCACTATACCATCTCCCACCTGGCGCTCTATCTGAGTCGACTAAAAGGAACCCGCTGAATACCTTAAATGGTCATACCACTCATATATATATATATATATATATATATATATAACAATATATATTCAACGCAAATAAATAAAGAAGTAAAGAGGCAGCATAAAATATCTACCCTTACTCTCGCCTATTGCAACCCATTCCCACAACATCCTGACCTCATGGCCTCCTTACCCGCTCTCAATAGAGCCAAGTATCAATTGTACCTCATGCCAGGACCGTCCTGACAACCAACATTGCCTCAAACCGATGATCGGGTCGCCCAATCAAAATCACCTCTACCATAATACCTACCTGCTCAAACAAGAGCCAGGCCCAAATACCTTGCCACATGCAATTCAACAAATATACAAATCATGGAATAACACATTGAAATAAACAAACAATTATATCAGGAATTTCACCGATTCACATTTCAAAAGAATACAAAATAGGGAAATTGATATTATTCACATGGAATTATCACTTCACAAAGCATACGTGCAGTTATGAAATTGAAATACCCTAAAAATGTGCCTATAAAAATCCAAACAAACAATCCTTGCCATACCGGGCCAAGGTCAAATTCTCCCTTACCATACCGGGTCAAGGGTTATATATCAAAATCAAAAACATCACACACCAAGTGATCCACCGAGGTGGAAATCATATAAACTGTAATCTAACCACAAAAAAACAACAATTCCAACCCAAGGCAACTTCGCTTCAGTGTGCATCAAGAGGTTCGGTGATGGCTTATGGGTTCGGTACCGATCTCAGATGTCTTTCAGTTTTGGATGCATTCAGATGAGGCTCACCGTCTTATCTGCAACAACTCAAAGGGGGGAGTTTTTCATTCGGTTTTCATTGTTTGATTTTGGTGCACTATTGAAGTTCTTGTGGCAGTGTCATGGCTTGAAGGGCATCTGGTATTCCTGCTGCTCCCTTTTCCATTATGCGGGTTGACTGATTTGGATGTTGGGGTGGGTTATTCCGTGGTTTTGATCTAATCCTCTTTATCACAGAGTGGCGTTGCCGGCTCAGATCTTCCTGGTTCCCCTCAACAGCGATTCTCCATCGACGTGCTGTTGGATCTTCCGGTCCTGGGTGACGAAGATCTAGCTTCATTTTCTTTGGTTTGTCATCCATTTCGGGTTGTTGCGGATGTGTTTAGAGTGTGCCTTGTGGTTGTGACGAGGCTCTTCTGGTCTCGGTTCCAGTAGTGATTTGCTTCACTTGCAGTTGAATTTGTCACTTTGGAATGGTTTATTTCTAGAATCTCCACATTTGGATGGGTGTTGGTGCTTGGAATGCTTAGATTTTGAGGAATTTTTTAGGGTTTTGATGTGTTGAAGTTGTTTTGTTTTTTTGGTTCGATTCTAGAGGTGGGACAGTGCAGCTGGTCTCGATCACTTGGAACAATCCCAGAGGAGGATCCAGAGATATTAGTTTAGCTTTTCAGATCATTTTGGATTCAGTCATTTGAGAGGGTATGACGTCTTTCATCGGATCTGGCCTGTGCTTTCACACAAGACACTTTCTATCTAGTTAGCCTTGCAATGTTGGAGTGCTTCAACTTGTCTTTATGAAGGGGTGGGGTTTTCTATGGTTTTCATTTTGGTTTTCACTCTCTTTGTCCTTCGGATGTGTTTGTCCTAAGTCCATGAAGTCCATTGGGTTTCCCCCTTTATCCCTTAAAAGGGGGATTTATCAATAATAATAATAATATTTGAAGTCCCTCGGGTCGTTGGGATGAAGTCTCAATCTCATTAGTAGCCAAAAAAACACTGCTACTAAATCCCTATCAAGAACACCTCTGATACCACTTTGTAACGACCCGGACCAGAACAACCACCCGAATACTGCTAAATGGGTCGGGTGTTACTACCTTAGGTGCACCTACCCGAACGCCAAAGGTTTCCGACTAGCAGAGAGGGTCTTATAGGAATAGTGGGGAGGCTATACCCTCTCAGATGATAATAATGGTACTGGTCTGAGTATAATAATAATAATGTAGCGGAATAAACGACTCATCATACTTGAACCCGACTCGTAGAGCGAAAGAACAATCAATATCAACAAACAACATAATCAATAAAAATAAACAAAAACAGTAGAAATAAACACAACCACATGCTAATCACTTGTAACTACTGCTGAAAAACAAAATATTCATCGAAAGCAGGTCACACATATCCATAGACAAAGGGGCCAGTGGCTAACCAACTGTACCTACAAAACAAGTAAGCATGCTGATAGAGGATGGAATGCAACACAAAGTAAACTCTAGCTAGGCAAGACCTCAAGGTCCGTACCATCTCTATGTGATAGCTAATGGAGCCCAACTTCGTAAGCTGAACTCTTTATTTCACGTAAAACCATAAATTCTACACGTGTCCTGAAGGGCATGTGCAGTGTGTGAGATGAATCTTCGTAGGATACCTCCCAATGGTGCGTACCTAATATGAGTGTTTAAGCAGGCATGACGTTATAAGGAAAACAATAAACAGTTCGATGCACAAATATTCATAACCCCACTGGTGCTCACCATCCACCATGAAGTGTCACATACTTTGGGAAACGCCAAAATCTCTATCATGTAACCCGGCACCATGTTCCCCCTGACACCGTGTGTCTCAAATACCGATGTCCCGAAGGCACACCCAACAATAGTAACCTGGAGGAACAAATATGTCTATCCTCAAATAATTAGTCGGAGTGACAATGTAGTCTTCTCTCAAACAAAGAAACCGGAGGGACAGCGATGTCTGCCCTCAAACAATGTAACCGAAGGGACAACGATATCTTCTCTCAAAATAATGGCGAGCCTCTACCCCTAACCTGATAGCCTCAACAATATCCCCTAAAGGCTCCTCACCTTCCACGTGTCTTCCTACGGCAATAACCCCAAATCAAATAGTACCTAAACTGCAACTAACAGGGGCCTCTACCCACACGAGTCATCAAAACCACCCTATCATGGAGTCTCTCTCTGTGCACACTAAACATAGTTCCGGGTGAGCGGTAATCACCAAAATAGAACCCATGCCACAATGTCTCTAACACCTCGTGTCCCTTCGACCATGTCGCTCAAGTATGATGGCCGCTCCATCTAAGTAACCCAAGCCATGCCCAACCTGACAGTCACCCTGCCTCAAGCCGACGCCCATGATGACCAATCTCGTGGTCAGAACAACCCAATGTAACCCGGGTCAAACCCAACCTGTGATCAAAATCACTCAAGAATATCGGGGTCACTCCCAACACAACCCAAAGGGTTTCCAGCACATACAATCGAGCAATTACATATAAAATCAAAAAAAATAACTTTTAAACATGCAAAAAAAACTAAACATCTGAAATTCCCTAACCAAGTGTTCTTCCATACCGACACTGAGGTCTTTAAAGTATCTACCAATTCATATCAAGGTTTAATAAACTAAACTCAATAGTTTAAAACAATACAATTCAATTATAACCAATTTGGCATCCCCCATCCAAAATTCCCCAATGAGCAGCAACCACTCGCCTGACCCTACTCAAGAAAAACAGGTAACAGAGCATACCCAAAGGCAAGCCATAGGTCAAATAACAATTAAACAGGAAATAAAAGGTAAAAAAGGGTCACACTCAAAAGACCCGAAAACGCGCCAAAGGTCGCACCACCCAAATTCTGCAAAAAAAAAGAGGTATGCACCACCTACCTGAGACTCGTACGATGATACTCCTCCGATAACAGCATTAAATTAGGTCTAAAACGTGGTAGATCTACAAAAGATTCAAAACCTCTCAAACCCATATAACTCATCTTAGAACAGAAATCAAGAAGAATGGCTCAAGAGGAATCAAGGCCTTACTAAGGGGGTTCCAATGGATCAAATAGTGTTTTAATCTGACTTCAAATGAAGAAAGTGGGATGAATTGAAATCTCGGCTAACTATTTATGTCTCCCAGACAAAACCCACTGCCCCAGCCTCAAAACGAGGCTACTGACCATTTTAACGAAAAAAAAGATAACACATAGCGTGTACTTTAGGACTACATGCCGTATATCATTTTACTGTTCATACAACGAGTGATATTTTTCTGAGGATTTGTCGACTGACTACATGGTGTGTACCTAGTGGTCCACGGCGTGTACTTCTATACCCATCTAACATCCCCAAAACTCCATTTATATCCCCATACATGGCCCCTCAACATGGTATGTACAATTAGTACATGGCATGTACTTGCTAAAAATATTCTACCCATACAACAGGCCTTCATGCCATGTATAGCCCCCACATTATCAAGTGTACACGGTGTACCGAGAAACACTACATGTTGTGTCATAGGAAATTCCTACATGGTCATCACACGACATGTACTTGGTGATCACACTGCGGATACACGCCTAACCCATACACAGCTTGTACTTTAAAGTACACTGCGTGTAGTCTGTAAATTTCCAGAACGTCTCATACTTTCCCATTTTTCTCAGTAAGAAGTCAAAAATACAAACAGGGTCGAGATTTTGACCCACTCAAAAAACCTGGGTTCTTACAATTTATGTCCCTAATTTTTTAAAGACATCACACCCATTTCCAATTCTATAGAGATGAAGAAAAATATTAGTAAACCGACGAAAATCATAGAAAATGAAAATATATCAAAATGGGAGGAATTTTAATAACAATTAAGTGAAATAAAGAAGTGATTCTTATATGAGTTAATCTAACTATTATAATAGTAATGACACCACTAGACTAGTAACCTAACTATTTGGAATAGTAACATGACCATTGAGAATAGTAACCTAACCATTAGAATAGTGATTTTACCTAAAATAATAAATTGCTATTTAAATAATATTTTTCGTTATTAATTTTAGTAAATATAAATATTATAATTCCAAAAAGATAAATATCATGATTTAAAGAGTCAATGAAAATATAATCAAATTTTTAATAAACTATATTTTAAATTATTTAAAAAATGAAATAATTTTTATTAAAAAAGGTAAAATTACAAATTATAAAAATTTATTTTGATAAAAATAATATAATTTTTGAAATAATTATGTCAAAATTTTCTTTTGGTTATTTTTGGTACTTTTATAAAATAATTCAATTTTTTAGTGAATACTAAAAATTCATTTCTTCATGTAACTAATGTATCTCATTTTACATCATTCATGATATAATAATGAACCAATTATTTATAGAAATTAAGTTTCATCCATGGTATATTTAATTTTATAAATGATTCATTAAAATTAATTAAATATTATTTCCAAACCTAAAAAGCACTTTCCGAAACTATAGTCAAAAGTGATCCTTTAAAATAACCATTTTCCATTCTTTCCACATTCCTTTTTAATAAACTAATAAACTATATTATAAAGGGTATTTTAATTCTTAATCCCATTATATTATATTTATATATGATTTATAATGTCAAAAATTAACTATTACCTAATTTAACATTCAAATATTAATTTATTTAACATTTTATTCTAAAAATTCCACTCTCCTCATATATAAATAACCTAACTCCATCCCCTTGGAAAACCAATCATACCCCATGTTCCAAAGGAAAAAATCATCCAAAATCTTTCTTATCAAGCCCCTTATAATTATTAGGTAATTTCTGGTGTAATCCCCTCTAAACACCATTGGATTTTTAGTGTCATGCAGGAGAATCTATACAAAGGATTGAGTTTTGAATAACTGTACTTTTTTTTATATTTTATTTCTTTTTTTCAACATCCCTTTCAAAATAGAAACATATAAGTTCAATTAAAAAGTTTTTTTGCATTATATTAATGATTCTAACCTATTTTATGTATCATATTTATGATATATAAAAATTTCATACCTCCCTTTCTCGTTATCCTGACAATGTTCCGTCAAAATTCGGTTAACCACCTACGAAGATGTTTTGAGGTCAAAACTTTTAAAATCCATAATGGATGGATATTATGATAATATATAAAAATATAACTATATGTATTATATGTTTCTAGATTTAATTATTCTTATTCTAAAATTAAATTTAACACAATAATATAATCGAGGAAAAATAGGAAATGATTATGTAAAACAAGATATCAAAATGACTACCCTATAACCAAGTAAATAAATAAATATAATAAAATTCATATAATTTGAAAATTTGCGTAAAATTTTCAATAATAAATTTTTTGGATCAATTCCATAATAAATATATTTTTATTATTCAAGATCGAAAAATGCTACAAAATAAACTGGGAATTCTGTTATGGGGATTCTCAAACCCAACTCCCTTTCATTGGGTCTTCCCCCTTTCATATAATTTTTTGTATGGATACTCCCTTAATTCTTCTTAAATACCATTTAAATATTATTTCCTTTCCTTTTTTGGGATATACATGTTTCTATATTTATTTTTAAGAAAAATATAATGATTTTATAAATAAGATTGTTTCCATAGAAAACACATCAACTCCTCATCTTTTGTTTCTTACCCAAAGAAAAATGATCTTTTATTCCAATGTATGATATACATCTTTCATTTGATACCCCAAATCTTATTTTTTGTAAGTATGTTTGATGAGATCTTTATGAAATCGATTACATTACATGGGTTATATCATGACTATGATTGTTATACATTTTTTGTGGCATGAATGATTATGTAAATATTAATATGTGATGGGTGGGCCTTGAATTATTTATCTCTCAAATGCATTGGGGTATGTTATGTATCTAATTAGATAATTTTAACTATTCATAAACACGATTCAATATTTTTTCACAATGATGATGTTATAATTTTTCACATATTCCATGAGTTAACATGATGCTAGTTTGATTCACAACTCTGTCATATTTGAACACAATGACATGATGTTTCATTTTAATACATTTCCATATTCCATTCCTTTATCACAAGTTTCCCTTAGGATTTTTAGGGAGACTTTATGCTTATGATATGATGATAATTATTATGCTAACCCATGTCATATTGACTCATGTCCATTATTCAGCCTCTCACATGACCTTTATCTCACCCCTTTATTTCATTTATTTCCTCAGTTAATTACATGTACTAAGGAGAACACAATTTTTTTAATAATAAATAATATTATGTTTAAATAAATTTTTATGTTTTATTATGTACAAGGTATGTATAATCATAATTTTCCCATGACACTAAACCTTTTGATCATGGATTTGTATCTCTATTTTTTTGTTTATCTTGAAAATTATTTAATAGTTATGTAAAAAAAATGTGGGTTGCTATGTATTTTTTATTAATAAGATCATAGAATAAACTGGGTTTCTCATTAATCCTGATTCAAGTACATGTAATCTCAAATGAACAAAAATATTTCATGGAAAAAAGTGAGTGGTTTTAAGATGAGAAACAAGAGAAATACAAAATAATAATAGGCACAATATAATGACATAAGAGTGTGGAATAAACATAAGAATAGAAGTATTATTTCAAGGATTTTCAAAAATACATTCATAATATAGTAGTACTTAGAAAATATGTAATATCCAAATAATATAAAAAGAATAATTATGTTTGATAGCATATAAAATATGAAATAATGAGTGTAATAAAACCCCAAAAATTATTATTTAACCATTGTAACCTAGAAATTAAATTGGTGGTTTTGAATACGATTAAATAATTTTTGAAATATATATTTAAAAGTTCTAATCAATACATATATATTTTTTAATAATCATTAAATAAGTAATCATTTTTTTAGCAATGTTATTTTATTCATAAAAAAATTAAAAATATTTTTATTGTATTTTGTGAGTGAATATTATAATTATTTTTTGGATCTTTTGGGAATTTTATTAAATTAAATGACTATAATTATTTAACTAATCGTATTAAAATTATCTCTGGTTGAGATTTTTATTTTTATTTTAAAAGAATTTATTTTTCATTGAATACTAAAAAATTATGATTTTTTTAAAAAATTTAAAAGTAAAATTCTATTTTTGATTAATTTTAAAATTTTAATATTTTATTTTTATTAAAAAAATCATATTATGGTTTTTAAATGAATTTTATATCTGAATTTTTTATAAAAAGTTTTATATTTAAAATGATATTTCTTTGAAAACATTGTTATCTTATTTTCCAGTTTTATTTTAAATTAAACTATGAAATTTAGTTTTTTAAAATTTTAAAAAATTCATTCAAAATTTGGAATCTGTGGATCCAAATTTGGAAAATATTTCTCTTTTATTTTTCATCAATATGAATAGTAAATTTGGTAATTTTTTTTACCAGAGTAAAGCCTAAATCGGGTAATTAAAGTGAAAAAATAAAATGATAATGATTATACAATGACCCTCACACTTAAATTATTATTTTTCATTATTATAATTCATCCATAATCATCCATGAATCAGTTATATGGCATTTTTTATCCATTTGGATGTGGTTATACATATTATAATTGTTTATTTAAAGAAAAGTAAAAAAAATCACAATATTCTTTTAATAAATATAATAGGTTTAGCATGGGGATAAAAGGAGGTTCCATTAAATAAAAATAATTATTTTGAAAATTAAATAGTTTATATTCTTCATATTAATTTATTTTCAATTTTTAGTGAATAAATAATCACCTTAAATGTCAACACAATGTCGACGTAGTAATTCTTCAATTAATGGAAAAATCAAATAAAGAATAATAAAAATATTAAAATAAATATAATATGAGATAATTAATGTGATTCAAGAATTATATAGTGTAAAAAAGACATTCTAAGGATATAATAAAATATTTTTTGGAATTTAAATTTTATTATTGATGTTATTAATGTCAATGTAAGGAATAGTTCTAAAAATTGACCTTAATGATATTTTAAAATAAATAATCTTTTATTAAATGATATAAAATTACTAAAAATATTATATTTGGAAACATTTATAGTATATAGTTTATTATATCATCCATGATCCATTTATTGTTTGTTTTTCCATTTATAGTAACTATATTTATCCTAATTTAGTAAAAAAATTGTTGTTAGAGTAAGATAAAAAAGGGTTAACGCGGGGTTAAAAACGATAAGGGTAAAAACATAGTTAATACCATTGTAATATTTATTAGATAAATTTTATTTTACTGTTATCATCATAGGATCTAAATTTAATTATAATGGAATCTTTTCCAACAAAATAACTTGTATATTATTTAATTCAGTGAAAGTTACAAATTGTCGCCATCTTTGTTTTAATATATATTTTATGTCCACATAATGACAAAATATTATTATGAATTTATATAAGTGTCTATTTTTATATTAATAAAATTATTTTCATGATATAATGTATTTTATTATTTTTAGACATTATATACTTTCCTTAATTTCTTATACAACATTGATGCTGTATTTCATCAATTACTAAAACATATAATAAAATAATATAAAAATATTAAAAGAATATAACTTAAGTGAAATAAATATTTAATTGGATTTAAAAGTTTATTATAAAATATTAATGTTGTGTTCAATTATTAGATTCAAATTTTAAATTTCTCTTTATATCTTTTATTTCAAATTAAGTGAATAGTGTCTAAATTGGAAAAATTGAAATTTTATGTGAATAATTTTTTAAAAATTACATAAAAATAATAAAAATATAAGAAAAGAAAAACATTTATAATATATGGTTTAAAATCTAATCCTATAACCATTTATAAGTTGTTTGGAACCATTTTTATTGATAATAAATTTATTATACATTAATCTTTTGTGAAATTCCAAAAGTTTCCCAACCTTAATTATAAAAGGGAATATACTCCCTCAATTTTTAAACCACATTGAGCCTTCTAGATGAACAATAATATTACAATTTACCTTCTCAAATTCCATATCAAAATAATAGATGTTTTTGGCTTCCCAAAATTCCATCCCTAGAGCCCTTGGGAGGAGATCTAAAGGAGTTGTTTTGAAGAATAGTTAATCACCCAAATCGATCACTTTCTTTTTATACTCTTCTTAAAATCCTATAAATCATGGTTATTTACTATAAAATAATAAATTATGCATCCTAAATATTGTTAAATGTTATTATGATTATGAAAACACCATTATACACCTCCTCTCGCATCAAATCAGATGTGAAAGTATTACTCATGTGTATGTACGACTTACCAACTCCACGTTGCAATATAATTCAATTTTCATCACCATAAATTTTGGATATGTATTGTTATGGTATTAATGTTTAAATATTATATTTATGACAGAATTATACTTCTTTAATTATAATATCATGTGCATCATCTTACTTTCTAAGCATTTGAAAAAAGATAATGACATTTTTGCATACGTGTGTACTACCACCTCTATAAAGGGATGCTATTACTTTTTTCATTTATATTTTACATGGATTTTAATGATCAAGAACTAAAATATTATATATGAGATATATGTAACAATAATGATCATATAGAGGTTATTTAATATTAACCTTTCTTTCATTCCTTCCATTGAAATATGAAAATATCGTTCATGCGTATGTAGGGTATACTGTCTCCATGAATGATGTAATTAATTTTTATATATCTAAATTTTATGTATGATTATAAATATGTATATAATGAATATATATGATATATATATCATCATTTTTATTATGTATGTGATATAAGTGAGATAAGGGTACAAGGACAAGAATAACAAAACAGAAATACTCAAGATAAACGACACACTTAACACCCAAAAATAACAAATTTAATAAGAAATTATTGACAATAGGGGGTGTTTAAATGTAATAGTGGGATCATATATTATATTATAATTATTAGAATTAATCTTATATATATTTATGATAAATTTAAATTTATTGTACATGATTTTGAGATACTTTCAACGCAAGGTGAACTCTAGGTAAGGAATGTTAGTCTCACTTTTATTTATGTGGGATATAAGTCTTATATACACCTTGTTTTATTTTTGTGGAATATATACTTCCCATGAATGTATTTAATGATTAATATCAATAAAATTATGGGATTTACATATCCATCTATGTTTTTTCTCATGCATGCTACTTTTGATTTAAATGAGGAAACATTGGTTAGGGTTTTGTTTGAAAACCTCATAAATATAAAAGATTGTTGATTTTAAATTCTACGTTGGGGGAATTATTTGACTGTTATCTTATATATCCTTGTTTTCTAAAAAATCATGATTTTTTAAGGTTATTTTTTTTATTTTTTGTCTTTTCAAAAAATGTTTTAAAAGGAATATTTTTCTTGTTTTCGGAATGAGGTACGGTTTAACTTTTAGAAAGGAATGTTTTTTAAGATAAATAAAAAAGAAATTATTTTAAATCCATCATGACTACTCTTTTATTTGAAAAATACTTTAAAATTTCCCATGTTTATTTTCAAATAAACTATTTTCCTTTATAATTGCGCACCTTTTTAAAAGGAAGTGATTTCAAAATGTAAAGGCTATTTTCATTAAGAATTATTCAATGTGATCATTAAAAATTATTTTTACATAAAATATGTCATAAAAGGATATTTATTAATATTTAATGGGATATAAACCTAGGATAAAATATTTATTTTTTCTCTTGATAGTTTATGTTTTTGATTAAAAATTGAAATTTTTATGAAACTCATTTCCTTTCCATGAGTTATGTTATGTTTATGAAACCCATTTATTTTCATTGGTTATGATATGATGAATGTTTTATGTTAATTTTTCATAAATATGAATGATTTTATTTATTTAGTAGGTGTTACCAATATTTTACTCAAATTCATTGGTTAAATTATTATATCTCGTGAGATAGTTATGGGAAACAAGTCAATGTGCTTGATTCATTATGGTAATCAAGTAAAAGTTCATGATCTATTATGGGAATCGAGTCAATGTTATTGATACACTATAGAAAAATGACATTGATGCTTGATTATAGGTTCTTGGTAGTTAAACATGACATATTAAATTGTATCTATACTTATGATGATGCCTCATACATTTATGAACTAAACATATGGTTCATTACTAAGTTATGATTTCTTCACATTCTTATGATTAATTTATATTGAAATACAAAATAATTATTCCATAAATGATTTCTAAGATATATTTTATATTGGTAATGAAAATTTTAAGTTATTTTCATAATATTATACCCTTATTTTTATCTTTTGATTCCATATGACCATCGATTGTTATCTCTCATACTTACCCTTTCTGAGCATCTGAGATCACTATTTTTTATATCTCTTTATCAGTAGGTTATGAATAATGGTTTTAAATTATTTATATATTTAAAGGTGTCACATTTTAGTATTTTTAAGAGTTTTTTTAAGACATTACATGGAATATGAAAATATTGGAACAGTAGGAGATGATGTTGATCTTTATGTACTAGTTTTTTTAACCCATGTTGTTAAGATTTTTTCATAATTATCTAAAAGTATAAAACTAAAATGACTTTAAGTATTTAGGTGATATAATATTTAATTTTAATGTTTTAATTTTTGGATGGAAAAAAACTATGTCACATTTATCATTATAAAATTCATAAATATAATGTTTATCTTTATAGCATTGGATCCAAGATTATAGGTCATGAGATGTTACAGTTGATATCATAGCCGGGTTTAAATCAAATTATTAAATATAATTTTTTTCATGTGAGGTTATATTAATAGTTATTGATACCATTATGGGTTTATAATTTTAATATTGAGCTTAATTTTAAATCTTAGACACCCATTTTGAGGTTTTAAGTGATTAATGTTTATGGTGACTAATTATATTTTGGGAGACATTTATGTTGGAGGTATATGTTTTATTTATTATTAACATGTTTAAAATTTATTTGTGTAAAATTTATTTACTCATTTATTGGACATAAGTTTAAAGTATTAATAACCTTTAGGGTTTATAAGATCTTTTATTTTGAGTTAATTGTGTGTTATTACATTTTTTGGGATGAAAAATGAAAGGTATCTGATAACCATTGAGGTTAAAATATTTAATTAATTTTGATTGTACAAATAATATTTTTTTGAATTTTTTCACATTTTTGGGAATTCTTTAAGTATTATATCAAAATTATTTTATCGATAGGATATCCCTATGGTCAGAAGACACCATGTCGCATCCTGATTGTCTATGATGCAACAACCCAAAACTGAAAGGTGGTAAGGGTGGATCACTTACCACTGGCCTACATGATTTCATGGTCAGTATGATTTTTTTTTTCAATATTTAAATTAACTAATAGATAAATTATTTGTTCATTTTGGAAGAGATTTTTTATTTTTTTGAAAACCATGTGATTGAATAGTTTTTGAAGATTATATAATTACTGTAATTTACAAAAAAAATATTTTGGGAAACATATATTATTATGTTATAAATAATATTATAATATTTTGTTTTATAAATAAATGTTGAATTAAATTTTGGATGAATAAATGATTTAGGTTATTTATAGAAATAATTATCATATCTTTTATATTATTTTATTAGAGAAATTACATTTTTGGAATGAGACATTAAGAGTGATTGATGTTATTTGGTGATAAATGTTAAATAAATCATGGGTGACTATGTGATCAAATTCATATGATTTTGGTATTTAAATCTTAGTCTATAATATTTTTAGAAATTTTTATGATAGTTATTTATGTAATAATATATATTTAACATTGGGTATTACTATTGAATTTTGGTAATTAAAGTAAATTTTCTTCATATAAAAGTTTATTCATTTTGGGAATCATCTTATCATTGCATAACCATTTTTGGTTTTTTAAATTACTAATGATATGAGAAATATATTTTTAAACTTTTTCATATTATGTGATTCATTAAAAGATGATTCTACGAATTCATACATAAAAAAAAGAATAATTAATACTCATATTTTTGAGCAAAAAGATGAGGTTGGGGTGGATATTGTTTAAAAGATAAAATCCTTATTGAAAGTAAGTATATTTCCTTAGGATTTTAGTATATATGATAAATTAAATCATAAAATATATGAAATGGATATTGTAATATAAAAAATTTCATTTACTTTCTTTACCAGGTAATCAATGTCCTTTTAACCCATTATAGATTTATGGTTCTATAATTGTTAATCTTCTCTTGACCAAGTTCATTATCACTCTATATTAGTCATTGGGAGTTAGGTTTTTCTGGGATATCCTTTTTTTCTATTCCCACTAGTTTTGACCTATTTGGTAACCCTTTTTTTGTTATTCCAAATAACCTTCATACTTCTCTTTCCATCTTTACAAGTGGATGTTTTATTAACCCTTTTAGCGATTTCGGATTTTAACAAAGGTATTTCGAGAATTCATTCCATTGGTTGCTGATATTGTGTTCAAATTATAAGGATTAAATTTATTGTATGAGGTATAATGTAATATCACAATAAATTAAAATGAATGATTATGTTCGATAGTGTTCAAAAATATGCAACACTAAGAGTAATCAAACTGTTAAATATTATTATATGAATATTATAATTGAGCCATTAAATTGTTGGGTATTAATATGATTAACTACTCTATGAAATATATTTTTAATTTTTCTAATCATTAATTCTTTTATTATTATTAGGATTTAAGAACACATTTTTTAGTAAATTAATTTTTTTATTTAAAAACCATTTTCTTCAAAAATGTTTCATATTGTGTTCTTTTTTTGTAATATTATAATTAATTTTTGGAACATTTAGAAATTTTATTTTATAAAATAAATACAATTTTTTTAAATCAATATATCAGAATTAACATTTGATGAAATATTTTTATTTTTTGGAAAATATTGATTTTTCAATGAATACTTAAAAATAATGTTTTTTATGGAAAATAGTTTTTTATATTAAATTATTTGAAAAGTAATATTCTATTTTAGATTATTTTTAAATTTTAATTATTTTATTTTTATTAAAAATAATCCAATTATGGGTTTTTAAATGATTTTTATACTTTAATTTTTTATAGAAACATTTTATATTCTAAAAGGAAATTTTTCTTAAAAATTATTTTTCATCATGTTTTCCTAGTAATATTATAAATTTAATTCTAAATTTTTTTGGTTTTAATTTTGAAATTTTTTTATATATTTTAAATTAGCTGGATCAAATTAGATAAAGAATTCTCTTTTATTTTTTACCAACATGATTTGTAACTTTAGTAATTTTTGTTATCATAGTAAATGGTAAATAATGTAATTAAGGATAAAAAATAAAATGATTAGTATTATAAAATAACCCAAACATGTGACTTAAATTTTCTTTTTTGAGTCAATTTCATCCATTCTCATCAAATATTTGGTAATATATATCCAATTTTTGTAATTTTGGACTTGGTTATAACCTTTATAGTAGTTTATTTAATGAATAGTAAAAAAATTTAATCCCTTGTTTTTCATAACAATATTATTTATATCATCGGGACAACCAGAGGATATATTTAGTTATAAATAGTATTTTTACATTTAAGTGTATTTTATACATCATGGTAATTTATTTTTAAATTTTTTTTAAGAAATATTTACCTTAAATTCTTACTCAACGTTGAGAGAGTAATTCTTTAATTAATGGAAAAATAAAATACACGATATTAAATATATTAATTGAAATATAATTTTAGATATATAATGTGATAAATGAATTTTATAGTTTCACATGACAAGTTATGGGTATAACAAAATAATTTTTTCTAATTTCACATGTTCTCTTGATGTTATTAATGACAATGTAATGCATTATTCTAAAAAATCACATTAATGATATTTTAAAATATATAATATTTTATTAAATGAAATTAAATTCCATAAAACATTAAATTCCAAAATTTAACAATGATTTAGTTGATAATATCATCCATTTTCCATTTATGGTAAATTTTTCTATTTATAGTTACTTTGCAGACCCTCAATGAGTAAAAAACATGTTGTTTCGGTATGTTTGAAAAGGGTTCATGAAGGGTTAAAATTGATTGAAAAGAGTAAAAACATAGTAAAAAAATTCTAATTTTTATTGTAGGAATGGAATTATACCCTTATGAACTTATGATCTAAATTTAATATTTTAATGGAAACTTTTCCTTAAAAAGGATGTATATTCTATTTAATAAAAAGAAACTAACAAAATGTCACTCTATTTTTTAAATATATCTTATGATTCTACATAGGGGAAAATACAGTGATGAATTGTCACGACCCATCCCCCGGGGCATGTCCCGTGACTACACCAAGCCCGCCTTCCAAAGGCCAAGGGCTGGTGACTAGCACCAAAGGCGTAATTCCCTAAAACTGGGAAGGCATTGCCTTTATAACCTGTAAACACACACAAAAAGATATGAACACGAGTATACTGTATAACCAAAAGAGTGTTGAAAGTAAAAGGGCCAGAATACAAGCCTAACAGTAAAGGTAAAAGTACAACTGAAAATAGTACAACTGAAGAAAAAGAAAGAAAAAGCAGTTACTGGATCATCCTCCGGGTTCCTACATGAAGGGTAGGTACAGATAGCCTCCTCAGTACTCTATGTCCGTTCGTATCCTCCACGTACCGACACACCGTATAGTCCACCTCTGGGTACCGTCCTGTCCTGGTACTCTCAGTCTCAGTCAGCGCTGTCTGTCATCTGCATCCAACACAACAAGGTGCGGTCATAGCCCGTGAAGGGGTTAGTATAACGATACTCTGGAGGGACCCTGAGACCCTCAAGGTCTCACAAAATCCAACAAGGATAAACTACAAAGTAAGAAATCAACAGATAACCCCACTTAGGCAGATGCTCTTACATATACCTAAGTTATCATGTAATCTATCTCAATCATGAGGAAAACACAAAAGTAATGACTCAGCTCAACCAGGATTTTATTCTAGGGGTAGTATCAAGTAACATCTCCATTCACATTGTTGAACACCTTGGCTGCAAGAGAACTCCTCCTCTATTGAGTACAGTGGGTTGCTGCGTCACCAAGTGTGCTTCCCACTAACCTTGGACTACTGAGGTACTTCTCATGTCAAGTACCGTGGGTCTGCAGCGTCACACAGAGGCGCTCCCCACCGTGGGTATGCTGATTCACCAAGAGTTCTCCTGCTTGTAGCCTACTGAGGTACTCCTCCTGTCGATTATCATGGGTCTACCGAATCGCATAGAGGCGCTCCCCACTGTGGGTCTGCCGCGACACCAAGGCGCTCCCTACTGGGCTAGTAGAGTCACTCCAAGTCAAAATGGTCAGTAGTCGTCAGGTCTGATCCAGTCATAGGGTTCCGTACGTATCACGCTTGGGGAAACCACTTCCCTGCCCACATTTCAAAACTCCAACTATCAAGAAGTCCCACGATGAAGTATCTCAAAGGTCCTCCATGTCATAGGGATCTCAACGCAACAGACGGCGCGTCAATCGGACGCCCTGTCTGTGAGTTATTAGCCTTTTATTCCTGATGACCCGGTTGGATTCGTGCACGATCCAACCTGACCATATCACAACTGCACCCCAAACACTAGTGGGGTATACTCGAAGGGACTGTCACGCTCCAGGATTTCCAGCACCGCTGACGGTTCGTCAAACGGACATCTGGTGCCAAAGTTATGGCCAATGGAAGTAAAATAGGTCATAGTGGGCCCGGGTCTGGTCCGACCCAGTAAAACTGACACAAACTGGCCTGGCATGGGTCGACCCATGTAGGGTTTACCCGGCCTGACTCGCAGGGTCAGGCTCGGTCTGTGATGCGGCCCGGTCCGCTGGGCGGTCCGGTAGCCGCAAGGGGTCGCGGAGGCGGCAGACCGACCGTGAGGGAGTGGACCAGCCACGAGGGAAGTTCAGATGAGAGGGTGCCACGAGGTCGGTTCTTCCAGGAGGGCGCTATGAGACCGGCGTAGTAGGGGAATCTCGGAGGGTCGTGGCGAGGCCGGTTCGGCTGGGGCGCCATGAGGGGTCGGTTCGGCCGGGTGCTCGGAAGGCCAGCGGGCTGGCACGGTCGGGGCAGCTCGGGAGTTCGACGAGTGGTGCGATCCAGTGGGTCGTGCGGCCGGTGGGTGGCGTGGATGGTGGGGGCTCGGCCGGCGGGAGGCGCGGCCGGCGGGCGGTGCGGCCAGGGCGGCTCAGAAGCCAGTGGGCAGTGCGGTTCGGCCCAGGGTAGTGAAGCTAGTTCGTTTTGGGCACCGGAGCATTGCGGGGGCGGCGCGGGTCGTGGAGTCCATGGGTGGCGTGCCCGTGGCAGTCATTACCTTCGTCATCATTTCTAAGAAAACCACAAAGAAGAATGGTGGGGGTCAGGCCATGTTTGTTTGGCCCGCAATCTCTAAGTTTAGAGTGCTAGCAAGTGTTTCATCAAGAACATAAACAAAGAATGAGCATGAAAGATATTTTAAAACATCTATTCCCATAATCCCACATTAATTTCTATTCCCAAGCCTGCAAAGGAAAAAATATGGGATAACATGGGAATTGTTAATCAAATAATGAACAAATTCTTACCTTGTTTGTTGTTTGTCGACAGAGTGGCGGGGAAGAAGAAGAGCGTTGGGAAAATACAGACGTTGATGTTGTCAGCGTTTTCCATGATCATCATTTCATCATAGTTGAAGACTTCCTACATCAGAGGAAGTCCCAAGGAAGATGGTCGAAGGCGAGGTCGACGTTCTTTGTCGGTGGAATGCGTTCTTCGTGGAGGAAGCATTCTTTGTTGGAGAATATTTCTCCCAAGAGATCCTCCCAATTCCACAAAAGATGCCAAGGAAGAATAGATTAAGTCTCTATTTATTTTGTTGGCACAAAATTTAAAATAGCCTAATTAATTGGCTAGGTTGGCACATTTAATTGGTGTGTTGGAATAATTAATGTGGAGGAAGCTCAAGAGGCTCCTCCACATTAAAGAGGGGGGGGGGGGTTGAGAGGTTTCCTCTCCCCCCATTATAAGGGATAAACCTTGGGTGGTACCCACCACCATAACTCATGGGAGGTTAAGGTGTAGTGATCCCCACCACCATAACCTCTCGTGGGAGGTTAAGGTCTGGTGTTCCCCACTTCCAACTTCCACATGGGTAGTTACAACAGATAAAATAAAATAAAACATGTGTTCATTTTATTTTATTATTTCCATGAAGAACCCAAAAAGTATCTTTCACCCTCGACCAACTGTCGTCATGGTGAAAGTCTCTTTAAGAGAATAATGACACTATGAGTTCAACGGTGCCCTCAGATTTAAATTCCAAGCACCGGTTCAAAGGTTAGAAAAACCCTCTCAAATGTTTACTGAACGTACCCAAAAAAAAGTTCAAAAATTCATTTCGGGCACTCTGGGCCTCGGAATCACGCGCGGTCAATTTTCAAGGACTCGTAAAATTATCATATATTTTAAAAAAAATACATGGAAATTCTGGGTCTTTACATTCTCCCCACCTCAGGGCTCTACATCCCCGTAAGCCACAACTCAAACTAGGTAAACATGTGGGGGTACTGATCACGCATCTGAGACTCCCGCTCCCATGTGCTCTCTTGGAGGTTACTGTGCTGCCAACGAACACGCAACAAAGGTATCAACCATCCATGAAGGACCCGCCCCTATAAATACTCAATCTCTACTGGATCATCCATAAAAGTTTCCCCATCGTGGATGTCCAGCTCTCCATGGTCGATGATGTGAGAAGGGTCGTTCACGTATCTCCTCAGTTGGGATACGTGGAAGACGTCACATTCCCGGTGCAACTGAGGTGGAAGAGCTAATAGGTATGCCACCTCACCAACTCTGCTGAGGACCAGAAAAGGTCCGATGAACCTTGGAGATAACTTGCCACCTCGGCCAAATCTCCGTAAACCTCATCAAGGTGAGACCTATAGAAAGACGTGGTCACCATACTCGAACTCCAGAGGTCACCATCTCTTGTAGGCATATGACTTCTTCCTGCTTTGTGCAATCTTCATCTGCTCCTGGATTATCTAAACCTTCTCTGTGGTATCTGGTACCATCTCTAGTCCCACTAGTGCTGACTCCCCTGGGTCATTCTAGCACAAAGGTGATCTGCATGGTCGCTCATATAATGCCTCAAAAGGTGTCATCCATATGGTGGAGTGATAGCTGTTGTTGTATGCAAACTCCACAAAAGGAAAGTGATCCTCCTAGCTATGACCGATGTCGAGGACACAAGAACGCATCATGTCCTCGAGGGTCTGAATGGTCCACTAAGTCTAGCCATCCGTCTGAGGATGGAAGGCGGTGTTCAAACGAAGTTGTTTCCTAAATGCCTCATGAAACCCCTTCCATAGCCAGTAAGTAAATCATTCATCATGATTAGAGACAATCGTCGATGGTACTCAGTGTAGTCGCACAATCTCTTGCACATAGAGGTGTTCCATGATCTCTACTGAACCCTGCTCTCTGATCGGTATGATGTGGGCCGACTTTGTGAGTTGGTCAACGATCACCCAAATAGAGTCATGTCCCCTGGATCTACATGGAAGACCTATCACGAAGTCCATGGATATCCCATCTCACTTCCACTCTAGGACCTCTAAAGGATGAACCAAGCCTGCTGGTACCTGGTGCTCTGCCTTCACTTGCTGACAAGTGAGGCACTAAGAAACAAACTATGTAACTTCTTTCTTCATTCCTGGCCACTACTGCTATCGTTAGAGGTCCCGGTATATCTTTGCCACTCCTGGATGAACCGCAAGAGAGGAATTGTGGAACTCCCTCAACACTTCATCCCAATGTGACACAGATACCATGGTACGTCCCCTAAAAAGAATAATGTGCTCCCCACCTTCAGAAAATCCATCATGTTCCTATCCTATGGATATCTGAGCACATCGAGCCTCGCAGTTAGCGTCCCCACGCTGCGCCTTCCTGACTCGCTGAAGAAGTGGGGGAGTGATTGTAAGAGACTAAAGGAAAACTGCTCCATATCTATCCACAAAGGATATCTGCATAGCGGCTAGCTGCTCTGTCGCCTCGCCTAGAAATTGTATACCAGACCTCCTACTGAGTGCATCTGCTACAATTTTTCCCTTCCTAGGAGTATAGAATATCTCAAAATAATAGTCCTGGAGTAACTAAACCCAACGTCATTGTCTCAGGTTTAGCTCCTTCTGAGAGAAGATATAACTTAGGCTCTTGTGATCAGAGTACATGGGAAAACACTCACCTATCAGATAGTGCCTCTACATCTTCACGGTGAATACCACTACTGCCAACTCCAGTTTATGGGTTGCATAGTTCTTCTCAGGCTGTTTCAGCTGTCGAGAACCAAATGCGATCAATGCTTTCTCCTGCATCAGGACACATTCGAGTCTTGTCCCTGACGCGTCACAGTAGACTACGTACCCTACGCCCTCCTCTGGAAGCCTCAAGATGGGGTACTATTCAGCCTCTACCTCAGCTCCCGAAAGCTCTCCTATCATCTCTCCGACCACACAAAGGGTTTCCTATTTTTCATCAAGGATGATAGTGGTGCTGCAACTTTGGAGAATTCTGGAACAAATCTCCGATAGTATCCAGCCAAACCCAGGAAACTCCGTACCTTCGTCACACCCAAGGGTGGCACACAAGAAAGTACTGCCTCAATCTTCACTGGATCCACTGCAACTCTAGCCTCAAAGATGACATTTCCCAGAAAGTGAACCTCTCTTATCTAGAACAAGCACTTCGAGAGCTTACCATAAAGCTTGTGCTCTTGGAGTGTGTCCAGTACTACCCGCAAATGATAGGCATGATCTTCCTTAGTAGTCAAGTAGATCAGAATGTCATCGATGAAGACTACTACGAAGCGATCAAGGTATGGCTAAAAGATCATGTTCATTAGCCCTATGAGCACTGCTCGAGCGTTGGTTATTCCAAATGGCATAACCAAGAACTTTTAGGGGCCGTACCGACACCTGAAGGTCGTCTTATGAACATATTTGTCTCACACTCTGAGCTGAATATATATTGATCTGAGGTCTATCTTTGAGAACCATCATTATCCCTTCAACTGTTCAAAGAGGTTTTCAATCCTCAGGAGTGGGTACTTGTTCTTCACGGTCACCTGGTTCAAGCGCCGATAGTCAACACAAAGCCTCAAGCTCCCATATGCCATCTTGGCGAATAGAATCGGGGCTGCCCAGGGAGATACACTGGGCTGAATGAATCCTTTCCCCTGGAAGTCCTCTAGTTGTACCCACATCTCATGAATATCTGTGGGAGCCATCCGATATGCTGGTGTAGATATCGGTGTCATCTTGGGGTACAGGTAAATTTTAAAGTCCACCCCTCTATGAGGAGGTAGGCCCGGAACATCATCAGGGAAGACATCCGAATATCGTTCCACCACTACAGGATAACTCGGACTGTCCACATCAACATCTCTGAGGGTAAGGCTAGCCAACTGATGAGTGATTGGTTGCACTCTCCTCCAGGTAAGTCCATCCTGCGCTGCAAAGGCCCCCTTCTCACCGGTGAAGGTAAACCTGGTCCCATCTATGCGGACACACCGAAATTTTCCCCTAATACAGTCAATCTGAGCATGGATTATAGATAACCAGTCTATACCCAAGATGAAGTCGTAAGGCCTCGATGCCGCTACTAAGAGATCCCAGCCGAAGCTCTCGCCTCTTAGAGTAAGCTGGCACTGCCTGTATCAGTGTGTAATCATCGAATCCACTCCCATAGGATTCTCTATCCATAAGGATCAAACCAACATCTCTGTCGGAATATTTGTACTCTGAACGAGGGTAGTGGAAATAAAATAATGACTGGTACCTGTGTCTATAAGTACTGCAACTATGGTGGAATAGACACAGATTATACCTCGAATAATTTCTAGAGCACCAGGTAAAGTAAGCCTCAGCTGTCTGGAGCTAAGCTCTTTACTGTCCACCTGCTCCCTGCGGTCGGGGTGGACCTCCTGGTGGTGGTGGTGGTAACATCTCATATCATCGCCCACCACCATCTGCATGACCAACTCCTCTACCACGTCTGCCTACTCCATACGGACCCCCTCGATCGAACCTTTGTCTCTTCCTGGGAGGTCCTTCAACCATCTGTTGATCATCCGAATGGAGGGTCAGATAGTCACAAGCCATGTGACCCTACCCACCGCATGAGATACACTGCCTACTCCTGGAATGTCTGTCTCTGCCTCGGGTTCCCTGCACAACCGATCCTGAATCATGAGGTCGTCCACCCGTAGGTCTGGTCCTCTTGGACCTCTGTGACGACTGTATACTGCCATCTGTAGAAGACTCCACTACGTGATGACTGGTAGTGGGTCTCGCTGCTAGTGACTTCTAAATAAGGAAACTCTCCACCAAGAGGGCTCTCTCTAACACCCCCACCTGCGTCAGGATTCTGAGTGAGATCACTGAAGCCCTGATATCCCTCCTAAGTCCCTGATCGAAGGTCTGGTCCCTAAATAATGGGTCCCGCACCATATCGGTGGAGTAGCGTGAGAGTTAAGTGAACCTCGCTGAGTACCGAGACACAGTCATGCTTCCCTACTGTAGATAAAGTAGCTCTTGAATGCACACTACGCGAAAAGTCACTGGAACAAACTCTGCCTGAAACAGGCTCTCGAATTCTTCCCAGAGAAGTGGCACCACATCGTGGAATCGGAGCATCAAGCTCCACCATCTTCCTAATGTTGACTATAGAAGGCTAGAGGCAAGGATCACCATGAGGTCTGTTGGTGTCCCTACCAGTCGGAAAACTCTCACCACAACCTCTAGTCAATCCTCAGCCACATGTGGGTTCGTTTCTCCACTGAACCTAGGTGGCCTCTGGTGCTGGAACTCGTGCAATGCGCTCAATTGGTATGTACTGTCTGCTACTGGGGATGGTGGCATCGGTGGCCCAATGGGTAATAGTACTGCTGGTGCCTCCTCTAGTGCCCCTACTAGAAGAGGGCCCTGCACTGAGGCCTCGTCGCTCAGAGGGATATTAGTGTGAACAACTCTCAGAACTCTGGGTGGTTGTCTACGTGGAGGCATCTTGAAAAGAATTAGGTGTGCCACTGTCAAAACTTATACCTGGTGAGCTGACCTGGTGAGCTGACTTAAGAAATCACCAAGAAAACTCTTGAAAACACACATGCAATCAGTGTTTTCGTGCAATGAGTCGAAAATCAGAAGTCAGGGTCCTTGTGTATAGATACGTCGGCCGCCAAACCAACACTAGAATCCCTGAACTGAAAACTGCACTCATTACCCTTACCACTATCACTTCACATAAAAGATCAGAGTCCTATGTTCTTCGGTAGAACCGACTCCTCTGATACCAATTTTTCACGACCCATCCCTCGGGCCTCGTGTTGTGACTACCCCAAGCCTGCCTTCCATAGGTCAGGGGTTGGCGACTGGAACCAAAGGCATAATTCTCTAAAACTGGGAAGGCATTTCCTTTATAACCTGTAAACACACACAGCAAGATACGAACATGAGTAAACTATATAACCAAAAGAGTGTTGAATGTAAAAGGGCCGAAATACAAGCCCAACAGTAAACGTACAAGTACAATTGAAAATAATTCAACTGAAGAAAAATAAAGAAAAAGCAGCTACCGGATCGTCCTCCAGGTTCCTACCTGAAGGGTAGGTATAGATAGACTCCTCAGAACTCCGCGTCCATCCGTCTCATCCACGTACCGACATGCCGTATGGTCCACCTCTGGGTACCGTCAAGTCCTGGTACTCTTATCCTCAGTCTGTGATGTCCTTAATCTACATCCAATACAATAAGGTGCAGGGTTATCCCGTGCAGGGGTGAGTATAACAATACTCAGTAGGGACCCCAAGACCCTCAAGGTCTCACAAAATCCAACAAGGATAAACCACAATTTAATAAATCAACAGATAACCCCACTTAGTTATATGCCCATACATATACCTAAGTAATGAAGTAATCCATCTTAATCTTGAAGAAAACACAAAAGTAATGACTCGGCTCAACCAGGATTTTATTCTAGGGGTAGTATCAAGTAACATCCCCATTCACATTATTGAACACCTCGGCTACTAGAGAGATCCTCCTCTATCGAGTACAGTGGGCCTGCTATGTCACCAAGTGCGATCCGGCAGGTGGAGCGGTTGGCGGGTGGTGTGGCCTACAGGTGGCGCGAATGGCGGGTGGTGCGGCCGGTAGGAGGTGCACTTGGGGTGGCTCAGCCGGTGGGTGGATCGGTCGGCAACTGGCACAGCCAGGGCAGCTCGGAAGCTGGTGGGTGGCGTGGTCCGGCCTAGGGTGGCGGAGCCGGTTCAGCCAAGGCGCTAGAGCATTACGGGGGCGGTGCAGGTCCCGTAGGCCACGGGTGGCATGACCATTGTCATCGTCTCCTTTGTCTCCTTCATCGTCGTTTCGAAGAACACCACAAAAAAGAACAGCGGGGTGTCGGGCCATGTTTGTTTGGCCCGCACCCTCCGCGTTTAGAGTGGTAGCAAGTGGTTCATCAATAACATAAACAAAGAATGATCATGTAAGATATTTTAAAACTTCAATTCTCATAATCCCTCATTAATTTATATTCCCAACCCCGCAAAGGAAAAATAGGGGAGAACATGGGAAGTGTTAATCAAATAATGAATAAACCCCTACCTTGTTCATTGTTCTTCGATGGAGTCATGGGGAATAAGATGAATCATTGGGAAAAGAAGGACGTCAGTGTCGTCGGCATTTTCCTTAATCGCCGGTTCATCGTAGTCGAAGACGTCCTACCTCGGAAGAAGTCCCGAGGAAGAAGGTCGAAGTTGAGGTCGACGTTCTTCATCGGTGGAACACGTTATTCATGGAGGAATAGTTCTTAATTGTAGAAGCTTTCTCCCAAGAGATCCTCCCAATTCCACCAAAGATGTCAAGGAATAATAGATTAAGTCTCTATATAGTTCATTGGCACAAAATTAAAAATAGCCTAATTAATTAGATAGGTTGGCACATTTAATTGGTGCGTTGGCAGAATTAATGTGGAATAATCTCAAGAGGCTCCTCCACATTAAATAGGGGGTGAGAGGTTTCCTCTCCCCCCATTATGAGGGAGAAACCTCGGGTGGTCCCCACCACCATAACTCATGGGAGGTTAAGGTGTGGTGGTCCCTACCACCATAACCTCTCATGGGAGGTTAAGGTCTGGTGGCCCCCACTTCCAACTTCCACATGGGTGGTTACAACAGATAAAATAAAATAAAACATGTGTTCATTTTATTTTATTATTTCCATCAAAACCCCAAAAACTAACTTTCACCCTCGACCAACTGTCGTTGAGGTGAAAGTCTTTTTAAGAGAATGCTGGCGATGCGAGTTCAACGGTGAGCTCAGATTTTAATTCTGATCACCAGTTCAAATGTTAGAAAAACCCACTCACGTGTTTACTGAACGTACCTGAACAAAAGTTCAAAAATTCATTTCGGGCACTTCGGGCCTCAGAATCATGTGCCGTCAATTTTCACGAACTCGTAAAATTCCCATATATTTAAAGAAAATTACATTGAAATTTCGGGTCTTTACATGAATGAATATATGTTCCTATTATGAGATTAATAAAAAAATCATGATATAAATTTATTTCTAATTTTTATTAAATATATAATTACCATACTATCTTATTCTATGTTGATACAATATTTCATCAATTTTATAAAAAAATTAATATAATATTTTAAAAATACAAAATGGATATATGAATTGAGTAATTTATTTTGTTACATTAATATTATATGTTAATATAACATATTAGTGTTTTTTTACTAGATTATAATCGAATTTTGAATTTTTCTTTATGTGAATTAAGTCAGATTAAGTATGTAATATCAAAATTGATAATAACCACTGTCTATGAGAATAAAATTTCATTAAATTACCTAAAAATCCTAAAAATCATTAAAAAATGGGATATTATATTTTCTAAAATTTCATCCCATTTCCATTTATAGGACTTTGAAATAATTTTACTGAGAATAAATTTATTATAATTTAATATTTTGAGAAATTCCAAAAGCACCCATCACATCAATTATAAAAGGGAACCTCCTCCCACAAATATTTACACTAAATTTAACATTATAGATTTTACAACCTCTTAAAATTTCCCTTATCAACATACACATATTATATGTTTTTTTATTCTCTAAAGACTAACCCTAGAGCCCTTTAGAGGATATTTAAATGTGTCATTTCAAATAAGATGAATTTTCCTTAATCAGTCACATTCTTCTTATACTCTTATTTACTTCCACTAAATATATGGTATTTATCCTAAGATAATTAATTCAACATCATAAATTTTAATAAGTGATATTATAATTATAAAAAACAATTATATACCCTATTTCCTATTAAATTATAATAAAGAGTATAGCTCATGCATACGTACAACTTACTATCTCCACATTGAGATAAAAATTAGTTATGATCACCATCATTTATGGATGGGTATTATGATTGGTTTAATGTTTATATATTATATTTTTTTAAAAAAATATAATTCTATAATTATAATATCGTGTCAATCATCCTACCTCCAAATTATTGGAAAAACATAACATTTTTTGTGATTATGTGTGGACTACCACCTCCACAAAGTGAAGTGATTTTTTTTTTCATTTATGTTCTTCATGGATAGTAATTATGATGAATTTTATGAATATATATGATATATATGATATAATAATAATCTTTTGAAGGTTAATTAATATTAATTTTTTTTCGTTCTATCCATTGAGAAATTAAAATGGTTTTCATGAATACGTACGACCTGCCATCTCAATGAATGGTGTAATTCATTTTTATATATCAAACATTTATGGATGAACAAAAATATATATATAATGAATATATGTAATAATTATATGATTATTAATATTATTGAGTTGATGTAACATAAATTATTATACAAGAAACAAAATACCTGAACTAAAATACTCATGATAAATGAAACAATTAACACCCGTAAATAACAAATTTTATAAGGGATTATTGATAAAGGAGGTGTCGAAATGTTATAAAGGAATAATATATGATATTATAAGCAATAAAAATTATCTTTTATAAAATTACAATATATTTCAATTTATTATATAGGATGTTAAATTACTTTCCATGAATGGAGATATCGAGGTATTGAATTTCTGTCTAAATTTTATTTGTGTGGGAAATATGTATTATATACCACTTCTTTCTTTTCTGTGGTGTATATAATACCCATGAAAGCATTTTATGATTATTTTCATTAAAATTATGATATTTAAATATCAATCTCTCTTTATTTATTTCATTTTAATTTTAATTCAAATGATACAAAAGCAGTAATAGTTTTATTTTACAATCTCATCAATATTCATGATTGTTTACATTTATGTATCTCTTGAAATAATTTTTTAATATTCATCTTCCATATCCATGTTTTCTATAAAAAAATCAAGAATAGTTTTACTATTATAATATAATTTTTTAATTTTATTTTTACTAGTGTTTTATTTTTTAAATATTTTTTTAAAATGAATCTTTTTTTCATTTTTAGAATGAATTATGTTTAAAATATTCAAAAGGGATGTTTTTAACTTATACGACATGAATGGATTTTTCTTACATGATGATTAATATTTTATTTTATTATTAATTACAATTTCCCATGAATATTTTAAAATATAATGGTTTCCTTTATTTTTATGTATCTTTTTTAAAAGATACGATCTGAAAATTGAAAGGATGGTTTCCTCAATAATTATTCCAAGTGGTCTTTAAAAAAATACATCTAAGATTAAATCCTTTGATATTAATTAATAATTAATGGGATATTATATAAGGATAAAATCTTTATTATTTCTCTGGATGGTTTATGTTTATGATGAAAAAATGAAATTTTTATGCAACCCATTTCTTTTACAAGGGTTATTCTTTGTTTATGAAACCCATTTCATTTAATGACATTTTATATGATAAATTTTTTTAAAATATTATAGAACACATATTAATGATTATCATTATGTGATGGGTGGGTCTAATATCTATATATAATGGATTGGGTAATGTACAATATCTCATGAGATAGTTATGGGAAATAAGTTGATGTGATAGATCTGTTATGGGAAAAAAGTTGATGTTTTTTATCTGTTATGGGAAACATGTTGATATGCTTGATCCACTATGGAAAAAAAGTTTTTATGACAAATAATATGGTCTTAGAAGATAAACATGACATATGAACTGGTTTTTATACCTTTTATTATGCCACACACTTTTCTAACATAAATATATTTTTCATGATTGAGTTATGATGATTTCTCATTCTTATGATTTATTTATTTTGAAATGCTAATGCTTTATGCCATATCTCCTTTTTATGATATTTTTAAAATTAGTAATAAACATTTTAAGTTATTTTCCTAGTCATATACCCTTATGATTACTATATTATATCATATGATCATTGATTGATATGTCCCATGCTTACCCTTCCTAGGAATCTGAGCTCACAATTCTTTATTTTTCTTGGTCTCCAGGTTATGAATAATTATTCTAAATTATTTGCGTTTAGAAATGTTTTGTATATAAATAATTTTATAGAGTATGAAAAAATTATGAATATGAAAATTTGGGTATAGTGGTATATCATGTTGATATTTATGAACAAGTTTTTTATGAACCCATTTTGCTAAGAGTTTTTCTTAATTCTCTAAAACACTAAACCCATATGATCTTTTATTATGTATGTAATGAAATATTTTATTATTATGTTGAAAGAATTTGTTGGAAAAAATTTGGGTGACACTTATTGGTATCATATTCGGAAATCTAATTTTTATGTTTTTAGAACTAGATCAAAGAGTGTTGGTCACAAGATATTACATAATCGCTAGTGTACCTTCATTTAATTGGGATAATACTTATGTATACCCTTTGTCTTAGGTTAAACCTCCCATGAACCTTTTTTTATTGTGATATATCCTCATATGTATCATTTGGAATGGTATAAGTCCTCCCATGTATCCTTTATCATGGGATAAATCATCCCTTACACCCTTTGTCCTGAGAGAAATCCTCTTATGTAACCTTTCTCTTCTGATAAATCCAGCAGTGTATCCTTTTGGGATCCTCAGATATTAACATAACTAGTGAATTTAATAGAGATATATTTACACACCCATCACATATCTATACATATATATTTCTACTTTAAATAAATCATTCATCACATCATCAATAAGAAATGGAAATAAAAATGGGTTTTTTATCGTTTACATACTGTATCATCAATATTGACCTCAATTATGTTAATAGTTTATTCCCAAATTTGAATTACACCAAAAGTATATTTTATAAAAAACATTAGAGTGTGAAAGATGAAAAATTACATCTAAGGAAATAAATACTCTATAGATAATGAATAGGTGGTTGTGAAATTATAAAAGAGTTTTTAGAGAACACTTTTATCATTGAAAAAAAAATGTTTTAGCCACATTAAAAATTCATTTTTGGAAATTTCACATTTTAGAAATTGAAAATAATGAATTTTAAAAAATAAATATTTTGAAATAAATGAACATAATTAATCCTTTAAATGTATAAATTTTCACAAAGATGAAGATAAAGAATAATGTAATAAAATCTTGGTGTGGATATAACAAAACATGGAAGAAATTTGTTCAATAAGAATAATTTTAACTCCACTAAGGTTGTTGAGTTAACAAATAACCTTACAAAAGTTTTATCATTTGAGTCGAAATCCATTTAAATAAAGGATACAATATGGATTTTATAATCCCATGAATTATATGGATATGTTAAAATAAATTCACCAAGAGATAATCACTACAAATAAAATATTTGATCATCCACAATATGAAATATCACACAAAAAATTATTTTTGAGGAAAATATTATCTTTAAAATCACAGAAACTTTTGAGAAAAAACATGAATTAATTGGTTTTTATGTGTTTATTTTAAACATAATTCAAATTTTAAACCTAATTATTATAGTACATCAAGAACCAAGGATGTCTCACTACAAGAATTCCTTTATGGAGTAATCTATCACTTTTTTCTTATTTTTTCTACTTTTATAATTTCACTAGTTTTAAAGGGGAAACTAATTTTGTAAAAGAAAAAAAATCTATTTTATAAAATAAATTTTAATTGTAAACAAAAACAAATGAAAAAATAAAAAATTAATTGAAAAATAAGAGGAAATAATTTCCTAAGTAGAAATTCTTATGGATCAGTCTCTCTTTATTTTTTAAATATATTTCACATATGTAACTCTCTCATCAAGAAGATTGAAACATCAAATATTTTCATCTCATTCAATTCATTAAATTGAATTCTACATCCAAGATCATGGAAACATATCTCCCTTATTAAGGTGTCAGTCAATGGTATCAGTGATCACCGACAACAATGACACATACAATACTTACAATACTAACAATATTTTATCGATGATTGAGAAATTTAAATGTTTGGGATCATCATCAAATTCATATTCATATTGAACTAAAATAATTCATTCCCAAATCATAAAAATCCATGAAAAAATATGACATTTTCATAATAGAATAATTTTTATTAATGAAATGAGAGAACAGTAAAACATAAAATAGTGATCGCATTTTGAGTTTCAAATTCTAGAGTGATTTACAATAGTGAAATTTAATAAATGTGTAAACATGTAATGAACTCACCATAAGAATATAAAATATTAATATTCTATAAATTTATTTGGATATCACCAAGGTATATAGTATAGATTTAATCTCTATCTTCATTGTAATTGGGAGTAGCACCATCTCTCCAAAAAAAATCTCCTTGTTCTTCACTCATTTCCCTACATCTGACATCTTAGAAAAAAGTTATTATCTATCTACTAATGAATTCCAAAAATAAATTCCAATATCTTATATATTCTATATAATTAATATTTTTTCATTATGTTCATTGACTTCATTTCCTAATGGGATATGTCGGCCATTGTTTCTCGAATTGTTTCCTCATTGTCCTTCCGTCAAATCCCCACAATTTTAATATTTTCTTAAAAAAATATATGGCATATTCTTAGGATATTATTATTTTCATATGAAATGAGACATTTCCATATGAAGTCATCATTTTATAATAGTCCACCACCACCTAATAGCAAAAAATATTTGTGACTCTTCAATGCTTGAATATATAATGGAAGCTCACATCCTCATTCATAGCTAAGCCATAAGAAATTTCCTTCAACTCATTGCATCCAATGACTCATAATTGATCATCTTATGTAATTGAACTCAGGTTTATCCACCCTATTCCTCTCTTTTTTCCAACTAATTTTTATGATATCATGAATGTTTTATTAAAATAGATACTCCAAATTTTTCTAGATAAACCTTTACATCATTAAATACTTGTATGAAACCGTAAACTCTTCTAATCTTATTCAATTTTTTGAAATGTACCTTCATTGGTCTAGACTAATTGAATCCATAAAATAATGTATCAATCCAACTCACTGAGACAATTAATCTGGAACATGTATTACACTCAATCCCAACCTCTCGCCTATAGATATTAGGAATCATGAGGGCCCATCATCATCAAAGAAGAAACATCTTAGACTCAATTCGTTAGAACACATGTCATGCACTGCGCTATTCAGTGTAATTGACCTTTTTTATCTTCAGAATCAAAAAATACTGAGTTCGGTCAATGACTCTTAGATTCATCAATTAAAAAAAGGAAATTATGTTCATCAATGATGCTATGTTGGTTGAATTTATCATTTTCATCGACTCATCATTCTTTCTCAAAACTAAAGTTCAATGAATATTCAATCAATGTTTGAAAACATCAGTCATTTCTCATTCTGTATTTTCCTAGCTTTGATGAGTGTCTTCATAATCATTAATATTAGTATTCATATGAAATATTTTATTCAACACATCATCACCTTTTGAATCTTAGTTAACAAGCTCCACCCTCAGCTCGAAACATGGATGTTTATCCTTTTTATCTGACTCCAGGATGATTAGGATCTTTGTTGAAATCGATCGCATCAGTTGTCTTCTTGGTTGAGATCTGAATGACATTATATCCTCAATATATTTTCTAGTTATACATTTATCATAGAATGGGTTCATTGGTGACTTTGGATCAAGAGGCTAAAAACTTGATATGGGGAATCACTTGGCTTTGAAAAAATCGTGTGTGTTTCACATTCAAATGAATCACTGTTGGTTGTTATTCATGTATTTTCTGAGATAAATTATCCTACTCGTGTAGTATAATTATTATAGGGTAACACAACATCAACTATTTATGTTATGGGGTGAAACAATCACTTTATGAAATAATCATACACAAACCTCGAGTCCAAATATTATGATATTATGACATTTATCTTACACATTAGAAAAAATATACACGGATCCTATGGAATTCATATTACTAGTTGAGCGTCTCAATTCTCAACCAAAGAGAAATTATATTATGCAGGTGATAATAATAGAAAAAAAACATCTTACTCCATCCAATATAGATAAAAACAAAATATAATAGAATCTAAAAATAAAATTAATAACTACAAAACCTTTCAGAAATTAATTAACCTAGTAAATTTAAAAAATATTTAAAAACGTGATACATTTAAATGGAAATATTTAAAACTAAATTAAAATAAAATTTTTTAAAATTTGAAAAAAACACATCAAATATTTATAATTACTATATGAAAATAAATAAAAAAACTATAATTTCAAATTTTAAGCAATTAATTAATAAAAATTAAACATTAAAAATAATTTACTAAATAATTAGAAATTCCTGATTGAAATAAAATTACTCAATATAAATATATTAATTAACTGAAATTGATGTGGAAAAAAAATGTAACCAATATGACCACATCAAACTCTTTAACACTAAGACACTTCTTGTCATAAAAAAAACAATATGTCGTGATTAGAGGAATGAAAAAAAAAATAAGATTGAAATACTAGATGGTGACAAAAAATGGTTTCAAAAATGATTTCCCCCTTGGATTTTTATCATGTAGTGAAAATATTTAACCTCAAGAAATTAATTACTATTAGTTAAATATTAATTATTGGTTTGAAAATATGATTGACCATAAAATTTTCCATTTTATATTAAAACCACTTCAATTTTCATTAAACTCATAGTCCAATCTTCTCATTACCTCTAGGAGAACCGACTCACATAATTATCAATAAAATAATTTTGAAACTCTATTTTGTTGAGAGAACATAATAAATTAAAATGATTATAAATAACTCACCTAATAGTTTAAAGAATAAAATTTTGAGTTTAACATGTATTAGTTTTTCATTTCATAATTCAATTGAATGCATACCATATTAGTTTTAATCCACATTTAATTATTCAAGGGTAATGATAATTGTATTAAATTCTCACAATTCATTATTAATTTCAACCTCTTTTCAAGAGGGTAATGAAAAACTATATGTCCAAAAAATCCAAGGTGAATTAAATAATTAACCAAACTAATGTTTCTATATATGATTAAAATATTATAAAACATAAAATCATTTAAAATTATTTTTTGAAACATAAAAAACCATAAAATTAGAAATATTTTATTAGTATAGAATGGGTTTACATTCTGGTATAGTGTAGCACATTGAAAGACCCTTTCCCTATACTAAAACTAAACATTTCCCCCAATGTTTAATCCAAGGTGGGGAATCATGTAAAAAAATATTAAACATCAAAAATATTTGTTGATTTAGTGGAAAAATTCATGTTTGAAGGGTTATAAAAAGAATTAATGTGTTTTTACATAAAAAAAATTACTGACTATAATTTATAACATGAATAGTATATAAATAATTAGTGACCACTTTAAAAATTAAACATAATAATAATATTTGAAAACACTACTCGTTCTAGGAATCATTTAGAAGGATTTACAGCAAATCATGAAATTTTCAACACTAATACACAATCGAAAACATCCAAACTAATAGAAATATACTGAAATATTGACAAGTAATATTTGATATCCAAGTAATACTTCATATCATTTTTTATTAAACTAATTAATATAAAAGTGCCAGTAGCTTGTAGATTATAAAAAATCATGAAAAATGAGAATAATTTTATTAATAAATATTCATTAATGAAGATGATTTATTTCCATTTAGATCAACTAAAATACACCCATTCTGTCCTCCAATTAAGTATCTCTAGTGTTATTCAAATTTCATAATGATAGAAAAAATTAACATTAGATTATGGAAATAAAAAATCATGTGAAATATAATAACAGTTTAGAAAGTAAGGGGTTGATTAATAATTCATTAGCACGTAGCTTCAATTTATTTATGTACATTTTAGGACATCTCCTCAAAATGAAAATAAAGAGAAGAGAATACGCAAGTGGATTTTTCAGGGTGAAAATTAGGGAAAACATCTTCTCATCAAAATCATTTTATTCTCTACAAAGAAATACTATAATAATAGAATAAAATCATAACACTAAAAAAGGTTAGTATCTTCCCGCATAATTATTCCAAAAAAAATATGTAAGATAATAAACCACCAGATTTATTCAATGATACTCATCTTCTATAAAAAATAAACCCCCCCCCCTAGAGGTTCATTATTACCTTTCTGAATAAAACATCATCTTATGTCCATTAATTGTGAATGGAACATCCTTCCCATGATCTTGAATCTATATAGCCCCAAAAATAAAAATATGAGTCACAAAAAAAGGACCAACCCATTTGGAATGATATTTAGCTGGGTAATGCTTCATATTGGAGTGGCACAACAACACCATATCTCTAATCTAAAACTCTTTATTCAAAATCAATTTTCCAAGAACA
The DNA here is from genome assembly GCA_963277665.1 of Viscum album. Classification (NCBI taxonomy): domain Eukaryota; kingdom Viridiplantae; phylum Streptophyta; class Magnoliopsida; order Santalales; family Viscaceae; genus Viscum; species Viscum album. The sequence continues at coordinate 711,939,457 of OY728167.1, read as the reverse complement.
ATTTTGGGTTTTTTATAAAAAAACCATCTATTTTAATAAGAATTGTTTATTATTTCCTTCAACCCTTTGAAACAAACTTTCATCTCTTTTATAGCTTCAAAATGATTCAAATTAGATGAATTAATATCCAAAAAAGTATTATACTGTACTTCTATAGGGAAATAGAAACATCTTCTAAAAAATATCCCTTAAGGTGATATCCATATTGGAGTCTTATAGGTAGTCCTATATTCCCAAAGATAATCCTCAAGCTTCAATCACCAGTCTCTCGTGTTTAGAGTATTAGTTTTCTAAAGAATATGTTTATCTATATTTTTGAAACATAAACCATTCCATTCATTTGAGGGTGATAGGGTGTAGACATATTATGACTTACCCCATATATTTTCAAAAAATCCTCCAAGGTCATATTATAGAAATGTGAACCTTGGACTATGAGAATAAATCTTTGCATTCAAAATATACTAAATAGATTGCGGTTGACAAACTAGGACATCACCCTATTATCATAAATCTTAATGGGAACAACATCCATCCATTTTGACACATAGTCCACCGCAAATATGATTCACACATATCAATAGGAATTTGGTAAAGGTCACATAAATTCCATTCCCCAAACATCACATAAATAAAAAATAGTAAAATATGTTGTGTTGATACATGTACTTGATAAAATTATACTTTGAATTGAGCAGATTTAAAAATCATACAAAACTCTGAACAATATTTGAGGATGGTATGAAAATATATACATCAATATATGAATTCACTTGAAGTACTCTATGCCAAAATTGACCACTAAAACACAAACTATAGAATAATTTTAGAACTTATAAAATTTCAGAATTCAGGATAAATATCCTGATAATCTGATCACTGCCTAAAATCCATAAGTTAGGATTATCCCAATAACATTTTCTATATTCAAAAATCAACTTAGTAATATATTTATTGGAAAACCAATATTAAATCGTTTTGAAATCTAAGTAATTCACATTATTTAAAAAAAATACTATTGTAAATAAAGGAATAATACAACTTATCACCTGGAGATGTTTCTCTTATAGTTTAATAAAATATTTATCTTGAAAAAATTCAATATGAATCATACTCAAATGCTCACCCATAGTTTTTTCAATCCCTTTATTACCAAGGATATCTATATAAAATTCAGGAAGGAATAAGATACATCTAACTAAAATTGGATTTAATTCTTTCTTTTCATGAAATATCTATTATCAGAATGATATGTGAAGACCAGAAATTTAGATCCCAAAATATATTTTCTGAAATTATAAAGGGGAAATTTTATTGATAATAACTCATACACTATTTTGGAGTAACTATATTGTGGATCATCTATAGTACTATAAGTATAAGAAATAACATATGACATTCATTGAACTCTTATCCTAAGAAAATTCCCCAATAGTAATTCTGAATTATCAGTCATCAGCTCAAAAGGAAAGTCACAATTAGGTGGTTTAAATATTGGTGGGGACACAAGATTATATTTCAAATCATCAAAGGATTCCTTTTACTACTCATCAAAGGCCAAATAAATCACTTTATGATGTACCCTTGTGAAAGTTAATATAGATCGACTAAAATATTTTATTAAACTATAATAAAAACTAGAATGTCCAAGAAATTATCTATTATCACTCACAGTCTTAGGAAAATGTAATCCAGATTTGATATCAACCCTGGACTTTTCCACCAAAATTCCATTCTTAGGAACCTCTTGATCAAGAAAAATTCTATTTTCATCCTTAAAATAACATTTCTCAATGTTATGAACAAGGTTCCTCTCAAATAAAACACTAATAAAGACTCCCAAAATTCATAGATAACACTAAAAATATGAACCATACACTATAATATCATCCATAAATACCTCCATTAATTCATAATTAAATTTAGAAAAAATGATAAGAATTCATATGTGGAGGGTTGTTGGAGCATTACAAAGTCTGAATGGAATTCAACACTAATAAAAGGTAATGAAAGGACTAGTAAAAATTATTTTATCCTAGTCCTCTAGTGATATCTCAATTTTTAATTAACTAGAAAAAACATCATTGAGTAAATAATGATATTCAAATCCATCCTTTTGTGGATTTTATTATGAAAACAAATGGGAAAGTGGTCCTTCGTAGTCACTATGTTCATCCTCTAATAATAAATGTATACACTCTATATTTTGGGAACCCGAGTAATAACTAACTCCCCATATTATTTTTATCTACTATGAATCCTCTATTTTTAGGATTAATTTGAACTAGACTTACCCATTAAATATAATAAATGGGTTAAATTATATCCATAGTAAAAAACAATTAGTCACTTCCTTCTCAACCACTTCTAAAAGGATAGGATTATTCTCCATTGAAAATGTCTAATAGGTTTGAAAGCATCCTATAAAATAATCCTATACATGAACACCGAAGTAATAATTCATTGTAAATATTCTAAATACTAGCCTATGGGATTCATGTTTCTTATAACAACCTATAAAATTTTATTTTCATGAACATTGGATATCCCACATTCAATTATAACATGCACTTTTTTTGACATATAAGTAGGAATATTTATAATTTTCTTGTAATTTTTTAAAGTGTGGATCTGATGAACTCTTTCATAAAATTTAGTTCATTGGGTTCTTTGACTTGAGTTTTTTCCTCTATATCAATCCCATGAATAAGAAAATTAAAAACTCTTAGACTATATGTACATGTATTTTCATGAAGAAAAAATTTATCCTCCTCAAATAAAATTTTAGATTCAGGTTCACAAAAATTAGTGACATTACAATAGAAATATGAGTAGAATTTGAATCATTTTCATCAGACTCTAAATTAATTTCATCTATTTCAGAATAAGTTTCACTCATAAAATCATAATTTTCAGTAGTATTACTTGTTTTAATAGATTTAAAAATATGTTTACTGTCATGGCCCAACCCTCACTGGGGCTCAATCCATAACTACTCCAATCCCACCTCCATATCCTAGGGGATGGAGACAAGTACTGAAAGGGATATCTAACATGAGGAGTCCATTACCTGTATAGACTCATATCTTGATGTAAATAGATATTACATTACTTTTGTGGAATATCTAATACATTACAAAAACAAACACCAAAGGACCGTAATAGTTTAGTGTCTTTGGAAACTTGGAACATAATCTTCTAATCTTGGTGAATGATCTTTAATATCTCCCATAAAGATCTTCTTTTTTTTACCTAAAACCTTTATTTATATCCTGGGGAAAAGAAAACATATAAATGGTGTGCTCAAATGCTCAGTTAGGGTAATCATGGAGAATATAAAACAAAACATATACATTTGAACTTCAAAACATGAACATAAAGTTTAAACATCAAAATATTGTGTTGTGAAATAAATCCAAGAATTACGTAAGGAATAGATCATAAAGGAACATCAATCATGATAAAATATCCTGGTAATAAAACATGTAATTGTGGAAAACCATTTACAACATGATATTATTTCAATAGTAGCCAAGGCATTACTGCCAAGACCATCTTAGTGGACAAAGTCCCTTTCTGAATCGAGTTCACTCCTCGTTCCAGTCCTGTATCACTGAATTGGATAAACTTACCATTTTATCCATGTCTATCTCATGAGATATAAATCATTACCCAATGCATTGGAGGGACATATAGGTCCCAACCATATCATAATGAAATCATTCTTACATTTTCCACAACATAAACATAAATCATTCATCATAACCCAAAGAATAAAATGGTTTCATGAACATCATCCCATCATAACATAATCCATATAAAAAAATTGGATATCGTTTCATCATAAGAAAAGTGAAACCATGTAAATCATAGATACATTATACTTGAAACATAATCATACTAAATAATGTCATCTTAGATAGAAAATAGTTTTGACAAAACACTTGAAATGAATTCTTGAGTAAAATATCCTTTCTTCTTTAAAATCATTTTTTTCACAAAATGCCATGAAATTTTAAGAAAAAGATGATTTTATTGAAAATTGTCAAGAAATCTTATAGAGTAAGCTTCATGAAAATATTTTGTTATGAAACCGTAAAAATCCATTCATATTGTATAAGTTAAAAAAACATTCTCCTCGTACTTTTTTCAGAAAAGTCAAAAAAGATCCTCGTATGGTAAAAAGAAATATTCCTTTCATAACATGTGGTAAAAGTAAAAAATGGGTAAAAAGGACTTTAAACATACATAAAAACACATTAAAAAACATGGACATGGATGATAACAATAACCCCAGTAAATACTTATGAATAAACAATCTCGGATAAGAATGAGATTGGAATAATTATCCCTTACCTTAGGTCTGATATGATTCGTATGTATCCGAGCCTCCTGTATAATGATATAAATAATGTCATTTACTTATTATAGAATCATATTCATTGTTATGATATCATATATGGTTCACTTATGACTTTATATTAACCTTTCTTTTGTAAATTCCATGTTAAAGCAGCATTTTGGGTAAAATCATTTTATTTATCGTACTTGTTTGGACTTGTTGTTCTTGATTTTATTATTAATTATATCATGATTTACTTACTTCCAGAATTTAAATCATGATTTATATATCATATATTCAGTATATATATATAATAGATAGATGAATGAAATGAAATACACCGTTCATGGAGACAGTAGGCCGTATGTACGCATGAACGTTGTTTTCCTTTCCTTATTGACTTGAATGGAAGTATGTAGATGATATATATATATATATAAATACGGTATATTAATTATGTAATATATTTCATTATTATTAATTATATATACTTTATAATCATTCTTGAATGGTTAACATGGAGAATGAATCTCTTCGCGTCGTGGAGACGGTAATCCGTACGTATGCACGAGCGATGATATCGTTCCCATAATTGTTAAATTTAATTGGAGTGGATAATATAATATCTCAGAATCAGTATGATTTTATAATAACTATTTATAGTAATTCTTTATGCCATTATACCAATCCAAGTAAGGTGGTGGTGGAAAAACAGATTACACCACAGCGTGGAGACGATATTCTGTACGTACGCACGCGCGGTGATTTTGTTTTCCATAGGATGGATAGAAGGTGAAATGGGGTTGTTTTATATTTATAATAAAATATAAGTATTTTAGTGATATGTATGTTATTACTTTATAATAAAACAACTAATGAAGAATAAGTTTAAGAAGAAATAAAACTTGAAATAATCGGTAGAAGAGATTACCTCTTCTTCGAGGCACCTATTTTAGGATTCCTCTTAAGGCACTAGAGTTGGTCTTTTTATGAGACCAGAACCTATATAATGTTTCTAGGGAAGTTGAGAAGGAAAATGGGTAGGGTTTGGCCGAGCTTGAAAGCTCAAAATTGTGTAAAGAGAAGAGGGAGGAGGTGCCCTTTTATAAGGGAGGAGAGGGGCACCTTAGGAAAAACATAAAATATTATTTTATAATAAAGTCATATTCAGTTTATAATAGCTTCAAATTGATTTATTTAGAATCTAAAGTGGTGATGGGTCTAAATCCTCTCAACAAATAGGTTTTAGGCAAGTTTAGTTTACTATTTTAACATTATCATTTAGATTTAACTCTAAGTTAAATAATTTAACTTTTACCGTGTCTTATTTTTTTCTTACACTATATGGTTAATAAACTTACTATAACTAGCAAAAATAACCTCAAGTGGTTCATTATTAATATATATAACCTTATATAAGTCATCTGGAAGAATCTTATATTTTTATAAATAAAATAACAATTCATAATATAATATTTGTTTTAAAAACTATTTAATGTCAATTTTGACACTATTTGGTAATTGATTTTTGTGAAAATCATAACAGCATGATTAGTTCAAAAAAAGTTAATTAAATCAATACTAACATGTCATATTAACCTATAAAATTACTGTAATTCATAAAAAGTCTTAAATTACATTTATTTGGGTATTTATAACATCAATTATGTTAATATTTCATTAATAAGATAATTACTGCATCATCATTGTGTCATAAATAAATTAAATTATTTAATGTCTAAAAATTATAAATAAAATACCATTATGTAGGAAATATTTTTATATTTATAATTAATATTTATAGTCTAATTTATCTTATGTATAATCCTATATTATAAATGTTTTAATTATTGAACATTGATTTTACTCTTTTAACTCTTCTTTAAATAAAATAATAATAAGTGTCCTAATCTAATCCAAGTGGACATAAATGGTAATATTTTATTCCTAAGGTTGTTTTTGGTTGAATTAAACTTATCCAATATAATTAGGACATGTTTTAGGGTAATAATAATATCAGTTTTACCCTTAATTACCCTATTTACTTTTAACTGTGGTAAATAAAAGTAAAAAGTTAATATTCACCAAAAATTATTTTTATCTTATTCAACCACATTTTACTCCTTTATATTAACTGTGTCTCTCGGACATTCAAAATTCAACTTACAGAAGCGGTAAAATTATGTTTTATGTACAATTGCAAATGCTCCTAGGAGGTGGGTAAACGACAGTAAAAAGTTCAATAAAATTTTTATATATCTAAAATTATTATAAAATGACTCTAATTAATTACATTGAACTTATATAAGTATTATTTATCTATTTTTACATAAAATAAATTTAAATAAAAATTTGGTTTAAACCAATAACTCAGTGTTTTCACTATTCCTCAAAAATTGAAAGTTTTCAGAAAAATACCCAAATTTCACCCTAGGATAATATCGATATTATGAATCCAAAAATGAATTCCATTTTGAAAGATAAAATTTATAAAATTTCAAAAAGTGGGTATTAAAACTCATAAAAGCTACTTTATATAATATTTTAATAACATATCGTTGTTTAGTGAAACTCGGTATTGCGTACAACACTTGCTATCATGGAATGTCGTGATTGCGTGTAAAGCAAGCCAAGTCAGGGTAACATGTAGTGAAAGATTCCTTTGTTGTTGTGTATAATATAATCCAACCATATTTCATTTATACATTGAATATATATATATACACACTCAATGTTGTGTAGAATAACTTCTATCAAACGAACTTGAAATTTTTTGTAACACGATCCAAGAATAGTGTTGTGTATACTACAAATTAATATAGTGTTTCTTATAGCACAAGATAATCTTGGTTTAGCATACAACATAATACATCAAAGAAATGAAAAATAATATATCTCATAAAATCTTGTGGTGTTACATTCTACCCCCCATAAAATGAATTTCGCCCTCGAAATTCATCGGGGTTATAAATCGTTTACTACTTGAAAGTTTCATTCATAGAAACCCACATTGTAAAAAGGAATACTAAAACTTAATTTTAAAAACTAATGTATGAAACGTAATGGTTACCCGAATTAACTCATCACTGGGTTTCCACATAGGAGAACATAGGTGAAAATATGGTTATAGAAGAGAAATATAATCATCAACTTCTGATGAAGAGTGGTAGAGGAAATGGCTATGAAAAATCCAACAATCATAAAGCCATAAATTTTTGATGATCTAAGGTACCATCTGATTCATCAGATATGAGGGCACTAGGAAATCATTTTGGGTTTTCAAGATCATTTCCCTAATGTTGAAGAATTTTTGAATTAAAATAAATACTTACTTGATGTTGGTATAATCTTACTATTGTTTGGGCCTTGAACAATTTCCACTTCATCCCTTAAATAAATGAAGCTGAATTTGTCTTCCATGAAGTATTAGTATATCATACGATAGAATGATAGGTCATTCCATCTGTCTCAAACATAAGGTTAGCAGAAGTTATATACATAATTCCATCTATACTGAGATTAATCGTATATGGTTCCTAAAATGGACTTATATTTCATCTATCATACCTATTAATAAAATAATACTAGTTTCTACTAACCAGGGACTTCCTGTAGGCCAGAGGTAGGATATAAAGGAATGTCACACTTCGTTTGTGGGTTTGATTCCCGCAACCTTGTCCAACGCGACGGGTTGTCACACGTCCTGCAGGTTGTCCTTTTTCTAAAACTACACTATTATAACATTCCAGAAATAATATCGAAGAAATGTTCTATCCTTAAACAATATTATCTTATGTCCAACATAATTCCTTTCAAATATTTAGGATTATCCAAAATACTTCTATCCAAGCTCATATTGTAAAGAAAACGATTACGTGAAAGTTCACATAACAAGAACGTGAATACCATCATTTATCCCCCCATATATCATATGATATATCTTGTTGGTCACATTCCAAACATGTGAATACCATAATCATGTATTCTTTTGAAACATTAATTACCATAGAATCCTTAGTGAAAACATGAATGCTGTCAAAAGATAACTCTTTCCACATACCAAAATCCCAAAATTTCTATATACTCAAACCATGATATCAATTTTTCCTTATATCAGTCATGAGCTCATGAATACTATCAAACATTTAATTTTCACCTTATCCCGTCATTATGTGCATATCATCTTCTTTCCAAAAATATTTCCATCACTTTTCATGGTTACCGGTACCGTATTCTTATGGAAAACCATAATGTACCAATTCATAGATATTCCAATATACCATAAAAGTACCTTAGCAACATTATTCTTGAATACCAATACATAAAAATTCAATCCATCCTCTTCAATGATTTTCATGGAATAATTACTTCATTAATTTAGATGTAACATCTTAGGTCAAGGAATTGAGTTGGGTAACATCCATGTTCTCCACCGATAATATATTGAACTCCATAACAGTATATCACTCTATGACCCTTATTCCCACACAGATAACATCTTCCCCTCCATTTTATGTCTTCATCAAGGTTCTTCTTCCCTTCTTTAGAAATCTCAATCTTCCTTTCTCTATGCTCCCCACCATGCAAACATGCATAAAAGTCCATCTTCCTCTTATTTGATTAATTAGGAATACCAAAAAAGTTCACCTTGTTAATCATATATCACGATGAATGATTAGACATAATCATAATATCTCTCTTTCTAGGCATTACGCAATTTCATTGCTCATAATCACCAATTTATCCATTGGATTCAATGTTGACCCAATTCCTTCTAGTTCCCTCCATTGACTAAAACCAAAAACCATGGTGTTAGAAATAGTTAAAATAATGAGGAACCACATAATCATAAAATGTCACTTATGGGATGTCTAACATATCACACATTCTTTAATAATTGACAACTTAGGTGAACCCTAGGTTATTCATGATCATCAACATAATTCTAGGACTGTAACCTATAGTTATACTAAACCTTAGGGACATCCCTAGACATACCTTTGAAATATCTCTAGGGATTTCACTAAAGTTTTCACATCCTAGTTTCCAATGGTTATCTAAACCTTTGCTCTAATACCAACTGTAATGAACCAAGCTTGACGTACATGGACATTACATTACTTTTGCGGAATATCTAATACATAAAAAAAACAGACACCAAAGGACTGTAATAGTTTAGTGACTTTGGAAACTTGGAACATACTCTCCTAATCTTGGTGAATGATATTCAACATCTCCCATAAATATCTTCCCCATTTTTTTTACCTAAAACCGTTCTTTATATCCTGAGGAAAAGAAAACATATAAAGGGTGATATCAAATGCTCAGTAAGGGTAAGCATGGATAAAATAAAACAAACCACATACTTATTAACTTCAAAACATGAACATAATGTTTATACATCAAAATCTTTAGTTGTGAAATAAATCCTGGCAGTACGTAAGGAATATATCATAAAGGAACATCAATCATGATAAAATGGCATGGGAATAAAACATGTAATTTTGGAAAACCATTAAGAACATGATATGATTTCCAGAGTAGCCAAGTCATTACATCCAAGACCATATTAGTGTACAAAGTCCCTTTCTGAATCGAGTTCACTCCTCGTTCTAGTTCTGTATCACTGAACCAAATTAACTTATCGTTCCAGCCATGTCTATCTCATGAGATATAAATCTTTACCCAATTCATTTTAGGTAGATATATATCCCACCCATCCCATAATGAAATCATTCTTACGTGTTCCACAACATAAACATAAATCATTCATCATAACCTAAAGAATAAAATGGTTTCATAAACATCATCCCATCATAACATAATCCATATAAAACAAATGGATATAATTTCATCATAAAAAAAGTGAAAATATGTAAATAATAGAGACATTATACTTGAAACATAATCATACTAAATAATTTCATTTTAGATGGAAAATAGTTTTGACAAAACACTTGAAATGAATTCTTGAGGAAAATATCCTTTCTTCTTCAAAATCATTTTTTTTTCACAAAATGCCATGGAATTTTAAAAGAATAGGATTTTTTTGAATATAGTCATGAAATATTGTAGAGTAAGATTCATGAAAATAAGTTGTTATGAAGCCGTAAAAATTCTTTCATGCCGTATAAGTTAAAAAAACATTCTCCTCGTACTTTTTTCAGAAAAGTCAAAAAGTTCCTCGTATGGTAAAAATAAATATTCCTTTCATAACATGTGGTAAAAGTAAAAAATGGGTAAAAATGACTTTAAACATACATTAAAACACTTTTAGAAAACATGGACATTGATGATAACAATAACCCCAGTAAATACTTACGAATAGACAATCTCGGATAAGAACGAGATTGGAATAATTATCCCTTGCCTTAGGTCTGATATGCTTCGTACGTATCCGAGCCTCCTGTATAATGATTTAAATAATTTCATTTACTTATTAAAAAATCATATTCATTGTTATTATATCATATATGGTTCACTTATGACTTTATATTACCCGTTCTTTTGTAAATTCCATGTTAAAGCAGCGTTTTGGGTAAAATCATTTTATTTATCGTACGTATTTGGACTTTTTGTTCTTGATATTATTATAAATTATATCATGATTTAATTACTTAAATAATTTAAATCATGACATATATATCATATATTCAGTATATGTATATATAATAGATAGATGAATGAAATGAAATACACTATTCATGGAGACGGTAGGCCGTACGTACGCATGAATGATGTTTTCCTTTCCTTATTGACTTGAATGGAAGTATGTATATGACATATATATATATATACATAAATAAAGTAGCTTAATTATTTCATTTATTTCATTATTATTCATTATATATACTTTATAATCATTCTTGAATGGTTTACATGGAGAATGAATCTCTTTGTGTCGTGGAGACAGTAATCCGTATGTACGTACGAGTGATGATATCATTCCCATAATTATTGAATTGAATTGGAGTGGATGATATAATATCTCAGAATAATTATGATGTTATAATAACTATATATAGTTATTCTTTACACCATTATACCCATCCAAGTAAGGTGGTGGTGGAAAAACAGATTACACCACAGCGTGGAGACGGTATTCCGTACGTATGCACGCGCGGTGATTTCGTTTTCCATTGGATGGATAGAAGGTGAAATGGGGTTGTTACATATTTATAATAAAATATAAGTATATTAGTGATACTTATGTTATTACTTTATAATGAAACAACAAAATAATAAGAAGTTGAAGAAGAAAGAAAAAATGAAAGAATCGGTAGAAGAGATTACCTCTTCTTCGAGGCGCCTCTTTTAAGCTTCCTCTTAAGGAACTAGAGTTGGTCTTTTGAGGAGAAAAGAACCAATATAATTTTTCTAGGGAAGTTGATAAGGGAAATGGGAAGGGTTTGGACGATCTTGAAAGCACAAAATTTTGTAAAGAGAAGAGGGAGGAGGTGCCCTTTTATAAGGGAGGAGAGGGCCACCTTAGGAAAAACATAAAATATTATTTTATAATAAAGTCATATTCGGTTTATAATAGCTCCAAATTAATTTATTTCGAAGATAAAGTTGGTATGGGTCTTAATAATCTCATCCAATAGGTTTTAGACAAGTTTAGGTTACTATTTTAACCTTATCATTTAGATTTAACTCTAAGTTAAATAATTTAACTTTTACAGTGTCTTCTTGTTTTCTTACACTATATCGTTAATAAACTTACTATAAAAAGCCAAAATAACCCCAAGTGGTTCATTATTAATATATATAACCTTATATAAGTCATTTGGCAGAAGATTAGATTTTTAGGAATAAAATAACAATTAATAATATGATATTTGTTTTAAAAACTATTTTATGTCAATTTTGACACTATTTGGTAATTGATTTCTGTGAAAATCATATCAGCATGATTAGTTCAAATAAAGTGAATTAAATAAATACTAAAATTTTATATTAACCTATAAAATTAGTGTAATTCATAAAAAGTCTCAAATAACATTTATTTGGGTATTTATAACATCAATTATGTTAATATTTCATTAATAAGGTAATTACAGCATCATCATTGTGTCATAAATAAATGAAATTATTTAATGTCTAAAAATTATAAATAAAATACCATTATGTAGGAAATATTTTTATATTTCTAATTAATATTTATAGTCGAATTTATATTATGTATAATCCTATATTAAAAATGTTTTAGTTATTTAACATTGATTTTAACTCTTTTAACTCTTCTTTAAATAAAAAAATAATAAGTGTCCTAATCTAATCGAAGTGAACCTAAAGGGTAATATTTTATTCATAAGGTTTTTTTTGGTCAAATTAAATTTATCCAATAGAATTATGACATGTGTTAGGGTAATAATAATATCATTTTTACCCTTAATTACCTTATTTACTTTTAACCGTGGTAAATAAAAGTAAAAAGTTACTATTCACCAAAAATTATTTTTATCTTATTGAACCACATATTACTCCTTGATATTAACCGTGTCTCTCGGATTTTCAAAATTCAACTCACAGAAGCGGTAAAATTAAGTTTTATGTACAATTGCAAATGCTCCTAGGAGATGGGTAAAATATGGTAAAAAGTTCAATAAAATTTTTATATATCTAAAATTATTATAAAATGACTCCAATGAATTGAATTGAACTTATATAAGTATTATTTATCTATTTGAAATAAAATAAATTTAAATAAAATAAATTATTATTTAAATAAGAAGTCGGTTTTAACCAATAACGTAGTGTTTTCACTATTCATCAAAAATTGAAAGTTTTCAGAAAAATACCCAAATTTCACCCTAGGATAATATCGATATTATTAATCGAAAAATGTAGTCCATTTTGAAAGATAAAATTTATAAAATTTCAAAAATTGGGTATTACTATTCATAACGGCTAGTTTATATAATATTTCAATAACATATCGTTGTTTGGTGAAACTCGATATTGCGTACAACACACGCTATCGTGGAAGGTCGTGATTGCGTGTAAAGAAAGACAAGTCAGGGTTGCGTGTAGTGCAAGATTCCTTTGTTGTTTTGTATAATATAATCAAACCATATTTCATTTATACATTGTATATATATATATACACACACACTCAATGTTTCCTAGAATAACTTCTATCAAACAAACTTGAAATTTTGTGTAACACAATCCAAGAATAGTGTTTCATATACTTCAAATTAATATGGTGTTGCGTATATCACAAGCTAATCTTGGTGTATCATACAATATAAGACATCAAATAAATTAAAAATAATATATCTCATAAAATATCAGGGTGTTACATTACCTAATATACTTTTACAGACACACACCCGACTATCTCAATGCAAAAGTGATGAGGAATAATAATAAAAATATAAAACATCTAGAATATAAACATAGTTTGAAAAGTCTCTAGGGTGTAAAAGAGTATGATAGTGAAAAATGAAATTTGAGGGGAAAAATACATGCCCAGCCATATTGATTTCCTAACCTGAATAAAATGAAAGTAAAAGTATCAAGAGAGTCCGGCTCTTTATCAGAATGATCTAGCCACTGTACGTGGTCAAATTCACCATGTATACCTAAGCACCTTTGTATTCACCACTAACCTATTAATTTTCTTATATGAGACATGAAATGTGCGGGAAAATACCATTCAAGGTTGATTATATACATACACATTAGGACGCCCCAAAAGCTAAAGGGGGAGAAGTAGGAGACACAATATGAAGAGATGGTAAACAGATAGCTCAACCCAAAGAATGAGAGTAAACAAAATCCAACAAAAAGGATTAATATATATATATATATATATATATTTATATTTGTATATGTATATATATATTCTTAAACCAACAAAATAAAAACGTGAGGGAAGGGGATCTCCATATCATAGCCCCACTCAGGGAAAGAGTCTCTATAGTTCCAGAAGTAAATCAACAATGCCCAATATCTCACATGTCTTCCCATAAGTTATTATGTGGAGGGCCACTCCACATCAATATGTTGTACAGTCAAAGGGAATAATCTCCTTATATAGGAATAGTGCTCTAGTGCCTCAGGGGTGTCTACTCAATAAGTATCTATAATGTACTTGGGCCCTGATGCGCCAGGGGGGTCCACTCTGAAGGATCATGACCTATGCCTTATTGTGTCATGGGGTTTCACTCTACTATCAGGTGTACCAATTCCCTATCATATATGAGGGATTCACTTGGTAGGTATAAGAACCATCTTCATGCTGGGGGGTTACACTATATAGGTTTAGGACCTGTTCCCTGATGCGTCTATGGGGTTGTACTCTAGTTTAATGAGGACTTGTACCCTATCAAATCGGGGGTTCCACATGGTAGGTATAGGACACTCACCCAATATGATGGGGGGGGGTTACACACTATAGTTCAAGGACCCACATTCTTTAGTGTCAATGGGGTTCCACTCTATTGTTATAAGGACTTACACACAATCTTATAGGGAATTCCACTTGATCGGCAGAGGAACTACACCCAAGCTGATGGGGGGTTCCACTCTAGTGTAAATTTTGATCCTATTTCTTATCCCTTCTGTTATTGTGTTCTAGAAAAATAATCATCACAAATAGAACATCAGTCATCATATCCCTAAATTCACAAAAGATGGAGTCGATATATCATACATGGAAAAATAACTCCAATAGGCTACACACAGGCCAAAATCTGAGTCAAAATGTAGGAGATATGAGAGATTGATTTTTCTTCAAAAGAAAACTAGGTGTGCATAGTGTTTAGTGGACCCACACGGTATCAAGTATCACTCTATTTCCTAGTCATTTCTCTAGAGGTACACAACTCACCAACCATGAAGCAATATACGCCATGTTGGAAGTCCACACGGCGTGTCTGAGCCACTCACAGTCTCTGCCAATGCACCTCCGTTGTGTACGTGTACTTCAGTATATGGAGTGTCTATATATTTTACCATTCCTATGTACTCCTAGAGTACACTCCGAGTTAGGAAGAATAAGTTCACATGGCGGGTGGGGGTCCCACATGTCATGTGATACTTAACTCACCTGAAAACCTATCCGAAATAGCTAGGGACCTACATACAGTGTGTTATTCGGACTTCATAGTGCGTAATCAGGAATTTTAAATAATTTAAGATCCACTATCCACACACTATATATGATTCCCCACCTTTGAATCCAAAATTTTCACCAAAAATAGTGGATCTATCTTCGTTCTTCATTTTCTAGTGGATGAAAATCCGGATTCCATTGGTACGCATGAAACACAATCATCTCGCACAACACTCATATTCTCTATTGGTTTTCAATATCAAACAATGAATAACTATACCCTTTATATAGTGACTCATCCCCAAATCCATCCATGGTCACCATTCCCTTCATCTCTTGTGAAACATTTTTGAATCGGGAGGTCAGACTGTGCTTGGGCTTGCCCGACAATGTCAAATTGTGACCTCAGTGTCCAACGATGATGAATGAAAAGTAATTGAGTGAGAAAGTCACTATAATAATAATTTATCAACTTTTTACCTATTTTATTCACCAAATATCATGAAAATGGATCTTTTGGGATATAGTAATAAATATAATTTCGGTATGTGGGTTTCTGGAACATCTAGAAATTAGTGCAGATCATATAAATGGATAATCTCACTCAATCGATTTAATCAAAAAGGGTGTAATCCAAAAATTGGAATATCCTACCTAGATATTGGGTCATTATCATTGAATAATGTTCTCACCAATAATTTATAAGAGTCATTTCATTTGTTGTGCTATGATCATCTTTTATTTGGAGTATCACTCTTATTGAATTTAATTAGGCAACGTGAGGAGGAAGAATGAATCTCAATCCTCCTAGGGTTTATATGACAAAAAATGGAGGATTATATATAAAGGTATATTTAATGGTCAGTTATTTTGTGTTATATTAATTAATTAATCCACTAAATGTACATCCAATGACTATTTTTTTTGAACGCCTTGCGTCAACCTATTTTAGGTCCTGCCTAGGGTAAATAATGTGTTCCTTACCCAACCATGGTCTCAAAATTATAATTTTGGACTCCATTTAATATTTATCCCATTTTATTTAAGATACTAAACATTCTTAATATAAAATATATTTAATATTTATATAAAAATAATTCCGGGCACACCGAGTTTTAGAATAGCACTTCGTCTCAGTTATTGGCTCCAATAATATATGTAGAAATATTTTAAAGTCTTACAAGGAAATAAATGGGTATGTACATTATTCCATACTTAATGATTTTTTTCCCTGAAAAGAAAAACTAAGAAAAAAATTCTTGATATTGATCCTACATCTTGCTCTCCCACTCACAGGATTTGTCCTTCATGTTCCCATAATTCCACAACACACAAACTAAGGGTATGGTCTGTCCAAGCAGGTTCCTCTCTTATCAATCCTTAATCAACACCAGGTGCTCCAAAATTGTGGCTATATCCTAAATTTCTATCTTTCCCCGATCAATAATGTGTAGAGGGGCCATGCAGGTATCTCCTCAACTATGACATGTGGAAGACAACATACACCCACTCTAGTTATTTGGGTTGGGAGAGTCGGTAAGAAACCTCACCAACACTTTTCAGTATATCAAATGGGACAATGAACATTTGGGATATCTTTCCTCCCCATCTGAAACTCCTAAATCCTCATCATGGGGAGACTCTTAGGAAAATGTTGTCACCATTCTCAAACTCCAAGGGCCTATCAAATCGATCTGTGTAAGATTTCTACAGGTTATGGGTTATCCTAATCTACTCATGGATAACCTGGTCCTTTTCCATCCTCACCTACATGAACTCTGGACCCATAATTGATTCCTTTCTAATATAATTCTAGAACAAGGCTGACCTTCAAGGTCTCTTGTACATGGCCTCTAAAGATTCCCTATCGATGGTTGAGTGGTAGCTATTTTTTTATGGAACTCTTCCAAGGTAATGTGATCCTCCCAGCTCTGAACAATGTCTCACATAAAATCCATCAACATATGATATGATACATGGAAAGTGTAGTTGGTCTTCCTATCTTTCAAGTGGTGTGAGTTTGTACTCATCCTTATCTCAGTCTTGAATACCTCCTGTAGGCCTCTACACAATAGTGATGTAAATTTCACATTATGGTCAGAGAAAAAAGATTAGGGAACCCCATGATGGTGTAGAATCTCATGTACATACATTTTCCCGATAATCTCCGTCAAACTCTGCTCCCTGGAATAATGGAAGTGTTCCAAATTCATGATTCGGTAAAATATCACCCATATAGCATCATGGTCCTTCATTGTCCAATGATTCCCTATCATGAATTCCAAGGATATGATGCACCATTTCTACTTCAAGATATTAAGGTGTTACAAAAAACATGTCAGAACCTAGTGATCATCCTTCACCAGCCGATAGGTGAGGCACCATGAGATGAACTCATTAATGATCCATCTCATGATCAACCAAAAAAAATTCTATTGAGGGTATCTATAAATCTCCCCCAAATCAGTATGTATAACTAAATGATATGTATAGAACTCTCACTTCACCTCCTCCAACATCATGGATGAAATCACCAGCTATCCTTGGAAAAGGATTACATGATTCCCTCCTTCAAATAATAAATATGAATAATCTCATATGGATATATGGTCATGAAACACCACATATCTGATTTCTCATAGCTGGGACTCTCTCACTCACTGAATGAGTGTAGGAGTCATCAACATCAACTAAAGAAATGTTTGAACCTCCTTATCCACTCAGGTCAGCTACATGAAATCCAACTTCTCATAAGCCTCCTGGTCTAAGTGATCCTAGGACAACCTACTAAATGCATTTGCTACCACATTTCCCTTCCATAGAGTACATACTATCTCAAATTCATATTCCTATAGTAACTCCCACCAGTTACACTATCTCAAGTTAAAGTCCCTCTACATGAAGACATAACTCATACTCTAATAGTCTGAGTAAACCAAGAAGTAATATCCTAGAAGATAGGTCCTTTATATCCACTGGGTGAAGACTACCGCTTCCATATCTAGGCCATGAGCTGTGTAGTTACATTCATGTGGTACCAACTACCTTGACACATATATGATAAATTCCAATTGCTGCATCAACATGTAGTCAGACCCAAATCCCAAGGCATTGAAAAACACCATGTACTCCATACCATCCTCCAGTAGTCTCAACATTGGACCACTCATCATCCTCATCCTCAAATCCTTGATGGACCTCTATAACTTCTCAGTCTATGTAAAATGATTCCTTTTCTACATTAGGGTGTTCACCATAGCTAAAATTCTTGATAAATATTTGAAAAACCTCTGGTATTACTCTTCCATGATAATAAAACTTCATACCTATGACAGGGTCTTGGTTGGCTACTAAGAAATCACTAAATCAATATTTATTACATCCACTATTAAATGATGATAAAAAATGATATGCCCCAAAAAGAGAATACTGCCATTCTAGAACTATAACCTCGAGAGATATCCATAAATATAGTGCTCATTAAGGAAATATAATAAAATCCTCAAGTTCTATTCATGATCCTCCAATGATGTATATAACATTATTATGTCATTAATAAAGACAACCAAAACTAGTCCATGTGTTGCTAGAAAACCTAGTTCATCAATGCCATAAACATGGTGGGGGAATTTGGCACACTCAAGGGCATCACTAGGAACTTATAGTGAATATAGAAACATCTGAATTCCACCTTACAAAAATTAGCCTCACGAACCCTTAACAAGTGGTATATAGACACGAGATCATTCATTTAGAACTATCTTGCACCTCATAACTAGTCAAAGAGTTCCAAAAACCTCAGAAATGGTTAGATGTTCTATATAAAGACCTGTTTTAGCTGATGATATTTCGTGAAATTTAGAATGATCTAGTTCTCTTTTTTCACAAAAAACAATGGAGCTGCCCAGGGGGGAACACTGTTCCAGATGAAAACCTTTTCTCAAAGGTCATCCATCTATAAACAAGGCTCTGAGAGCTCGGTAGGGGCCATCTGATTTGTCATAGAAGATATCAGAGTGGTTCCAGTATCTAAGGTGATACAAAACTCAATCTCCCACATCAGAGGTAGTCACATAACATTCATGGGGAATAAATCAATAAATGAATAAATGAATAAAATAATCAAGATTAATTAAGAGCTAGATTCACTAACGGATACACACTCCAAATGGTGGGTAATGGTATTCATCCTCCTTCTCACATCACCCACCGATCCAACCATGATATCACTCTTTCCAAAAATGGTAAATCTGACCTCCTCATTGAGAAGGCATCTGATTCATCTATGGTGATATTTAATATTGTATTGGGCCATAGAAAACCAATACATACCCAATATTACAGAAAATTTTTTCATCATGTTGAAAAACAGGTCCTATGTAAACCTCTGTCCACCAAGTAATAGCTATCACTGCCGGAAGATAAACAATTTAGATAAGGCGTTCACTATATTACTCTCAAGAAAAAGTCTACGGGGATAACACCTCAACTGGGAGATTCATATCTCACAATATGAGTATAGATATTAATAAATGACTTAAACCTATGTCTACTAATAAAAATAAAAGAGTATAATAATCACAAATCAGATCACTAAAAATCTCAGTTGTTGTTGGGTCATACACCTCCATAGACTACATCTATCTGTTTCCCTAACCACTATCTCCCTAAGACTGATGTGGGTCACCTGGTGGTGGTGGTGGAATGACCTAATAAATTCTTCCACCACAAAAGGCTCCTCCTCATAGAGCTCCACCTACTCCTCTTCCATATTTTCCTCCCTAGGGGACACCCTGCTCTCTCCAGGGAGACGCCTGATCGTGGAACTACCTCTGCCTTGTTGGTCTATCATTTATCTTCCTCTGATCCTTAGAATTTCTGGTTGGTATGTCTCGCACTATGTCACCTCTTGTATCACAAGCATATCACCACCCCTATCTATGAATCCCTGGTCCTATGTGCCACCCCTGACTATGTGCCTGAGTCTAATCATGGGGGAGGTCTCCTATATTGAGATCTTGCCGACTGGAACCTTCAAGCTTCTACAAATGACTCAGCCCAATATCAACCAGTTTCTACTCTAGCTAGTGAGAACCCCTATCATAGGAATCACTTTTCCACTAGTTCCCACTCCAAAACATAGTAATATGTGAGGTTTAATAAGGGAACTGTACTAGCACAGAGCTTTTTATGGAGTCCCTGCTCAAGCTTCTGTGCTTGGAAGTATCCATCCAGGATCATATCAAGAGATTACCATGTAAGGCATGTGAAATTTTCCTCACAATAATCCACTATCACAATTCCCTAACAAAACTCCATGAGGTCATAAAATCAAACTGAGTGATAATAGGAGGGGTTTTACTCCTCATGGAATAGCAACGAGAAGTCGGGATGTGAGAGTGTCGACTCATCGTGCATCTTGGAAACAAGAATCCACTAGTGCCAAGGTGCTCTATGGAAAGGGATAGATTATAGTGAAACCACCTGATCTGTCAGTGTATGGATGATACTAAAAACATAGACCATTGAATCCTACTAATCTTCGACTGCCTAGGGATATGACTTGTCGCGGAACCTCAATATCATTTATCACTAAAACTTGTGGAGTTCACTAAGACTTCTGACATTATATGATTTCCATTATGGTATGATCTACTACACAATAGGTTTCTGTTTTGCTAACAGTATACCTATAGGAAGTATTTTAGGGGATACACCCTGAACTGAGGCCTCATCACTCATCAGATCGTCTTCACGATCCAGAATAGGTATCATGGATGGATGTCATCACGGAGGCATCCTGAAAATTTAATCAAGATGTACCAAGGTCAGATGAGAATATATATATATATATATATATATATATTAATCAATAAGTATAGTAAAATACTCAATCTTATATGATTCATTTACCTTTTATCAAAGCAACATATGTCTCGGTATGCCGAGTTGACAAGTAAGTAGTCAAGGTCCTGGTGGATGGATATGTTGACTTCCTGTACCAATGCAGGGTTCCAAGGATTTAGAGTTGAACTCTAGAAATGTTGAAATTTTCCCCTAAATCTCAAACAAATACTAATAAGGGGATTAATTCAAATGACAATTAAAGGATCAAACAACCTTTTATACCAAATTTTCATGAACCATCCCTAAGAGGGGCTAGAGCCCCAACTACCCCATTCCCTCTTTCATAAGACAGGGGCTAGAATCAAGCACTGAAAGGAATCTCTAATAAGGGGATGACTCTACCTAATGTACCTGTACAAACACACCTGACCATCTCAATGAATAAGTGCAAAGGAATAATAATAAATTGATGAAAAAACTAGAGTATAAAACAAGCATGAAAACCATATAGGGTGTATAAGAGTATGACATTATAAACGAAAAAAATGGGGAAAAATAAATTCCCAACCAGAAGATGTCCCAACCTAAATAAATTAGAATGTAAACATGCTAAGAGACCCTTGATATTGATCTCCATTCTCTAATCATTGTACATGGTGCAATGAACCAAGTATCCCTATGCTCCTCCATAGTCATCACTGACCTATCCTTCATCTTCATAAGATATAACACGTGTGGGCATATCCCATGCATGGTTGATTATATACATACCATATTGGATGCCCTCAAAGATAAAGGGGGGGTAATAAGAGACACAATAGTAATAGATAGTATATAGATAGATCAACCTAAACAAATAGATTAAACAATATCCAGTAACGAGGATATGGTTTTATATATATATATATATATTCTCAAACCAAATAATCCCAAACAAGATATAATGAGATCTCCATCTCACATCCCAGTCCTGGAAAAGAGGTTCCATATTTCCAAAAATATAACAGTGATGTCATTCATGTCACGTTTCTACCATGAATAAACCATGTGGTGGCCCATTCCTCACTAGTATGTTGCATTGTCAAGGGCGAAAAATCTCCAAGTAGAGGACCCACACCCTAGTGCATCATCTGGGGGGTCAACTCAATAATTATCCATAGAGGACCTTCCCCCAATTGCATTATGGAGTTCCACTTTGGTGTTATTAGGACCCACTCCCTATCTGAAAGGGGGTTACACTCATTAGGTAAAAGAACTACACCCAAGATGATGGGGGGTTTCACTCTATAGGTTGAGGACCCAGACCCTGATGTGTCATTAGGGTTCAAATCTAGTGTTATGAGAACCCACACCCTATCAGAGAGGGGGGTTATACTAGGTAAGTACAAGACCCATGCCCAAGTTGATGGGGGGGGGGGTCCACTCAATAAGTCATGAACCCATAACCTAATATGTTGGGGGGGTTCTACTGTCATGAGGATATGCACCCTATCAAATAGGGTGTTCCACTCTCTAGGGAGATTAATTGTACTAAATATGATGGGTAGTTCCACTCTAGTGTAGCTGGTGATCCTTTTCCAGATCACTATCATTGTTGGGTTACGCCTAAATAAGAGTCACGTCTGGAACATCTCACATCATGTACCATAATCCAAAATAGAGGGAAAAATCACATTCTATGTCAAAAAACTAATTATAGGCTACTCGCGGTCCAAAATCACAGTTCCAACGAAGTAGATATGAGATATTGATGTTTCCTCATAATGAAACAAGGGGTACATGGCATGTATGGGACCCAAATGGTGTGTGGTCACACTCCATTACCTATCCATGTCCCTGTAAGTAAATGTATCACCAAATGTGTAGCACTAAATGGCATTTATGAGGTATACATGTCGTGTCCATGCCACTTGGGGTCCCTTCCTATGAACTTTGGTTGTGTCCATGTACTTCAATACACAAAGTGTGTCTGACCATGTTTGTCTCGATTTACTCTATAAGTACATGTTGTGTTAGCCGATACAAGGCCAAAAATTTTGTGGGGGTCCCACATAGTGTGTTATACATAACTCACATGAAACCCTAGTTGCCACAGCTAGGGACCTACAAGTCGTGAGTTCTTCGGGCTACACGGCTTATCACTAGGATTTTTTCTATATTTCTGATCTATTCTGAACATGCTAGATCCAATATCCTACCTTGGAATCTGGATATGTTTATTCCCAAAAATGGTTGATCTATCTTTGGTTGTCATTTTATGGGAATTTGGTGGCTAGAAATTAGGATTCTGTTTCTAGGAATAAATTGCCATCATCCCACACACCACTTGTAACCACTATTGGTTTTTGATATCAAACCATGAGAAAAAACATCCATTCTAAAATAATTATTCCCAAAATACATCGATTATTGTGAATCCCTTTATCACACACAAAACCATTGTGAATCAAGTGGTTTGATCATGCTTGGTCCCGCACAGTAATGTTGAATCTTGACCATGGGTTCCAATGATTAACAATGCAAATCAATTGCGGGGGAAAGTCACAATAAAATTTTTTATCAGTATTTTCCCAATATTATTTTCCAATTATATTTTGGGTAAAAAAATAATGAAAAAAAATATAATTTCTATATGTGGGAACATGCAACATCTTGTAATTGGAATAGATCATAGAAAGGGATGATCATGCTCAATCAGCTTGATCAAATAGGGAATAATAGACAAATTTATGAGTCCTACCTAGATATTGGATCATTTTTCATTGAATAAATTTCTATCCAATGATTGAGAGTAATCATTGTGTTCTTTATGCTTCGATATGATTTTATCTAGAGTCTCATCATTGTCATGTTAGAGTCAACAACATAAGGTGGAAGAATTTCTCTCGTTCCTCCCAGGGATTATGCAGCTAACCGTGGAGGATTATCTATGGAGGTGTATTTAAGGTAAATTATTTTATGTTAGTTTAATTGATTAATAAATTTAATAATTTAATTAATCCACTGAATTTAAATACTACATCTTTTTTATCCCAACACCCTACGTCGGCCTATTTTAGGTTCTGTCGTGGCTAAACGTCACATTTCGGACTACACTATTTTCTTATATTTCTGATCCGTTATTACTTTTAATATTTATCCCATTTTTTCTATGATAATTTTTGTGCATAATAAAAAATATATTTAATAATTTTGGGAAAATAATTCTAGGCACATCGGGCCTTAGAATCACATGTTGTCTCAGCTCCTAGCTTTGAAATTATATGTATAAATATTTCAAAGTATTACAAGTAAAAAATTAGGTCTCTTAATTTATCATTATTTGTATTAAATTTTGAACAAACATCATAATTTTCATATATATATATATATTCAAAAATATCATGAAATTTCTCTTAAAATATATTCAATTTTAGAATCTTCATTACATTCAATTTCAAAATTTTTAGTTTCAACAGATTCATTATCAGTATAAAATTCATTTTCCAAAGAATCTAGAGGCTGGTTGTCTTGAATAAAATCCGTAAATAACTATGTTTGAAACTATTCTATCATTATAACTTGGTGTGTACAATGTTCTTCCATAGGAAGTTTCATTGATTCAACGATATATAAATTGAACATATCACCTCCAAAAAATAATGAAAGAGTCACTTTATGAATATTGATTATTTACTTATCATTTTTAGGGAATTGTAACCTACAAATTATAGGTTAAGAGAAAATAAAACAACAAATTTCCGTGTTAACACATAAAAAATATGGGGAAAACTAAATCCTTCACTCTTATAAAAACATCTTAAATGGATCCAGAAGGAATAGTTATGCTTCTATTAGAAAACTGGAAAGCTATTATAGATTTTTTATGCTCTACAACCTTCACATATGAAAAGACAGAATAAGAAAAAATATTTATTTATGATCCTAAATATAACCCAGAATCATAAATTTTATGACTTCACATGACACATGGTATAGAAAACATACATGGATCCTTGACATTTACTAAGAGGGAATGTTGGATTTGGGAAGAAACATTTATTACCAAATTAATTTTCTCACCTCTCTTAGATATCCTATTGCAATTGAACATATAAAAAATAAATTTATCATAACATGGTATTTGGTAATATAATCGAATGGAGGGATATTAAACTGGACCATTCGAAAAGTTTATGGAAATCTTTTTTCCATTTCATTATCAAGATTGTTCATGATTGGAGGGATTCCCAAATTATAAAGCAATGGATCCCAATGTATTTTCATGTCATCAACAAATTTTATTTTACCTTTGTAAAATCTCATTAGGATCCTAAAATCCTTATAGGTTCTTTCACGTTGCATTTAATTATATATATTTTACATTTCTTGTTAAATTGGTTTGTGTAAAATAGGATCATTAACAATTTTATCAGGTTGGAAAACAATTTCAGGAAGATGTTTAAAATTTTTATAAGGTGGTTTCATCAATTATTCATGTCATTTTACTTCAGCTATAGTATTAAAACTATATTTTTTTATGTTCTTTCTAATTATGTTTAGGTTTGTGGTTTTGAATATTAGTTCCACTTCTCAAAAATAGTGCACTTATGTTCTATCTTCCTCTTGGGTTAACATTATATTGTGGTGGAAAAATGAAATTTATATAATTATTTAAACAACTTATTTCAATTTCAATTTCAACCATTTGAGTCATCATGCCTTATAGAAACACTTTTTATTATCTTGAAATGTCATGTTTCTTTTTAACCATTTCTTCATGATGTGAATCATTTATTTTATAAAACAATCTCTTTATTTAATTAATTTTTAATGATTTAGTAATTCCCTCCATCATGGTATATAAATTAGATTTAATTTTATATATACCACTAATCAAACATAATTAATTTGTTTTATTCATTAGGCCTAATTATATTATTATATTGGTTTTTCTATTCCTGGAGTAAATTTTGATTTGTCTAGAAATGCCTCTATTGTAAATTCTAGTTTTAGAATTAGCTATTCAAGTTTTCCTAGAATGGTTTTCTAGGAAAAAAATAATATTAAAACATTAAAATGTTTCTTATAGTTATGGGAATTGATCATTAAAATGATCAGTAGTAGAAGAAATTCCACAATGCATCTGAATGAGATATAATGGTTCTGGTTAGTATTATGTATGTGCATATGTTGTAAAAATCTACTTAATTATCATCTCATGTTTTCTCATCCATCTCAAAATTTTGAAATTTTCATAACTTGATGTAGAAAATCCCATAGTTGGATTAACATGAGTCATTCCCATACTATCAAATTGATGTTAATTTTGGGTCATTTTTTATATGAGGTTACTAGCATCAATGGGAGTTTAATCAAATAATATTCCTCTAGTCACAACATCTATCACTCTCATATCAATTAAAATTATTCCCTCATAAAAATATTAGATAAGGATCTGGTTGGAATTTTGGTCTAGGGGAAAGCTAGAACACAACTTCATAAACCTCTCTCAATACTTATAATGAGTTTACCCTTAGAGATGGATAATTCATCAGATGTCTATTACCAAAGATACAGTCCAAAAAACTGGGAAAAATTTCCCTATATATATTTTATTTAACTGAGTCTGACTCCCTATAGTAGTGGATTATGATTAGTAAAACCAGTATTTGGAAAAACCATTTAAAGAAATTATAAATCCTTTAACTTAATTTTATCTTCACATACACCTTGGGGTTTCATGGTGATACACACCATGTGTAATTCATGTAAGTGTTTATGAGGAATCTCGCACAACAGACCATGGAATTTTGGTATATGATAAAGGAATCGTAATCTAAGATCAAAACTCAGAGAGATTTTATGATATACCAGATTTTTTTTTCTTTTTTTTTCAATATCATGATAAGAAATATCCTACAAGGTTCTACAGTCAGCATTGGTTTTTAAATTTCGATTTTTTTATCAAATTTGATTTTGTTGTTTCTTTTTTTTATTTACTTGTGTTCTAAAAATATAAAACTTGTTAATTTTTTATTTTTATATTTTTATGATATATTAAATATCATATTATTAATTTTATTTTTTATTTTTTTACATATAATATAATTTTTTAAGAAATTTTTATTTTTAATTTTTTTTTGAGAAAAGATTATGTATTTTTCTAAATTTTATATTTTTAACCCCTCAGAAGTCTCCTTAAAAATAGCACCAACTGATTTAATAGGATTTTAAATGTATCTTTTAAACCAAATTGAAATTATATAAATTATTTATTATAGTACAGTAGCAACAAATAATGTATCTGAATGATAATCCCTATCAAGAGTTATTTGTTTTTTTAATTTTTTTTAAAAAATATTTGCTTAAACGGAAAACTAATGTTATAAAAGAAGATAAATCAGTGTATTAAAATAAATATTAATTGTAAATAAAATAAAAATAAATAATTATAAACAAATTGAATAAGAATATGAAACAAAAACATGGTTATTAATTCTTATGGATCAATATATCTTCATCAGTTTAAATGGATTTGACAACTGTAATGTTTTCAATAAATATATTTAAATCTCATATCATTACATCTCATTTAGTTAATTAAATTGGTGTCTACTTCGAGGATCCCAACAGAATATCTTTTTTCCAATGGAGATGATCAATGATATCAATTATTATTGGGAACAAATACATGTACAATGCTCACTATAATCACAATCTTCAATCAACAATTGAAAACTTTAAATAGTAGGGAACATCTTCAAAATCCAACTTAGATTGAACTAACAAGGAAAATTCTAAAATCAACACAATCAAATTATAAATTTTATGTTCTTGGAATAAAGATAAATGATAAAAAAATTGATAGAATAAAATCAATTAAAACATTGATCACATTTTGAGTTCCATATTCTAAAGATAATTAAAACTATGAAATTTAAGAAAGAAGTAAACTTTGAAATACTTCACCAAAGGAATATAATTTCTTTGTATGCTATAAATTTAACAAGAAATCAATGAGATACTTAAGTGATATTTAATCTTTATTTTTATCAGCAATGGGAGGGTCAATATCTCTCCTAAAAAACCTCATATTTCTACTCCTATTTATCTGTTTTGATGTTTCTAAAAAAAATGGTGTCCATGTATAAATGAATTCCCCTAATAAATTCAAAGTTATCTTCTATTATGGGTAATTATTATTTCTTTTTCATTAAATTAATTTATTTAATTTTATATGTTTATGTATCATCCATTTATAAAAGATTTTTTCTAACTTTTCCCTTTTGTTAAAGTACTATAACTTTAATATTTTCTTCAAAAAAAATTGGGCATCCTCACATGAAATAATTAATTGCATCTCATATGAGACTATTACAAATGAAATAACCATTTTTCCTTCATCTTTTATGGTTAAACAATGAAACATAAGTCTATCACTTTAACTCTTTAATCTAGAATGGAATCTCACATACTCATTCAAGGCTAATACATCAGATAATTCCTTTAACTCATTTATTCCAATGACACATAATTGATCGGCTTCTATAATTGAAGGTTGTTTGATCCACCTGATGACTCACTTATATTACAACCAATTTTGATGATAGAACACAAGGATTCTTAAAATTTAATCTCCAAATCATATTAGTAAAACCTCTATGTCATTCAATGCTCAAATTTCACCATTAAGTACTTGAATCTCCTTCAATTTTATTAAAATTTTCTTCCTTGGTCCTTCCTGAATTGTCTTCACCAAAAACTATAGAACTTACTCACTAATACCATTATTAATCACATAGAGTGAACTCAATCCCAACCACTCAAAAATAGTGATCAAGAATCTCGATGCCTCATCTTGTTCAAAGTGGACTCATCTCAGACTCAATTCTTCCAGACACATGTCATGTGGTTATCTAACTTCAGAGTCATCGAGATTCATTATCATTAGAATAAAACATGTTGAGTTCACTCAATGAATCCCAGATTCATCAATCATGATGTAATTTTGTATTCATCCATCATGATTGGTTGGTCGACTTTTTTAGTGTCATTAACTCATCATTTTGGCTCAAAAAAAAGTTTGATAAAGCTTCAATAAATGTTATATGACTTTGATCCTTACTTATTCAGAATTATCCTAGATTTAATGAGTCTCATCATGATCATTAAACTTCATATTCATATTAGGTGTCTTATTCAACCCACAATCACCACTTGAATGTTCCTCATATTACTTCGACATTGGTCCAGAACATAGATGTTCGTCCTTCGTATTGGATATGGGATCATCAGGATATTTATCAAAATTGACTGTGTTAGTTGTATTCTAAGTAGAGATACAACTGTCACTTTACCCCTAGTAGAGGATCGATCCCCTTCAGTATTCATTAGAAAATATTCATGTCAGTGACTTTCTCTCATGAGGATACAAACATGACATTTGGTATCCCTTGCCTTTGAATACGAAGAGGTTTTTTTTACATTTAAGAGTGTAATGGTTTTTTTGGTCATGAATTTCATCAAATAAATTATGTAAATCACATAATATAATTTTATTATGGAAACACATCATTTTAAATTTATGCTATGGGGTATATAAAAAATATCTTTCATAAAATACTCTTTTATATTCCCCTTTGTAAAAATATTACAGGATTGTGACATTTATCTAATGCACCAAAATAATAAAATTACGTGGAACCCAATGAATTCATCTTATGGGATGAGGATCTAAATTATCCTACTCATAAAAAAATATCTTAGGTTAGTGCTAATAAATGAATATTGAATATACATATATTACTCCCTGAACTATTAATAAAAATAATAGAAAAGGGTATTTAAATTTAAAATGATTGAATACAAAATAAATCATATAAAATTAAAAAATCATAATTATAAATAATTATAAACAATTAAAATTTTAATTGAAAATATTGAAAATTAAATTAAAATGACATTTATTAAAATTTTAAAAAGCACATAATATATTTTTTATTGAAATTGAAAAATAAACAAAAAACTATAATTTAACATTTTTAATTATTACTTAATAATGTTTCAATGTTAAAAATAATTTATAAAAATATTTAAAAATTATCACTTAAATGAAAATTACTCTATATAAACACATTAATTGGCCATAATTGATGTGGAAATAATGTATCAAATAATACCGCATCAAAACCCCTTGATTGATATTCATCCAAATAAAAAATTAGTTTCCCTATATAATGATAGGATCGTGACAAAACAATCTAGGATAGTAGATACATCATTCCATATAAAACATGGTGTTTATAAATAAATATTTATCAAGGGGTGAAAATTTGAGACCAAAAACCCTAATAGTAATGGTGATGTTTGATTCAAAGAACATAAGATGAATACCATGAAATATAGATTCAAATAATATGGAATGAATGATATTAATTGTAATTTATGTTAATGGGTTATTTCATACAATATATTGAGGAAATTATGGTGTAAAATTTCAAACATGTCCCATAGATTTAAAAAGGACACAAAGAATGCCTTATAACATTAGAACCATTAAAATCAAAACCCTTAGAAGGATATGATTTAAAATGAAACATTAAAGCTCATTAATTTTGATAGTATAATGATAAAAAATATTAAACATCCCTTAGATACAAAATTTAAATGAATAACATGGTTTATAATAAGAAATATGTCTCAAAGGGTTATATTTCAGAAAAGAGACCCTTAACATGATATTGATTCCTGGTTCACATGTACCCAACTTCATGAATTATCAAATTAAGATTATTATAAAAAATATTTTCATTATTTTTCATATATAATCTATTTACTATGTACCATTTAATATACTATTCTATTTACTTATTATATATATTTTTCTTATTTTGTGTGAAAATTGAATCGATGTCACCTTATCTTGGTAAATTTAGCGATCAGGGATGATATTTTAATAATAAGTGAAATAAATAATATAAAATTTAAATAAATATAAAAAAATCATTAATTTATTACTATATTTTAATAATTTTAATATTTATGTTCCCATGGTCATCCACGAGAGACTTTTATACTGTATTTCAGGTAGGTGATTACATAGACCCAAATAATAACACTTTATAAATTGATGGGTGAGTATGATTAAAGAAGTGTATAATATCACTATAAAAGAACAATAAAGAGAATATTTTTTATGTTTTTTTGTTTTTTAATAATATTTTATATTTTCTGGTAAAGTAATAAATATCATGATGAAAAAAATGCTATTTCATTGAGGAGGTAGTCTGCACAATGCACGGTCGATGTTATTTTGTTTTTCTATGTGGTTGGGAAGAAATAAATAATGGTTATTAGATTAATATAATTACAATTCAGTATAATAGTGATACTATATTAATTATATTACCATGATTATGGTTGGGTTATAATATAAATTTTAAGAATAAAAGGATATGGATTATGTAATACTCGTGCAGGGACCTTCAACTATCACTTGAATGTCTCCTTAGAAATGAAGTGGATTGGGATAACTAATTGAGTCTATAGTATTATTAACATGAGAGAGGATTATAGAAGTAGAAAAAATTAAATTTTTTAGTAATAATTTTGATATAATGATGAGGTGGAAGTGTAAACTTTTATATTTCATGAAAATGTAACTTTTGGAACCACCCATTAGATTTCAAAAATGGAGTGCACTATTCAAGAAAAAATACTTAAATTGAGAAATAATTGATTTTTTGGTGGGATGCAGTTAATGATTCATCAATTAATCATTTAAATATTTGTTTTAATCATGATTTATGTCATTTAGCTTTATGTTTTTACATTTTAGTAATTTCATTTTTATTCCAAGGAAACTATGTTTTAAATAAGTAACACACGAAATACTAAGAATATAAAATAAACCCTCTTAAAAAATAAGAATTTCAACAACCTAAGTTTATCATAAATTTAATTTAATTCTATTTATAGATAATATATTTTTATCTTTTAAATTAAACCATTTAATATATAAAAAAAACTAATTTCTATAGAGATGTTATTTTATTATTAAGTGGTCCTAATCATATTTAGTATTGATTATCAATTGAATATTTGATAATATATTTTAATATTGGTTTAGAAATTATATTAAATTTATTTTTGGTAAGTGTATAAATTTTTTTATCATATTTAAATTATATATTTATAATTAAACAATTCATTGAAAATAGCAGTTCTACCATTATCATCATCATTAACATAAATCACAGTAATCATTATTTAATTCCCAAACAGTGAATTTAACCTTATTCTATTATATGATAATTTTGATCTAAAATAAAAAATCCATTTTTATATATTTAATTTCTAAAATTGATGAAATATAATTTTTAATATAAATGAATAAAAACATTTTTTAAAATAAAATATTACTCAAGATTCATAAAGTTACCCATGAGATTAATCATTAAAACATGGTTTTCATTAATTATTTATTTCACTTGAAAAATATATATTTTTATATTGAAATGGTTTCAATTTTTTTAGTCATTCTTGTGTAAACATAATGTTATTAATGTGATAGCCTTTTAAAAAAATCGTTATGTTCTCTATTAACATAAAAATCAATTATTTACAAAAAAATATCAAAAATTCAAACAATGATAATTGTGACATGATGTATTAAAAAATTATGTTACCTTTTTCAGATTAATGTTCTAGAACTTATAAATTTTGATATTAAGTAAAAAATAAAATATATATTAGAAAACTAATTTTATTAAAGAATTCCTATTGAAAACATTACTCATTATTAATAATATTTTATAAATATTTAAAGTTGATTAAAATATGAATATATACTGTATATTTTAATCATTTTATTATTTTATTTTCTATAATGTATTGGATTATTTTATTTGGGTGTTTTATGTGGGAAAATCTATCAACATGGTGTTCAATTAGATAAAATTATCTATAGTAAAATATTAGGTTGTTACACACTACCTCGTGTGCCTAGCCTCATATGGATTATCATACATTCTCTTATAAACTCTATTCACACTCCCTGATGATTTTATTCAAAACCATAGGGAATACCTTGGCTCCAAAGAAGTTAAAGGAAATTACAACCCACGACTATGTTCCTGAGCCATGATTTTCTTATAAAGCCACCCCTCAACCTCCTATATCGACATCAATGATTTATCAGGAGCAGTAGAGTACACAATACATATGTTTATACACCCAAGTATTATGAAGACACAAAAATTAGATCTTTATATATAAAAACTTAATTTAATGGAATATATGAAGAGGGAAAAATACATGGGTTCCCGGGCTCCCATTTTGACTGTGTTGCCCAACACTCCAAGACCCTCAGTTGGGAAAAATAAGTAGTTACCTAATATCCTAAATTGTAGAGATAATAATACACCTATAATGGTTTATATGGGTAAATAAAAATGGAACTTAGTATCGATAAATTCAAATTCATGCATAGAACCTCATATTTTGTGATTCGGCCAAGGTGAAAATTCCATGAGTTCCCAACCATTTAAGCACCAAAATACAAAGGTGATGACTACTCTGTGTTCCTATTAACTAGGGAAGCACTCGACCAGGTTTCCTTCTAGGGTTTCACTTTTTCATGCCCTCCATATTATTTATATGCTTCTCCTATACCATTATAGTACTTAACTACTACTCATATGCCTTTATATTATGCTAAAATTTAACTCAAGACTCCATACTAGGGTGAAACATTGCTTAAGACTACAATATGGGTTCCACAACACCCTTTCCTCTATCCTGGGTACCACATCATTGAGGCTTCCTTACTTGGGTTCCAATTCACCCAGGCCTACCTATGATATTGATCTACCCTATCATATATACTTAGATTATTTAAAATTATATCAGTCTCCAAAATTCATTGAGTTGAGACACTCCACTTAGTTTTGACATATACCTTGAGTTAAGACACTCTTCTTGGATTCCATATCATACATTAATCATGTTCCTCATGGGTTTTCAAAATAAACCTTCACCTATCCCTCATGATAGAGTATTGATGAAAAGGTCAATCGTGAATTATTCCCTCACCAACCAAATATTATTTACCTTTTCCCAAGATGTACTAGCTGCATGAATATAAAATATATATAACATATTACTTAATAAATTTTGTTAAACTATATATAAATTTATTTTTATAAGAAATTAAGTAGTAAAACTTAAACAATAATATTTTTATTCCTCTTTAAGTATAAATCATTGGATGCATTGAATAGTTTCAATAACAACACAATTACCTTCCCATATCCCACTTGAGATGTTTTATGGCTCAAGCATGACCAACCATATTGTGAAATAAGCATAAGAAAGAAAATATATTTTGTGATGAGCATAAAAATCAAAATGTGATGAGTATAATATTACTCTTTAACATTTCTGTGATAAAAATTAGTTAGAAAATTTGATGGAAATAAGATGAATCATTCTACCTTATGTGATGAGTATAATATTCCCTAGTGTGGTGAGAAAATAATAACCAACCAATAATTACATGATCATTATAAGATGATACATATATATTTTCCATATATAATGAGAATAATATTCCCTCATGGTATGACATGAAGAAGATAAAACATCCTCTTACTTGATACATTCCATAACCATACCCTCTCATTTATAGTTACTAATAAAAATGAGGAACAATAATGTTATTTTTGTGTGTATATACTACACCAACCATTTCTAGGTTCCATTCACATGGTAATATAGTCCACATGAACATAAACTCTTTTTAAGTAGTCATCGACCAAAATATTTAAAAATAACTACTAGGTTCCTTGTACAACAAACAAAAAATGTTGTAAATTTATAACTAATTTGATCCAATCCGCTTATAGGTATATGTAGTATCCCCTATCATGGGCCTTATATCAACTCCAAAAAATATCATACCTCTTCTTGAAGATTCCCAATGCTTTCATTGATGACGATAAATTCTAGAGTTATAACTTATTTGGATCAAAACTATAGATTTCTTGAATAATTTCATGAAATAAGTTGCATCATAATCACAAAATGTCATGTCATATAAAATCCATTATCTATGATAAATAATTTATCATGGATAACCGGTATTATTTCGTTGATGGATTTAAAAAATGACATAAATCTATAGGAGTCTCAGAATTGGTGATAAGAACCCTTGATTTATTAGATGACCACCCATCCTCTCAAGTAACACAAAATTGAAAGTGTTAGTAGTATGTCCTTATAGTCTGCTACCTTTGGGAAGAAGGTATACTATGATGCATAATGCATATATGTGAGGAGAACGAAAAAAATGGGGAACTCAATGTGAATATTTACTTTTAAATGAATTTTATTGGGCACACATTCTAATTAATTATATTATAGTGATTGATTTCATGATTCCATCTCATAAGACAAATGGAATTAATTATGATCATACCATGAGAGATTATCCTATATAGAGGATATCACAAAATATTTAGGGTTACAATGAACCACCAAACAATATCAATTTAATCCTACACTTCTATCATTATTGAATCTACCTTGGCTATGAGGCACCTACATACACTATCACCTATCATGCACATAAAATTCCATGAAATAAATGAATCTAACTAAGAATACCCCCATTAAAGGGATAATTATAACATTGTAAATAAAACATGATAATATGGATGGTCTGAATACATGATTTATAACACCTTACATACACACAAACCATTTTTTTGTATTTTAAAACAGCCACTTTTTGGGAAAGTGGGAACCGTACAAAAAGGATCCAGCTGTTAACAAAAACCCAACATCTAAAAAACCACACCACCACATTCAAAATTAAAAAGTTAAACATTAAAATTTTGAAAACAAAAATTATAGAAAACGCCATATCCATCTCGAGCCACGATCTTACCCACTAAAATCCACAAAGCGTCCTTGCCTACCGCCATCATCAGTACCATCAACCATCATGAAGAGAACTCGAACCAAGAGGTCAGTCATGTCATTGCGTTCCTCCATCGTCAAAACCATCACCATCACCACTCACTTCCAGATAATGTAACTAGAAACATTCTATGACATCCACTTCATCGAGATACATCGCCACAACCATGGAGTCTCTAAACTTCAACTTCATCACCATCGCCAGTCAATTGGCACTCGCAAGATCGGTAGCGATCATAACCAAGAATGAATAAAACCAAAACCCATAGACAAAAAATTTAGTGTTGATAACATTGAGAAATAAAAACTGAACAAAATCAGTAGAACAAGAACCAATATTCATTTTCATAACCATATCCACCACTGAATAAAGACATCTGAAAATAGAGTGAGAACCAAAGCCTTCACCATACGAGAAAGACGCAAGGATAAAGAAGATGGAGAAAGCCAACACTATTCACCCCACCTGTAAACACATACCACTCCCCAAACACATCCCCAAACCTCCATGGAAACCTTCACAACCGGCTGACCAAGAAGGAGTCAAAGGACCCGGAGGTCAGGGTAAAAAGGAGTAGAAGAGACGAGGTAAGGGATAAATAAAGCCGTCGGGGGAAATGAAGGAGGATCACTAGGACTGAAATGCTAAGGGAAATTGGAACAGAGGGATTGATGAAGAACCGATGAAAGAACCACCTAGAAATAGGAATAGGGGGACCAAGGTTGAAACCCTAGAAGAATGAATCGAAGAAGCCGGAACTGAGAAGGCCGAAGAAGCGTCGTCGTGAGCATCCACCAACACCTCCCAATCGATCTTTCCTACCATCATACCAGACCAGGAATTAAGTCAAGTGTGAGGGGGAAGATCAAAAGAGTAGTGGTAGAAGCCCGCAACCGCATGGCCAGAGCAAAGAAAACCAAATAGGAAGCATAAAAAAATGAAAAGAAGAGTGGAATAATCCTCATTCGATGACAGAAGCTCTGATGCTAGGAGGAAAAAGACCTAGGAGGAGAGGCTCTTTAGAGAGATTGGTCTGGGAGAGAGTGGAGGAATCCTAACACCATGCAGATATGATAGTCTAGGGTAGGAGTCCCTCATTATAGCATCAAACCATTTCAGGAGTCTCTTCCTTGGGAAAGGCAATACCAACAATCTTTATATTATGGAGGTGGAAGAGGATTG
The DNA here is from genome assembly GCA_963277665.1 of Viscum album. Lineage (NCBI taxonomy): Eukaryota > Viridiplantae > Streptophyta > Magnoliopsida > Santalales > Viscaceae > Viscum > Viscum album. The sequence continues at coordinate 711,902,062 of OY728167.1, read as the reverse complement.
AAAATACGTATTGGTAACCAATTAGGATCTGATATAGAAGTATTTTATTCCCCATAGTCATCATAACTGACTTGTGACCGCAATTCTAAAAGAATATATAGAGGATGTTATGTTGGAACTATTCATCCAAAAAAGGGAACCTAGATAGAAATCACATTAAGGGAAACCAACCATTGTGACTCAGGAATATGACCACATAACTATAAACTACTGACAATCCTAAGTCCAATCCATATATATCAATAGTTTCATGGGTCCAATTTCATATCTTCATTATCCAAACGGATGAATATTATTCAATGTTTGAATTGGTGGTGACATAAACATAACCTTAATGAATGTGGAGGAGAATTAATCCATATGATGGTTTTAATAGTGGTATCCCACATTATATGTAACTCGATAAAATATAGTCCTATGAATCCTAAAATATTTTTTTTGTAACAATAACTAGGGGTCAACCCCATCCAATAAGGATGTGAGTATTCTACCCCCATGAACATCTATATTATCATCTATTTAGAATAAATATACCTAGATTATGGATATTCCTTCTCTATGGAATCCTATGTTTCTATCCATAAGGTTCTAATCAAAAAATGTAATTCGTGATTAACTATATATTTCAATAGATCATGATACTATCAAAAAACATGAATAATAAGTGGTATATGTGGTGACTGTGACTCGATGGTCCAACATCCATGAAAAACGAAAAGGTGTGGCCATGTTCACAGCCCATCCACAACCAAAAAAATCATTTATCTATCTTAGTAGAAGATCATTTTACTCTGATTTAGTCTATTATAAAAAATATTGAGTAAATAAAAAATGAATTTATTAAGGTAAATATAACCATTGAGTATGATCTTTAGGATGAAGTTTCCATGTATCTATAAGCTAACCCCATTCAAACAGAGGATATTTCCTGAACCATAAAAATAAAATAAATATACCATGTTATTTTTATATCACGTCAATTAGCCCATTTTGATAATTTTTTTCTAAATTATCATGATTTTCCAATGATAATGAGATATTAACTACCATATCTAGAAAGCAACTTCATGATAACAGAAGTGGTGGTATCAAATGATTTACTATATTCCTTTACATCACTGATAGATTCTATAGATGTAAGGCATGCATTAGTCTTACTAGAGGGTAATCTATATCATGAGTTCATGGATTTTAAATCTCTTACACCCAACTTTAGTGATCCCAAAATCTCAAAATTTTATGGAATATGAGATCTAGGGAATCATCCACCCAATTTTTCTTATGGGTGCATCCCAAATTGTAAACACTAGAAAAAAGGGGTATCGACACATAAATATTTTTTTAAACCATATAATGTCTCCCATTTTTAATAAAATAACCACAAATTTGGGTCTCTTTATGATAAGAAGATATATGACATAAATTATTCTACCAATTCAGATATACACTTTGGAACGTAACTATTTATGACCTCTCTAATTATGAGCTATAAAATAATGAGTTTCATGGAATTTATTACAAGATGGATGGGGTACAACTTTCAAATAGAACTTACCCACGACCAATTATTGGAGATATATATAGAGACCCTAAAGAATGAGATTTCAACCAAATGCATCCCCATAGAGTATCCTACCAAGTTCTTAGATTTTTTTTCTATAGAACAATTTATAGATTATTACATAAAATGAACCAATGAAAGAGATCACCAAACATCACCATCACATACAATAATGTCTAGAAAATCATGAACATATACTCTCACCATCAAACTTATAATGTTAAGGTGAAATGAATTTTAAATTAGGAAGACTAAAATTTATTCCTTTAAAATTTTTGAGGTTCTAGAGTGTTTCATCAATGAAAGAGAGAGAAATATGATTACTTTGCAAGAGATCAAGAATCTACGTTAATAAGGGATGATTGATGAACCCAATTATATCCCTTACCATATAGCGACCCGGCCTTTTCTTACATTACTATTACATAATTTCAAATATAAACAACATAATAGTATTACACATGGAGGATCCGGAGGTTTAGTGTCTTGGAAAAACTGGGACAACACATAACAAGTACAACATCACGCATAAAAATTCATTTAATCTCTTCTTCTATAGCTTCTTAGTAGCACTTGTCCTCTCCTTAGTACATGTAGCCACCTGAGGATATACATGAAAAGGGTTGAGCTAAAAGCCCAGTAAGAGGATAGATAAGAACAATATAGCATGGGGTGAGCATAATCATGACATAGGAAGAAGATCTTGAACATGAGAGGAGCATAAACAATAAACTTGAAATGTGGAAAAGCATAAAAATGAAACATCATGTCTTAGTGGTTAACTACCACACATACTTGTGAACAAAGCTAGCATCATTTTCATGCATCATTCCAAATTTACTCATGAGATTCATCACTTTACCCAATGCATTGGAGCGCTATATAATTCCGGGCGCACCCGTCACATTTAAACATTCATATTGCGCTATATAATTTCGGGCGCACCCGTCACATCATAACATTATCATTATCATGCTTGCCACATAGAACACATATCAAACATGTACATAAATAACCCATGGAAATGAATGGGTTTCATATCATAATAACACATTCATAAGCTTTCTGTTCCCAAAAGAAAGAGGGAACAACATACTTGATATAAGAACCATCAACCTTGAATGAGAGGTAAAAGGTGAGATCTTGAAAGAATAATTCTTTTGGAAAACATTTTGATGGACATAAAAACCAGTTACAAACATGTATATCCCAGAAAAGTAAAGTAAAAGATGAACAAAAGACCTTTGAGGAGTAACCATATCAAAAATGGAGTGAAAGAGGGAGAACCCGAAGGAAGAAAATTGGGTTCGAGATTTCCCCTTACCTTGTACTTGAATGCCTCCTTCTCTTTAATGTCCTGTATAATGACATTATATTCATTAATTAGAAATTCCAGAAACTTTTATACATTAATAGGGTTCATTATGGTTTCATTATTTCATATTATGTTCCTTTGGATGACTTATAGAGTTTAAAAACATTGATCGGGGATGTTCGTTTTCATGGTTTTCGTGAGCGGTCCACTTGTATTCTTAATTTGATGTTTGGGTAGATCATGGGTAAAAATATAGAACTGATATTACATGTTATTAATGATATTACAGAAGCTTTAATAATTTTATAATGAGTTATATTAGATCCAAGTGGACGAATCATTAGATAAAAATTTAATGATGGTTATTTGGGTTAATTTGAGCGGTTTTTGGATCACAACGATCTTGTTTTAACATTTATCTTAGTAATAAGGCCACAGGTTATTTCCAGAACTTAAAATAGAACATAATACATATAAAATATTCTGGTTCAACCATAAAAATGGTTTCATGACCAGATTTAAGGTATAAATGGAAGAAGGGAGCATGTTGTTTTTGAAGGTGATAAATTATCACCACATGAACAACGTTCTCTTTAATAAAATAAAAGGAAGAGGGAAAGGGTGTGGGGTGATATAATATACCATTAGAATCAAAAGATTAAATTATATGTATAATACTGGATTTTCCAAACAATTTGGATGAAGATAAGTAGGAAGAGATCAAGAAAGGAACTTGAACTTGAAAGGAAATTAAAGGAGAAGAGAGAGAGAAATTACCTTTAGAATCCTCCTCTTGAGAACCTCCTTAAGGAAGTTAGGATTGGTATTTTGATGAGACCAGCAGATTTTGGACGTGGGGAAGAGGCTAGGGAATGTTTTTGGGCAGAGTTTAGAGAAGTCTTGGAGCTTGAGAGGTGTGAGGAAAAGAGGGAGTGAAGGGTGGCTTTTATAGTGGAGGGGAGAGGGGTTTCCTTAATATAAAATTGATTAGTTTATTAATTCCACCAAAGACAAGGAATAGTGAGTCTTGGATGACCAATAATAGTAATTTTATAATGTAATCCCGAACCAAGTGGGCTTACATCATCAGAACATCAGCAATGACTCAATTAATACATTATTTAGCTTTTATTGTGAATTATCGGATTCCACTATTCATCAAAAATTCAAGTATCTCAGAAAAATCCCAAAAATTTACCCCAACCATTTTTCAACGTGTAGAATCCAAAAATGAAGTCAATTTTTCAAAAATAATTTTCTAAATATTATTAATTTAATATTTAATTAAAATCATAATTTACTTAAAAAAACAGTTTTTAAGATTAAAACTGATTTTATAGTTCTTTCAAAAATTACATAGGGTCTTATAAAATTATCTAAAAAATATTAGACATTGATTCAATACTATATTAATACATTCCAGGGGAATAAATATTCTTTTAAATTAATTAATTAATTATAATTAATTATTTATGACTTATAAAATACAAAAAAAAACGTTTACTAAGGTCAAATTATCACTTTCTATGATGTCTAAATTTTATTTTATTATTCATAGGTAATGTTACTCTTATTTAATATTCATAAGGGTCATATTACTATTAATAAGGGTAGGTTACTATTCATTAGGGTAGGTTACTATTCACCGAAAATTATTTTTGTTTCATTGGACTCCAAAAACTATCTTGAACACAACCGTGAATGTTGGATTTTTAAAATTCCAAACATTGGGGTGACAAAATTATGTTTAAAGGTCACTTATCACTTAGTAGTTTATTATTTTGTGTTTTTTATGACATAGATATAAGAAGGAAATTTTCCATTGAAATACTTTGGGTCGTTACATTCTTCCCCCCTTAAGAAATTTTTCCCCCGAAATTTCACTTTATACAAACAGGTGAGGGTACTTCTCCTTCATTTCCTCTTCCAGTTCCCAAGTTGCTTCCTCAAACTTTTGGTTCCTCCACAACACTTTGACAAGGCGGGTTGTCTTGTTGCGTAGAACCTTATCACTTCGGTCCATAATTTTTACCGGCTGCTCCTCATAGGAGAGATCATCTTCCAGCTCTACCACCTCTAAGTTTAGTACATGTGAGGGGTCTAAAATGTACTTCCTCATTAGTGATACGTGAAACACATCATGAACTTGAGCCATATTCGGTGGAAGTGCCAAACGATAGGCCACAGCTCCTATACGATCAAGGATCTCAAAGGGGCCAATGTACCTTGGGCTTAGCTTCCCTTTCTTCCCGAATCGCATGACTCTCTTCCATGGAGATATTCGAAGGAAGACTTTATCTCCAATGTCGAACTCCAAGTCCCTTTGATGATTTTCATCATAACTCTTTTGCTGACTTTGAGCAGCTTTGATGTGTTTCTGGATGACTTGAACCTTATCTGTCATCTCTTGAACAAGATCGTGACCAAGTAGCTTTCGTTCTCCAACTTCATCCAAACAGGTTGGAGTTCTACATCGCCTCCCATAAAGAGCTTCATACGGAGCCATCTGAATACTCGAGTGGAAGCTATTGTTGTATGAGAACTCAACCAATGGGAGATGCTGATCCCAACCACCTTTGAATTAAAGAGGGCAGGATCTTAGCATATCTTCAAGTGTCTGAATAGTCCTTTCAGACTGGCCATCAGTTTGGGGGTGATAGGTCGTGCTGAAATTTAATTCAGTACTCAAAGCATGTTGAAGGATCCTCCAGAATTTAGAAGTGAACCTTGGATCATGGTCAGAGACAATCGAGAGTGGAACACCGTGCAATCTCACTACTTCTTTCACATATATCCTTGCAAGTTGTTCAAGTGATAGGTCTTCCCGAATAGCAATAAAATGGGCTGTCTTGGTGAGTCGGTCAACCACAACCCATATCGCATTATTTCCTCTTGACGTTTTCGGGAGACCCATGACAAATTCCATAGTAACATTTTCCCATTTCCACATGGGTATAGGCAAAGGTTGCATCATACCTTTGGACTTTTTCCAATCAGCTTTAACTTGCTGACATACCAAGCACCTTGATATATATTCCGCAATCTCCTTCTTCATGTTATCCCACCAGAAGTGTTCTCGGAGATCACGATACATCTTGGTACTTCTAGGATGAATAGAGAAAGTTGAGCTATGTGCATTATCCAATAGCTCCTTCTTTATTCCGGGTGATGAAGGCACACAAAGCCGCGTTCCAAACCGAATCACACCATCATCGTCGATATGGAACTCTTGCAGCTTCCCTTCCTTTACTGCATTCACCCTCTTTTGTATCTCTACATCATCCCTTTGTGCTTCCTTAATCTTCTGTTGGATGGATGGTTGTGCAATCATTTGGGCAAGGTAGGATGTATCCCCTTCCCTTACGATTCCCAAATCCATCCTTTGCATATCCAAGAAGATAGGGTCTTTCTCAATCCTCAACATGGATAGAGTAGCAGGTTCTTTCCTGCTTAGAGAATCAGCTACCTTGTTCTCCTTTCTAGGATGATAGTGAATAGAGCAATCGTAATCCTTGATTATCTCTAACCATCTCATTTGACGCATGTTGAGCTCCTTTTGTGTGAATATATACTTTAGGCTCTTGTGGTCGGTGTATATGTCACACTTCTCACCATAAAGGTAGTGCCGCCAGATTTTCAAGGCAAAAATCACGGCTGCCAGCTCTAGATCATGTGTCGGGTAGTTCTGCTCATGGATCTTCAACTGTCGTGAGGCGTAGGCTATCACATTATCATTTTGCATGAGTACACAACCCAAGCCTTTCTTTGAAGAATCATTGTATATCACAAAACTTTCTCCTCTTTTCGGTAGTGTGAGTACAGGTGCGGTGATCAGCCTTCTCTTTAGCTCCTTGAAGCTTCCCTCACATTCTTTCGTCCATACATACTTTACCCCTTTCCTTGTTAACTTAGTTAGCGGGCTTGACAATCGTGAGAAGTTTCTCACAAAATGTCGGTAGTACCTAGATAATCCAGGAAAACTACGGATTTATGTGACACTAGAGGGCCTGGGCCATTCTTCAATCGCCTTTGTCTTTGAAGGGCCCACAGAAATTCCCTTGCTTGTGATCACATGTCCCAAGAACGTGACTTGATTCATCCAAAAGTCACACATGCTGAACTTGGCATACAACTTCTACTTTCTCAATGTCTCCAACACAAGTCTTAGATGTTCTTCATGTTCCTCCTTACTCTTGGAGTAAATGAGAATACCATCGATAAACAGTACCACAAATTTGTCGAGGTAATGTCTAAAGACTCTATTCATCAAATCCATGAAGATTACAGGGGCATTAGTAAGTCTGAAGTGTAACGACCCGAAATTTTTAAATAAATTTTGTTCCCTAATTTTATGTGTTATTGTTATACTCAAAAAAAATGTTTTATTTGATAAACATGATTATAATTAAAATGAGATCAGTGGGTTTTGACTATTATATAACCATCGGTCAATATGACCGCTGTGAACAAAATGTTTTGATTATTGTCTCTAAATATAAGTAATCTTGGTTAATTATTATAGAAAGAAGATTCGATGGCCTCACCTAGTAGTCTTGGACCGATCGAAGCCCATCTAACAGAGCTTGGGAAGGAGGTAGCACCACCGGGCTTTGCTCTGGATCAAATCCAAGCCGAACTTCATCATGTGAAGCTGGAACGAAATCGCCTTCGTGAGAAGTTCAAACTGATAGAAATTACTACTCGGGCAATGTTGACTGAGCCGCCCCAAGCTTCTATCACCCTAGCACACCTTACTCTTAGGTCCTATGCTGGTATTATAAGGGGTTATGTAACGAGACCGTAACTACCTTGTGTAATCCTTGTTTTAAATAAAAATTGGGATTTCTTCTTATGATGAAGTTTATGAATTTTGAAATGACCGGATAAATATAGTATGCATATTTTTGATGAATTTTAGAAAAAGGATATTTTAAATATGTTTATGTAAACCCTAAATAATTGAAAATGTGTAATGATTTTAAAAAAATGGTCTTCTACAATTATGTTCAGTACTAAATTTAGAGTCTAATAAGATCAACTTGATTTTTGATGAATAGTAAATTATGAATAGTGATTTTATGATTAGGATTAGTAATATGACCAAATGGATTAGTAATATCACTTAAAGAAAGTTTTAAAATAATCTAGGCACCTTGATTAAGTAATGTGATTCAATAAAATAGTTAAATAACGGTTTCATTAATTATTATTCAAGTATTAGTTTTTTCGGGTGAATAGTGTTTTTTAATTAAAAATTTAATTAAAAATAATTAGAAAATTATTTTTATAAAAATGACTTTATTTTTGAACTCAGAGCATCGATATTATGTTATGGTAATTTTTGGGGTTTTTTCTGAAAAAAATGAATTTTCGATGAATAGTGTTTTTATTCAAAAATTAAATTAAAAATATTTAGAAAATTATTTTTATAAAATGGATTTCATTTTTGAAATCAGAGCATTGATATTTGGTTAATGTGAAATTTTGGGATTTTTCTGAGAAAGTTGAATTTTCTGTGAATAGTAAAAATACAGTTTTAGGGTTTTGGTATGTTTAATGACATCATAACGGTGTCATGATGATGTCATGAGATCTTTTGAGGGTTGGCCGGACAAGGGTGATGCATTATTGTTTTGGGGGCCCCATGTGGCCTAACTTCATGATAAATGACAAGGGAGAGCACATGGGTTTGAGAAAAGCCCATGTGAGGTGTCCCTTGGCCATTAATGCCTTGTCCCCTCACTTTCCCTATAAATACCAAGCCCTCCTCTCATCCATTCGACTCCACACTCATTCCCAACGAATTTCTGGTCTCATTACCTCCCAAGGAGTCCTCCCAAGGTGCCCCCAAGCCCTCATGGTCCCAACCTTTGAGGTTTAAGAGTTACATTTTAAGGTAAGGGATCCGACCTCTCTCTTTCTTTTCAAGTAATCTCTTTTATGTATTTTCTTTTATACTCCATGTTCTTATGTTGGGGGATGTTCTTTTATATTCATCCTACTGCCTATTTCATGTTCATATGATGAGAGACCCCCCCTTGCTCTCATCAATTCGTTTTAAGAATGTTTAAGTGGCGCCGTTAGGCTGCCGAATTTTTAAGGGATTCTTTCACCTTCCTCGTTTTCAAGTTCTATTTTCATTCAAGTCTTTCATGTTTCTTTGTATTATGTTGGGGCATGATCTCTAAATTTATCATACTGATCTTTTATGATCATATGATGAGAGACACCATTTTATCTCTTCAATTCAATTTTTTTGAAGTTTTATGTGGCGCCGTTAGGCTGCCGAATTTTTAAGGGATTCTCTCACCCTTCTCTTTTTCAAAGTTCTACTTTCATGTCAAGTCTTTCAAGTTAATTTCTATTATGTTGGGGTATGATCTCTATATCTATAATACTGTAATCGTATGTTCATATGATGATAGACCCCATTTGATCTCTTCAATTCAGTATTTTTATGTTTTAAGTGGTGCCGTTAGGCTGCCGAATTTTTAAGTGGTTCTTCACCCTTCTCGTTTTGAAGTTCTACTTTCATGTCAATTCTTTCAAGTTCCTTTTTGTTATGTTGGGTAATTATCTCTATATCTATCATACTGAACTCTTATGTTCACATGATGAGAGATACTATTTGATCTTTTCAAATCATTTTTGTTGATGTTTAAGTAACGCCGTTAGGCTGCCGAACTTTCATAAGAGAAATCTAATTTTTTTTTCTTCCTTCCATGTTTTTCATTTCAAATGGTATGTCCTTGAAATTTAATTACCATGATCATGTATCCTTCTTATTCTGTCCATGTACTATTTTATGGGTCATTTATGAATGTTTGACCCGTTTTACCTCTCTTTTAATGTATTCTAAAACCTCGGAACATTGCCGTTATGCTGTAGAATTTCTGTCTCAAAATGTCTATCTCTTTTTCTAAAGTCCTTTTATTTTATTAAGTGAATACTCAAATCTCTTTCTTCTAAAGGGGTATTCACATATATACCAAAATTTTCTATTTTAAATTCTGGGATTTACATACATGAGACCCACCTTCCTTTTCTGTGGGTTTTAAAGTGATATAAAGATCATGTCTTTAAAGCAGTTTTTAAAAAGTTATGATTATGAAATGAAACCCATTTACTTTATGCTATATGGGTTATTTATGAAATGTTTGATGATGATATATGTGGCTCACATGATAATAAAGGCAAATTTAAGGGTGTGCCCTGATAGCGCTCCAATGCATTGGGTAATGATGTAACCACTAGAGATTACAATTTTAACGATGCCTTGGTGAAAAACCTTGGTAATTTTTAACGACACCTTGGGGATGGACCTTGGTTAAACGAAACGATTGTCAATATTAAATGTTGCAGCCACATCTTCAAGTTATGAAAAAGTTTTATTTTTATTATGATATGCCTCATGATTTCATTTTCATGCATTAAAGTTCTTTTCATGACTTTATTGATGTATCTCAAGTTCATATGTAAAATGTTTCACTTGTTTCCCTTGCTGGGCCTTCTGCTCACCCTTCCTTTTGATGTATATCCCCAGGTTGAGATGCAGTAATGAGCCTAGGGTGAACATGAGGAGAAGCCTTTCAAGTGTTTAAGAAGAATGTTTTTTTTGTTTCATGTTTTATGTTCCTTGTTTCCAAGACACTAAACCTTAAATATCCTCAGTTCCATGTAATGGAATGAAAAGTTATGTTATAAAAAGACGGGATGCTATAGTTGGTATCAAAGGATGGTTTAGTTATTTGTGGAAATTAGGATATGAAAACTCTAGGAGGAACCCTATAGAAAAGTTTAATATAGGAAATCTTCCTGGTATTTTGGTGAGTATTGAGTAAGGGGTTTCCAGGCAAATACATCCCTGTCTGGATACGAGCAGGTAGAGGTGGCTCTGGCACAGATGTACATAGGGGTAAAAACCGAAAACACCGCTTTGAGCTAGACTCGAACGGGAACTGGTACACGACAACGGGCCTTGCTGCACTCTTGGTTACGACACTCCCGGGGGATATGCTTTGGTAAATTCATAAGCTTGGTATGAACCATTGTTAAAGAAACAAAGATAAAATAAAATAAAGGTTCACATAAGAATATATGATCATTCATAACCTAGATGGGAACCTAGGAGATCACAAGTTAGGGTATACCTTTCATATACAAGTTATCCTTATATGCTTTCAGTTCCTTTTCATGATTATTAGCTAAGTACTTAAGCCCCTAATTATGATTTCTCTTCTTAGTTAATGGTGGGAAATGGAAGAACATGTTCCGACAACCAATGTGATAGGAAATGCGATGATTTTCGTATTAATATGACAGGGATGATTAGGGGATTAAAATATGATTATTATTTTGGAAGACGTTCATTATTTTGGGAACCATATTTGATCGAGGTAAATAGATTACTACGGTATTTTCATTGAGGAGTAAGGTTGACTTATATTTTGAAGAATTGATGAATTTAAGGTGAACTTATAGTAATTTAGGTTACTTTTGGGAATGACTAACCTATCTTGGGTAAAATATGTTTAGGTTAGCTACTTTTTTATAAGATGTTAGGAGTGGTTGATGTTGTCTGGAGATGAACAATGAAGTTGTTTTGGAAGACTATGTTATCAAATCCTTATTGTATTTGGGTTTCAATCTTAGTTTGGTTTGTTTTGAGGAATTTTAAGGACCGTTATTTATGGAATGGTCTATGATGAACTTTGGGTAGTACCATGGAACTTTGATGATTTAAAAGTAGTTTCCATTCCTATGGGATTCTTTCTTTTTGAACAGTTGTTTTACGTTAACCTTTCTGTTTTTGGGATAATGTTTAAAGATAGAAGAAATAGATAGTTAATCTTTTGTAGATTATGTGATTCTATAGAAGATGATTCTTGTGCTTTTAATGAGACCAAGTGTTTTTGAATTCTCATCATTTGGAGAAAAGATTAGTGTTGGTAGGGACTTGTTAAAGGATGAAACTCTACTTGAAGGTAGGTATATTTTCTTATGTTTTTGTTCTATGTAGTAAATGAAATCCTCAAAATTATGAAAAGAAACGTAAAACAAAAATGTTCTTGGTTTACGTTTCCTACTAGGTAATCAAAGACCGTTTACACACATCATAAGTTTGGGATTTTCTCATGGTTAACTTTCTCCTAATCATGTTCTCTATCACTCTCCCTCAGAACTTGACCCTTTGTTTTTTCCTCCATGTCCATGTTTTCCTACATGGAACCCTAGTGTGGGTTAACTCGGGTGACCATTGTACTTCCCTTTCTTTATTTTAAAGTAATAGTTTTACTGACTCCTTTTCTGATGTGGGACTTTCAATGAAATTTCAAAACCCAATTTTAAAATTGCGAGGACGCAATTTCTTAAGGGGGGAAGACTGTAACGACCCGAAATTTTTAAATAAATTTTGTTCCCTAATTTTATGTGTTATTGTTATACTCAACAAAAATGTTTTATTTGATAAACATGATTATAATTAAAATGAGATCAGTGGGTTTTGACTATTATATAACCATCGGTCAACATGACCGCTATGAACAAAATGTTTTGATTATTGTCTCTAAATATAAGTAATCTTGGTTAATTATTATAGAAAGAAGATTCGATGGCCTCACCTAGTAGTCTTGGACCGATCGAAGCCCATCTAACAGAGCTTGGGAAGGAGGTAGCACCACTGGGCTTTGCTGTAGAGACCCGAAGCTTATCGTACATGGACATTACATTACTTTTGCGGAATACTTAGTACATAACAAAAACACACACACAAGGATCGTAATAGTTTAGTGTCTTTGGAAACTCGGAACGTAATCTTCTAATCGTGGTGAAAGATCTTCAATATCTCCCATAAAGATCTTCCCTTTTTTTTACCTATAAACCTTTCTTTATATCCTGGGGAAAAGAAAACATAAAAGGGTGAGCTCAAATGCTCAGTAAGGGTAAACAAAAGAAATATCAATCACATCATATACAAAAGAACATAGCTTTTTTGGAAATCTTAACCTGCAAAAGAGCTCATAATATCATAACATGGGATAAATCATAGAAGTGAAAATGAGATCCCCATAATCATAACATAAAACTTGAAACTTTGTGGCATGCACACATAATCATGAAAAATCATTTCTTGTTAGTCATGACTCATTGCCAAGACTATCTTAGTGGACAAAGTCCCTTTCTGAACCGAGTTCACTCCTCGTTTCAGTCCTGTATCACTGAACCGAAATAACCTTCCGTTCCAGCCATGTCTATCTCATGAGATATAAAATCATTACCCAATGAATTGGAGGGAGATATAGGTCCCACCCATCTTATAATGAATCCTTTCTTATGTGTGCCACATAATCATAAATCATACATCATCGCATAACACATGTAACAAAAATGGGATTCTTGAAACATCATGACATCATAAAATAAATCTTATAAGGAAAATGACTTCATAAAAATAATCCCCTCACAACATAATAAAATCAATGTAATTAAAGGGATAAAACAGAACCCTTTATTATCTTAGATGGAAAATAATTTTGATAAAACACTTGAACTTCATTCTTGAGGAAAATATCCTTTCTACTTCAAAAACATTTTTCCTTTCATAACATGTCATAAAACTTTAAAATAAAGAAGTTGATTAAAAATAAACTTGAAAACATGTAAAGGACGCTTCTTGGAAATAATGTTTTAAAAATCCATTCATGCCGTATAAGTTTAAAAAAAACATTCTTCGTACTTTTGTCGGAAAAGTCAAAAAGTACCTCGTACGAAAAACGACAAAAGATTCCTTTTATTTCTTTTACTAAAAACTCACCGAAGGGTAAAAATGGATTTAAACAATTGTAGGTGGATGAAAATAATATTACATATTGATGAAACATGGATGTGGATGATAAAATACACCCCAGTAAATACTTACGAATAAACAATCTCGAATAAAAATGAGATTGTGATATTTCCCTTACCTTAGGTCCGACTTGCTTTGTAAGTGTCCGAACCTCCTGTATAATGATTTAAATCATGTTATTGACTTATTAAAGAATCATATTCATTGTTATGATATCATATATGGTTCACTTATGACATTATATTACCCGTTCTTTTGTAAATTCCATGTTAAAGAAGCGTTTTGGGTAAAATCGTTTCATTTATCGTAGGTGTTTTGACTTGTTGTTCTTGACATCATTATTACTTATATCATGATTTACTTACTTCCAGAATATTAAATATGATTTATATATCATATATATTCAGTATATATATATATATAATAGGTAGATAAATAAAATGAAAAACACCGTTCATGGAGACGGTAGTCCGTACGTACGCATGAACGCTGTTTTCCTTTCCTTATTGTCTTGAAATGGAAGTAAGTAGATGACATAAATATGTATATATATACATAAATCCAGTAGCTTTATAATGTCATATATTTCATTATTATTTCTTATATATACATTATAATCATTCTTGAATGGTTAACATGGAGAATGAATCTCATCGCGTCGTGGAGACGGTATTCCGTACGTACGCACGAGCGATGATATCATTTCTATAAATATTGAATTGAATTGGAGTGGATTATACAATATATCAGAATCAATATGATGTTGTAATAACTATGTATAGTTATTCTTTACACCATTATACCCATCCATGTAAGGTGGTGGTGGAAAATAGATTACACCACGGCGTGGAGACGGTATTCCGTACGTACGCACGCGCGGTGATTTCTTTTTCCGTAGGATGGATAGATGGTGAAATAGGGTTGTTTCATACTTATAATAACATATCAGTATATGAGTGATACTGATGTTATTACTTCATAATGAAACAACCTAAGAAGAAGAAGTGGAAGAAGAAATAAAGATGAAAGAATTGGTAACGGTAATTACCTCTTCTTTGAAGTGCCTCTTTGAGACCTCCTCTTAGGGCACTAAAATTGGACTTTGAGGAAGACCAGAACCTCTAGGATGTTGCTAGGGAAGTGGAGAGGAGAAATTGGCAGGGGTTGGCCGAGCTTGAGTGCTCAAATTGGTGTGAGGAGGAGGGGGAGGAGGTGTCCTTTTATAGGGGAGGAGAGGGGCACCTTAGGAATATCTCAAAATATTATTTTATATTAAAGTCAAAATCGGTTTATAATGGTTCCAAAGGGTCTTATTTCGAAGCTAAAGTGGGTATGGGTCGAAATCCTATCAACCAATAAGATTTAGACAAGTTTAGGTTCTTATTTTAACCTTATCAATTAGATTTAACTCTAAGTTAAATAATTTAACTTTTACCGTGTCTTTTTGTTTTCTTTCACTATATGGTTAATACACTTACTATAACATGCCAAACGAACCCCAAATTGTATATTATTAATACATATATCCTTATCTAAGTCATTTGGCCGAACCTTAGATTTTTAGGAATAAAATAACAATTAATAATATAATATTTGATTTAAAAACTCTTTTGTGTCAATTTTGACACTATTTGATATATGATTTTTTTGAAAGTCATAACAGAATTATATGTTCGAACCAAGTTGATTAAATCAACAATAATATATCATAGTAACCTAGAAAATTAGTGGAATTCATAAAAAGTCTTAAATTACATTTATTTTGGTATTTATATTATCAATTATGTCAATATTTCATAAATAAGATAATTACTGCATCATCTTTGTGTCATAAATAAATTATATTATTTGATGTCTAAAAATTACAAATAAAATACCATCATGTAGGAAATCTTTTTAGCTTTCTAATGAATATTTATAGTCGAATTTATCTTATGTATAACCCCATATTAAAAATGATTTACTTATTAAACTTTGATTTTAACTATTTTAACCCTTCTTTAAATAAATTAATAATAAATGTCCTAATCTAATCCAAGTGGGCCTAAATGGTCATATTTTATTCCTAAGTTTGTTTTTTGGTCGAATTACACTTGTCCAATAGAATTAGGACATGTGTTAGGGTAATATTAATATCATATTTACCCTTAGTTACCCTATTTACTATTTACCGTGGTAAAAAAAAGTAAAAAGTTACTATTCACCAAAAAATTATTTTCATCTCATTGAATCACATTTTAGTCCTTGATATTAACCGTGTCTCTCGGATTTTCGAAATTCCATTCACAGAAGCGGTAAAATTAAGTTTTATGCAAAATTCAGTTTTTAACCTACCACTTAGTAGTTTCACTATTCATCAAAAATTGATGTTTTTCAGAACAATGCCAAAATTTCATCCCAAGCTATATTTCATATTCCGAATTCAAAAATGAAGTCTATTTTACCAAATTCATAACATAAAAGTTGCATTAATTAATTTTATAATTAAATCCCGCTGTTAAAACAAATAGCGTGTTTTTAAGAAACAATATCTATCAAAAGATTGACACTTGTTTATGTCTAGTTTAAATGTGAAATTACATCCAATGACCAACATTGTATTAAATTGTAAAAATATATTCTAAATATACTTTAAAACTACTCAAATTAATAATTTATCACTATTAATTATTTCGATTAAAAAAGTTGTTTTTTTAATTATAATTTAGTAATTTTCACTATTCATCAGAATATGAAAGTTATCCGAAATGTACCAAAATTTCACCTTAGGCTAAATTCGATACTCCGAATCCAAAAATGAAGTTCATTTTGAAATATAAGATTTACAGAATTTTAAAAAGTGGTTATTACTATTCATAACGGCTAGTTTTAATAATATTTTAATAGCATATCATTGTTTCGTGAAACTCAGGATTACGTACCACACACGCTATCGAGGAAGGTTGCGATTGCGTGTAATGCAAGGCAAGTCAAGGATGCGTGTTATGCAAGCTCCTTTTGGTGTAGCGTATAACACAAGACATTAGTAAAATAAAAAAGAATATTTTTCATAAAATCTTGGGCTGTTACATTCTACCCCCCTTAAAATGAATTTCGCCCTCGAAATTCGTCGGGGTTATAAATGGTTTACTATTCGAAAGTTTCTTTAATAGAAACCCACATCGTAAAAGGGAATACCAAAACTTGGCTTTAAAAACTAAAGTATGAAATGTAACGATTACCCAAATAAACTAATCACTGGGTTTCCACATAGGTGAAAATATGGATATGGAAGAGAAATCTAACCATCATGTTCTGATGGAGAGTGGTAGAGAACATGGCTATGGAAAAGCCAGTAATCACAAATCCATAGATTTGTGATGATATAAGGTACCATCTGATTCATCAGGTATAAGATCACTAGGACAACATTT
The DNA here is from genome assembly GCA_963277665.1 of Viscum album. Classification (NCBI taxonomy): domain Eukaryota; kingdom Viridiplantae; phylum Streptophyta; class Magnoliopsida; order Santalales; family Viscaceae; genus Viscum; species Viscum album. The sequence goes on along the minus strand of OY728167.1, from coordinate 711,884,927 downwards.
TTTTGGTTTTCAAGATCATTTCCCTAAAGTTGAAAATTTGCTTAGAATAAATACTTACTTTATTTTGGTACAATCTCACTTTTGTTCGTGCCTTGAACAATTTCTACTTCATCTCTTAAATAAATGAAGTTGAATTTGTTATTCGTGAAGTGTTAGCAGATCATGTGATAGAATGACGAGTCATTCCATCTGTCTCAAACAAAAGGTTAGTAAAAATTATATACATAAGTCGATCTATAGTGAGATTAATCACATATGGTTTCTAAAATGGACTTATACTTCATATATCATACTGCTTAATATAATAAAACTAGTTTCTACTAAACAGGGACTTCCTGTAGGCCAGTGGTAGGCGATAAAGGCCAGTCGCACTTCGGTTGTGGGTTCGATTCCTACAGCCTTGTCCGAAGCGATGGGCTGTCGCCCGTCCTGCAGGTTGTCCTTTTTCTAAAACTACGTTACTATAACATCCCATCAATAATATCGAAAATCTTCTATCCTTAAACAATACTAACTTATGTCCAACATAATCCAGTCTAATCTTTAGGCTTATACATAATACTGCAGTCCACTCTCATAATATAGTGACATCGATTACCAGAGATTTAATACTGTCGTTGATCCCCACATATCATAAGATATGTCTTGTTGGTCACATTCCAAACATTCAAAGTCCTTAATCGTGTATTCTCTTGAATACCTTAGTGAAAACATGAGTGCAGTTAAAAGTTAACACTTTCCACATACCAAAATCCTCAAAATTCTATATACTCAAACCATGATATCACTTAGTCCTTATATCAATCATGAGCTCATGAATACTATTAAACATTTCATTTTCTCGTCTTCATTATGCGCATATCATCTTATTTCCAAAAAATATCTCAATCACTTTGAATACCACATCAATAAATATTGCAATACTCAATGATACAACATTATCCCATTATATAAACACTTAATCATTCCACCACATCGTTGTCATATTCAACATTTCCAATAGTGATCGCATGTGATTTCCCTTTGTCCTTTGCCTTCAGTGGTTGCTCATGTTGATCATCACTAACCCTTGGATTAGGGCAATTATTAGCATAATGCCCCATTTCCTTGCACTTGAAGCATTGAAGTGTTGGCGGTGCGTTCTCTACAGTGTTTGCTTTATTCACATAATTAGAAACCCTTTTTCCATTACTTCGACACTCAGCTGCTCGATGACCTTCTTTTCCACACTTAAAACATTTTCTAGTCCCTTTAAGACAATCTCCACCATGCTTCTTTCCACGCTTTGTGCATAAGGAAACATTCATCTTCTTTTCACCATTATTCTGAGATTTCTCCTTGAACTCCATCTTTCGTTTCTTGTCAAAACCATGAGATGGATATGTAACACCAACTTCCATTTCTACCTTGATAGCACAACGCACAATTTCTTCATAGCTACTGAAGTCTCTTATAGCTAATGCCCTTCGAAGACTTGATTTTAAGCCACTGAAAAATCGATCAACTTTACTTTCAGGTTGGATGATAATTCCAGAAGCATACCTTGCAAGTCTTGTAAAATTTGCTTCATAGGTACCAACAGATTCATCGTCCCTTTACTTCAGTTCAAGAAACTCTTTCTCCATCTTTGTTCGAAGAATACGAGGGAAGTACTTACTGAAAAACAAGTTCTTGAACTCGTCCCATTCCATGGACTCAATTTCATCTCTTGGCCACGTATTCTTGATAAGATTCCACCATTGATCAGCTTCACCTTCCAAACGATATACTGCTAAGATGACTTTATCATGATCAGAACATTGAAGAACTGAAAATATATTTTCAGTAGTACTGATCCATTGTTCAGCCACAAGTGGATCAGAAGACCCACTGAAAGAAGGTGGACGTTGCCTCATGAAGGACTCAATAGAATATTGTTCCCTTCTCTGCTCATTTGGAAGTCCAGAATGATTCATAGCTTGTGTAAGTATAGCAATAAGATTTTGCACTCCATCTCCCATAACATTTGTTTGTTCAGGAGGGCAATCATTGCATTGTCCATTGCATTGATCAACACGGTTCCTTCGGGTTCCAGCCATCGTCTAAAACCCAAAAAGAATAGTGTGAGAGGAAAAAATCATGATAGGGAAAACAACATAATAAAGGGGGAGTACCTTCAATATCCAACATCTTAAGTTTAATTCTATGATCGTTAGCGTAATTCTATTACTATAACCTATACGTATACTTATCCCTAGGGACATCCCTAGACATACCTTAGAAATATCTCTAGGGATCTCACTAACGTTTTCGCATCCTAGTTTCCAAAGGTTGACTAAACCTTTCCTCTGATACCAACTGTAGAGACCCGAAGCTTATCGTACATGGACATTACATTACTTTTGCGGAATACTTAGTACATAACAAAAACACACACACAAGGATCGTAATAGTTTAGTGTCTTTGGAAACTCGGAACGTAATCTTCTAATCGTGGTGAAAGATCTTCAATATCTCCCATAAAGATCTTCCCTTTTTTTTTACCTATAAACCTTTCTTTATATCCTGGGGAAAAGAAAACATAAAAGGGTGAGCTCAAATGCTCAGTAAGGGTAAACAAAAGAAATATCAATCACATCATATACAAAAGAACATAGCTTTTTTGGAAATCTTAACCTGCAAAAGAGCTCATAATATCATAACATGGGATAAATCATAGAAGTGAAAATGAGATCCCCATAATCATAACATAAAACTTGAAACTTTGTGGCATGCACACATAATCATGAAAAATCATTTCTTGTTAGTCATGACTCATTGCCAAGACTATCTTAGTGGACAAAGTCCCTTTCTGAACCGAGTTCACTCCTCGTTTCAGTCCTGTATCACTGAACCGAAATAACCTTCCGTTCCAGCCATGTCTATCTCATGAGATATAAAATCATTACCCAATGCATTGGAGGGAGATATAGGTCCCACCCATCTTATAATGAATCCTTTCTTATGTGTGCCACATAATCATAAATCATACATCATCGCATAACACATGTAACAAAAATGGGATTCTTGAAACATCATGACATCATAAAATAAATCTTATAAGGAAAATGACTTCATAAAAATAATCCCCTCACAACATAATAAAATCAATGTAATTAAAGGGATAAAAACAGAACCCTTTATTATCTTATATGGAAAATAATTTTGATAAAACACTTGAACTTCATTCTTGAGGAAAATATCCTTTCTACTTCAAAAACATTTTTCCTTTCATAACATGTCATAAAACTTTAAAATAAAGAAGTTGATTAAAAATAAACTTGAAAACATGTAAAGGACGCTTCTTGGAAATAATGTTTTAAAAATCCATTCATGCCGTATAAGTTTAAAAAAAAACATTCTTCGTACTTTTGTCGGAAAAGTCAAAAAGTACCTCGTACGAAAAACGACAAAAGATTCCTTTTATTTCTTTTACTAAAAACTCACCGAAGGGTAAAAATGGATTTAAACAATTGTAGGTGGATGAAAATAATATTACATATTGATGAAACATGGATGTGGATGATAAAATACACCCCAGTAAATACTTACGAATAAACAATCTCGAATAAAAATGAGATTGTGATATTTCCCTTACCTTAGGTCCGACTTGCTTTGTAAGTGTCCGAACCTCCTGTATAATAATTTAAATCATGTTATTGACTTATTAAAGAATCATATTCATTGTTATGATATCATATATGGTTCACTTATGACATTATATTACCCGTTCTTTTGTAAATTCCATGTTAAAGAAGCGTTTTGGGTAAAATCGTTTCATTTATCGTAGGTGTTTTGACTTGTTGTTCTTGACATCATTATTACTTATATCATGATTTACTTACTTCCAGAATATAAAATATGATTTATATATCATATATATTCAGTATATATATATATATATAATAGGTAGATAAATAAAATGAAAAACACCGTTCATGGAGACGGTAGTCCGTACGTACGCATGAACGCTGTTTTCCTTTCCTTATTGTCTTGAAATGGAAGTAAGTAGATTACATACATATGTATATATATACATAAATCCAGTAGCTTTATAATGTCATATATTTCATTATTATTTCTTATATATACATTATAATCATTCTTAAATGGTTAACATGGAGAATGAATCTCATCGCGTCGTGGAGACGGTATTCCGTACGTACGCACGAGCGATGATATCATTTCTATAAATATTGAATTAAATTGGAGTGGATTATACAATATATCAGAATCAATATGATGTTGTAATAACTATGTATAGTTATTCTTTACACCATTATACCCATCCATGTAAGGTGGTGGTGGAAAATAGATTACACCACGGCGTGGAGACGGTATTCCGTACGTACGCACGCGCGGTGATTTCTTTTTCCGTAGGATGGATAGATGGTGAAATAGGGTTGTTTCATACTTATAATAACATATCAGTATATGAGTGATACTGATGTTATTACTTCATAATGAAACAACCTAAGAAGAAGAAGTGGAAGAAGAAATAAAGATGAAAGAATTGGTAACGGTAATTACCTCTTCTTTGAAGTGCCTCTTTGAGACCTCCTCTTAGGGCACTAAAATTGGACTTTGAGGAAGACCAGAACCTCTAGGATGTTGCTAGGGAAGTGGAGAGGAGAAATTTGCAGGGGTTGGCCGAGCTTGAGTGCTCAAATTGGTGTGAGGAGGAGGGGGAGGAGGTGTCCTTTTATAGGGGAGGAGAGGGGCACCTTAGGAATATCTCAAAATATTATTTTATATTAAAGTCAAAATCGGTTTATAATGGTTCAAAAGGGTCTTATTTCGAAGCTAAAGTGGGGATGGGTCGAAATCCTATCAACCAATAAGATTTAGACAAGTTTAGGTTCTTATTTTAACCTTATCAATTAGATTTAACTCTAAGTTAAATAATTTAACTTTTACCGTGTCTTTTTGTTTTCTTTCACTATATGGTTAATACACTTACTATAACATGCCAAACGAACCCCAAATTGTATATTATTAATACATATATCCTTATCTAAGTCATGTGGCCGAACCTTAGATTTTTAGGAATAAAATAACAATTAATAATATAATATTTGATTTAAAAACTCTTTTGTGTCAATTTTGACACTATTTGATATATGATTTTTTTGAAAGTCATAACAGAATTATATGTTCGAACCAAGTTGATTAAATCAACAATAATATATCATAGTAACCTAGAAAATTAGTGGAATTCATAAAAAGTCTTAAATTACATTTATTTTGGTATTTATATTATCAATTATGTCAATATTTCATAAATAAGATAATTACTGCATCATCTTTGTGTCATAAATAAATTATATTATTTGATGTCTAAAAATTACAAATAAAATACCATCATGTAGGAAATATTTTTAGCTTTCTAATGAATATTTATAGTCGAATTTATCTTATGTATAACCCCATATTAAAAATGATTTACTTATTAAACTTTGATTTTAACTATTTTAACCCTTCTTTAAATAAATTAATAATAAATGTCCTAATCTAATCCAAGTGGGCCTAAATGGTCATATTTTATTCCTAAGTTTGTTTTTTGGTCGAATTACACTTGTCCAATAGAATTAGGACATGTGTTAGGGTAATATTAATATCATATTTACCCTTAGTTACCCTATTTACTATTTACCGTGGTAAAAAAAAGTAAAAAGTTACTATTCACCAAAAAATTATTTTCATCTCATTGAATCACATTTTAGTCCTTGATATTAACCGTGTCTCTCGGATTTTCGAAATTCCATTCACAGAAGCGGTAAAATTAAGTTTTATGCAAAATTCAGTTTTTAACCTACCACTTAGTAGTTTCACTATTCATCAAAAATTGATGTTTTTCAGAACAATGCCAAAATTTCATCCCAAGCTATATTTCATATTCCGAATTCAAAAATGAAGTCTATTTTACCAAATTCATAACATAAAAGTTGCATTAATTAATTTTATAATTAAATCCCGCTGTTAAAACAAATAGCGTGTTTTTAAGAAACAATATCTATCAAAAGATTGACACTTGTTTATGTCTAGTTTAAATGTGAAATTACATCCAATGACCAACATTGTATTAAATTGTAAAAATATATTCTAAATATACTTTAAAACTACTCAAATTAATAATTTATCACTATTAATTATTTCGATTAAAAATGTTGTTTTTTTAATTATATTTTAGTAATTTTCACTATTCATCAGAATATGAAAGTTATCCGAAATGTACCAAAATTTCACCTTAGGCTAAATTCGATACTCCGAATCCAAAAATGAAGTTCATTTTGAAATATAAGATTTACAGAATTTTAAAAAGTGGTTATTACTATTCATAACGGCTAGTTTTAATAATATTTTAATAGCATATCATTGTTTCGTGAAACTCAGGATTACGTACCACACACGCTATCGAGGAAGGTTGCGATTGCGTGTAATGCAAGGCAAGTCAAGGATGCGTGTTATGCAAGCTCCTTTTGGTGTAGCGTATAACACAAGACATTAGTAAAATAAAAAAGAATATTTTTCATAAAATCTTGGGCTGTTACATTTGCTCTGGATCAAATCCAAGCCGAACTTCATCATGTGAAGCTGGAACGAAATCGCCTTCGTGAGAAGTTCAAACTAATAGAAATTACTACTCGGGCAATGTTGACTGAGCCGCCTCAAGCTTCTATCACCCTAGCACACCTTACTCTTAGGTCCTATGCTGGTATTATAAGGGGTTATGTAACGAGACTGTAACTACCTTGTGTAATCCTTGTTTTAAATAAAAATTGGGATTTCTTCTTATGATGATGTTTATGAATTTTGAAATGACCGGATAAATATAGTATGCATATTTTTGATGAATTTTAGAAAAAGGATATTTTAAATATGTTTATGTAAACCCTAAATAATTAAAAATGTGTAATGATTTTCAAAAAATGGTCTTCTACAATTATGTTCAGTACTAAATTTAGAGTCTAATAAGATCAACTTGATTTTTGATGAATAGTAAATTATGAATAGTGATTTTATGATTAGGATTAGTAATATGACCAAATGGATTAGTAATCTCACTTAAAGAAAGTTTTAAAATAATCTAGGCACCTTGATTCAGTAATGTGATTCAATAAAATAGTTAAATAATGGTTTCATTAATTATTATTCAAGTATTAGTTTTTTCGGGTGAATAGTGTTTTTTAATTAAAAATTTAATTAAAAATAATTAGAAAATTATTTTTATAAAAATGACTTTATTTTTGAACTCAGAGCATCGATATTATGTTATGGTAATTTTTGGGGTTTTTTCTGAAAAAAATGAATTTTCGATGAATAGTGTTTTTATTTAAAAATTAAATTAAAAATATTTAGAAAATTATTTTTATAAAATGGATTTCATTTTTGAAATCAGAGCATTGATATTTTGTTAATGTGAAATTTTGGGATTTTTCTGAGAAAGTTGAATTTTCAGTGAATAGTAAAAATACAGTTTTAGGGTTTCAGTATGTTTAATGACATCATAACGGTGTCATGATGATGTCATGAGATCTTTTGAGGGTTGGCCGGCCAAGGGTGATGAATTATTGTTTTGGGGGCCCCATGTGGCCTAACTCCATGATAAATGACAAGGGAGAGCACATGGGTTTGAGAAAAGCCCATGTGAGGTGTCCCTTGGCCATTAATGCCTTGTCCCCTCACTTTCCCTATAAATACCAAGCCCTCCTCTCATCCATTCGACTCCCCACTCATTCCCAACGAATTTCTGGTCTCATTACCTCCCAAGGAGTCCTCCCAAGGTGCCCCCAAGCCCTCATGGTCCCAACCTTTGAGGTTTAAGAGTTACATTTTAAGGTAAGGGATCCGACCTCTCTCTTTCTTTTCAAGTAATATCTTTTATGTATTTTCTTTTATAATCCATGTTCTTATGTTGGGGGATGTTCTTTTATATTCATCCTACTGCCTATTTCATGTTCATATGATGAGAGACCCCCCCTTTCTCTCATCAATTCGTTTTAAGAATGTTTAAGTGGCGCTGTTAGGCTGCCGAATTTTTAAGGGATTCTTTCACCTTCCTCGTTTTCAAGTTCTATTTTCATTCAAGTCTTTCATGTTTCTTTGTATTATGTTGGGGAATGATCTCTAAATTTATCACACTGATCTTTTATGATCATATGATGAGAGACCCCATTTTATCTCTTCAATTCAATTTTTTTGAAGTTTTATGTGGCGCCGTTAGGCTGCCGAATTTTTAAGGGATTCTCTCACCCTTCTCTTTTTCAAAGTTCTACTTTCATGTCAAGTCTTTCAAGTTAATTTATATTATGTTGGGGTATGATCTCTATATCTATCATACTGGAATATTATGTTCATATTATGAGAGACCCCATTTGATCTCTTCAATTCAGTATTTTGATGTTTTAAGTGGCGCCGTTAGGCTGCCGAATTTTTAAGTGGTTCTTCACCCTTCTCGTTTTGAAGTTCTACTTTCATGTAAATTCTTTCAAGTTCCTTTTTGTTATGTTGGGGAATTATATCTATATCTATCATACTGAACTCTTATGTTCACATGATTAGAGATCCTATTTGATCTTTTCAAATCATTTTTGTTGATGTTTAAGTAACGCCGTTAGGCTGCCGAACTTTCATAAGAGAAATCTAATTTATTTTTTTTCTTCCTTCCATGTTTTTCATTTCAAATGGTATGTCCTTGAAATTTCATTACCATGATCATGTATCCTTCTTATTCTGTCCATGTACTATTTTATGGGTCATTTATGAATGTTTGACCCATTTTACCTCTCTTTTAATGTCTTCTAAAACCTCGGAACATTGCCGTTATGCTGCAGAATTTCTGTCTCAAAATGTCTATCTCTTTTTCTAAAGTCCTTTTATTTTATTAAGTGAATACTCAAAGCTCTTTCTTCTAAAGGGGTATTCACATATATACCAAAATGTTCTATTTTAAATTCTGGGATTTACATACATGAGACCCACCTTCCTTTTCTGTGGGTTTTAAAGTGATATAAAGATCATGTCTTTAAAGCAGTTTTTAAAAAGTTATGATTATGAAATGAAACCCATTTCCTTTATGCTATATGGGTTATTTATGAAATTTTTGATGATGATATATGTGTCTCACATGATAATAAAGGCAAATTTAAGGGTGCACCATGATAGCGCTCCAATGCATTGGGTAATGATGTAACCACTAGAGATTACAATTTTAACGATGCCTTGGTGAAAAACCTTGGTAATTTTTAACGACACCTTAGGGATGGACCTTGGTGCAACGAAACGATTGTCAATATTAAATGTTGCAGCCACATCTTCAAGTTATGAAAAAGTTTTATTTTTATTATGATATGCCTCATGATTTCATTTTCATGCATTAAAGTTCTTTTCATGACTTTATTGATGTATCTCAAGTTCATATGTAAAATGTTTCAGTTGTTTCCCTTGCTGGGCCTTCTGCTCACCCTTCCTTTTGATGTATATCCCCAGGTTGAGATGCAGTAATGAGCCTAGGGTGAACATGAGGAGAAGCCTTTCAAGTGTTTAAGAAGAATGTTTTTTTTGTTTCATGTTTTATGTTCCTTGTTTCCAAGACACTAAACCTTAAAGATCCTCAGTTCCGTGTAATGGAATGAAAAGTTATGTTATAAAAAGACGGGATGCTATATGAAGGGCATCACCAAAAACTCATAGTGCACATACCTTGTACGAAAGGCAGTCTTCTGAATATCTTCCTTCTTCACCTTTACTTGATGATATCCAGAACGAAGATCCACCTTTGAGAAGTATTGAGCTCCTCTTAACTGGTCGAACAAGTCATCAATCCTTGGGAGAGGATACTTATTCTTTACGGTGATCTTGTTGAGTTCCCGATAATCAATACACAGCCGCATGGTACCATCCTTCTTCTTCACAAAGAGCACTGGCGCACCCCAAGGTGATGCACTAGGGCGTATGAACCCTTTTTCCAGATTCTCTTGCAGCTGCTTCTTTAACTCCTCCAGTTTGATAGGAGCCATCCTATAGGGGCACTTCGAGATAGGAGTAGCTCCGGGTATGAGTTCAATTGAGAACTCTACCTCACGATCCGGGGGAATTCCGGGTAACTCTTCGGGAAATACATCGTCGTATTCTCTTACGATGGGCATTTCCTCAAGGTTGGAACTTTCCTTTGACTCAAACATTTGGGCGAGGTATGCTTCTTCATAGGGAATCATCACCCACACCATTGAAGGATTTTTCAAAGGGTATTCATGATCTTCCTTGCATTTGTAGAGGAGCATGGGATGGTTCGGAATATGAAAATATATTTCCTTTTCCCAGCAGTTGATATGTGCTCTATATAACGAGAGCCAATCCATTCCCATTATAGTGTCGAATTCCACCAAGGGAAGTATTACGTGATTTTCCGGAAGAATTTTCCCACATACGCCAACAGGAGAAGAATCAAACACTTGGGTTGCAATGATTTCACCACTTGGTGTTTTCACAGATATCTCTACTTCATGGTTTCGGGGCTTCGATTCTATAGTTCTAGCAAACTTTCAAGATATAAAGGAATGCGTAGAACCAGAATCAAATAAGACTTCTGCCATTCTTGAGTGAATAGGAAGGGTACCTTGTACAACTTCATTATCATGTTCCACCTCCGCAGTAGTGATGGCATAAGCCTTCCCTTGTTCTTTTGGTTTTGGTGGTTGTTGGCGCTGATTACCCTCGAGAGCTCGAGGTTTAGTGCACTGGTTTGAATAGTTCCCTAGATCCTTACAGTTGTAGCATTGAACCACGAGTGGTTCTCTCCTTTCATCAGCTACATTATCCTTCCTTTTCATGTCTCTTCGACACTCGTGAGCTAGGTGTCCTTCTTTCCCACACTTGAAGCATTTCCCCGTCCCTTTGAGGTAGTTCCCATTGTGCAACTTCCCACATTTTTGGCATGTGGGTCGTTTTGTTTTCTTCCCATCTTTATCACTAGATCCACAAGCTTGAAACTCCATCTTTCTTTTCTTATCACTATAGTCATGGGACCATTCTCCAAACTCCATCTCCACTTTGAGAGCACACCGAACAACTTCTTCATAACTCCCAAAGTCTCGAATTGCAAGATCCTTTCGAAGATGTGGTTTTAATCCACTAAAGAATCTATCAATTTTGATATCATTGTTGATAACAAAACTCAAAGCATACCTTGCGAGTCTTGTGAAATTTGCTTCATAGGTTGTGACAGATTCTCCTTCTTTTTGCTTGAGCTCTATGAATTCTCTGTCCATCTTCATGCGAGGAGTTCGTGGGAAGTACTTATTAAGAAACATTATCTTAAAGTCTTCTCATTCCATCTATTCAATTTCTTCCCTTGGCTTGGTGTTCTTAATCAAATCCCACCATTGATCAGCTTCTCTATCTAGACGATAAACGGCTAGAGTCACCTTCTCTGTCTCGGAACAGTGAATAACAGAAAAGATCTTCTCCATGGAGTTGACCCACTGTTCCACAACTAGTGGATCGGAAGATCCACAAAACATCGGTGGTCATTGCCGCATAAAACTTTCGATATCTAGTTGATCCCTCTTTGGTGAAGGAGGACGTTCCCCATTATTATGGTTATTATTCATAACCCGAGATAATTGGGTAAGAATCACCATGAAGTTTTGAACTCCACCTCCAAAATCATTGGGGATTCCGTTCGGGCAATCACTACATTGGCCTTCGCAAGAGTTGTTGGCCTGATTTCTCCTGGTTCCCACCATTTTCTAAAATAGAAAAGCTTAGAACAAAACATAAGTAAACAAGTCATGAATAACTTATCCTTTTAAGCAATTATACCAAAAACATAACATATGGGATCCCTAGGTAAATATCCTTGTGTGCATATTTTTACTTAGTCTCATGCAAGAGGTTTTCTTTAAGGTTCACTAATCCTAATTCCCAAATTAACTAAAGCTTTCCTTTGATACCAACTATAGTGACCCGGCCTTTTCTTACATTACTATTACATCATTTCAAATATAAACAACATAATAGTATTACACATGGAGGATCCGGAGGTTTAGTGTCTTGGGAAAACTAGGACAACACATAACAAGTACAACATCAAGCATAAAAATTCATTTAATCTCTTCTTCTATAGCTTCTTAGTAGCACTTTTCCTCTCCTTAGTACATGTAGCCACCTGAGGATATACATAAAAAGGGGTGAGCTAAAAGCCCAGTAAGAGGATAGATAAGAACAATATAGCATGGGGTGAGCATAATCATGACATAGGAAGAAGATCTTGAACATGAGAGGAGCATAAACAATAAACTTGAAATGTGGCAAAGCATAAAAATGAAACATCATGTCTTAGTGGTTAACTACCACACATACTTGTGAACAAAGCTAGCATCATGTTCACGCATCATTTCACATGTACTCATGAGATTCATCACTTTACCCAATGCATTGGAGCTCTATATAATTCTGGGCGCACCCGTCACATTTAAACATTCATATTGCGCTATATAATTCCGGGCGCACCCGTCACATCATAACATTATCATTATCATGCTTTCCACATAGAACACATATCAAACATGTACATAAATAACCCATGGAAAGGAATGGGTTTCATCTCATAATAACACATTCATAAGCTTTGGGTTCCCAAAAGAAAGAGGGAACAACATACTTGATATAAGAACCATCAACCTTGAATGAGAGGTAAAAGGTGAGATCTTGAAAAAAGAGTAATTTTGGAAAACATTTTAATGGACATAAAAACCAGTTACAAACATGTATATCCCAGAAAAGTAAAGTAAAAGATGAACAAAATACCTTTGAGGAGTAACCATATCAAAAATGGAGTGAAAGAGGGAGAACCCAAAGGAAGAAAATTGGGTTCGAGATTTCCCCTTACCTTGTACTTGAATGCCTCCTTCTCTTTAATGTCCTGTATAATGACATTATATTCATTAATTAGAAATTACAGAAACCTTTTATAAATTAATATGGTTCATTCTGGTTTCATTATTTCATATTATGTTCCTTTGGATGACTTATAGAGTTTAAAAACATTGATCGGGGATGTTCGTTTTCATGGTTTTCTTGAGCGGTCCACTTGTATTCTTAATTTGATGTTTGGGTAGATCATGGGTAAAAATCCAGAACTGATATTACATGTTATTAATGATATTAAAGAAGCTTGAATGATTTTATAATGAGTTATATTAGATCCAAGTGGACGAATCATTAGATAAAAATTTAATGATGGTTATTTGGGTTAATTTGAGCGGTTTTTGGATCACAACGATCTTATTTTAACATTTATCTTAGTAATAAGGCCATAGGTTATTTCCAGAACTTAAAATAGAACATAATAAATATAAAATATTCTGGTTTAACCATAAAAATGGTTTCATTACCAGATTGAAGGTAGAAATGGAAGAAGAGAGCATGTTGTTTTTGAAGGTGATAAATTATCACCACATGAACAACATTCTCTTTAATAAAATAAAAGGAAGAGAGAAAGGGTGTGGTGTGATATAATATACCATTAGAATCATAATATTAAAGTATATGTATAATAATGGATTTACAAAACAATTTGGATGAAGATAAGTAGGAAGAGATCAAGAAAGGAACTTGAACTTGAAAGGAAATTAAAGGAGAAGAGAGAGAGAAATTACCTTTAGAATCCTCCTCTTGAGAACCTCCTTAAGGAAGTTAGGATTGGTATTTTGATGAGACCAGAAGATTTTGGACGTGGGGGAGAGGCTAGGGAAGGTGTTTGGGCAGAGTTTAGAGAAGGCTTGGAGCTTGAGAGGTGTGAGGAAAAGAGGGAGTGAAGGGTGGCTTTTATAGTGGAGCGGAGAGGGGTTTCCTTAATATAAAATTGATTAGTTTATTAATTCCACCAAAGACAAGGAATAGTGAGTCTTGGATGACCAATAATAGTAATTTTATAATTTAATCCCGAACCAAGTGGGCTTACATCATCAGAACATCAGCAATGACTCAATTAATACATTATTTAGCTTTTATTGTGAATTATCGGATTCCACTATTCATCAAAAATTCAAGTATCTCAGAAAAATCCCAAAAATTTACCCCAACCATTTTTCGACGTGTAGAATCCAAAAATGAAGTCCATTTTTCAAAAATAATGTTCTAAATATTATTAATTTAATATTTAATTAAAATCATAATTTACTTAAAAAAACAGTTTTTAAGATTAAAACTGATTTTATAGTTCTTTCAAAAATTACGTAGGGTCTTATAAAATTATCTAAAAACTATTATACATTGATTCAATACTATATGAATAAATTCCAGGGGAATAAATATTCTTTTAAATTAATTAATTCATTATAATTAATTATTTATGACTTATAAAATACAAAAAAAACGTTTACTAAGGTCAAATTATCCCTTTCTATGATGTCTAAATTTTATTTTATTATTCATAGGTAATGTTACTCTTATTTACTATTCATAAGGGTCATATTACTATTCATAAGGGTAGGTTACTATTCATAAGGGTAGGTTACTATTCACCAAAAATTATTTTTGTTTCATTGGACTCCAAAAACAATCTTGAACACAACCGTGAATGTTGGATTTTTAAAATTCCAAACATTGGGGTGACAAAATTATGTTTAAAGGTCACTTATCACTTAGTAGTTTATTATTTTTTGTTTTTTATGACATAGATATAAGAAGGAAATTTTCCATTGAAATACTTTGGGTCATTACATACCATCATATTAATTATAATATGATCCATGAATGAATCTTATTCAAGGTTTTTTATTGTAAAATATGGTCAAAAAATGTCATGTTCCATTGGACAATCCCAAACCACAAGTGACATTTATTTCAACCATTCTCCCCAAGGAAGGATATGAATGGTAAGAGGCCTTATATTTGAATATGAAATAGTTTAATGATTTTATGATCTAAAAGATAGTTGATCATGCACATTCAATCATGCACCCATAATTGAATCATCTAATCATGACCTCAATTATCTCTCTATATTTGAAAACAACACATTATACTTCTCTTATACCAACCCTAACTCTAGTACCCTAGAACCGGTGGTTATTTTATTACAATGTTATAAAATAAACCTATAATAGTAAATATGATCAACCAGTTTAGCAGTCATAGGAATATAGAAAAATAAAAAAACATTAAATGACATTTAAGCCTTTTATGCATCAATTGACTACATAGAAATTTATTATTTCTCCTTGAAAATCAATAGGTCACATGTAGTAACATTCTATTTTCTCCTCAAGAAATGGGAAAAATATAAAGGGGTGAGCTCAAATGCTTGGTAAAGATTAGTGTATAGTGAAATATATCACATATAAGTCTAGAATAAATGACATGAAAAGAATAAATAAATAACCTATAAAATGGAAATGTGAATATAATATATCAATGGATTAAAAAAATAATAAATTATTTCACGTATAAGAATAATTGTCCCCATAATGATATAAAACATAATTTCGGACAATAAAAACATATTGTCGATGCCTAATTGTTGATCCATTATATGTAAAGGGGTAAGGATTATACAAAATACCCAAGATATTTTGTCACATGAGACCTATAAATGCATCAGGTGGATATATAATCCTGGGAACCACCCAACACATAATATTTCCAATGCATCTATTATATGAGAGAATGGATAAACAATACATTCCATAATGTTCCCTAAGGATCCTCATACATGATCATGGATAAGAAATCAATACTTATCAATATAAAAATAATTCATATACATAAATTAAATATTTCCCCATTCAATGGAGTAATATATCATTCTAGATTAATATACCCCAGTAAGATTATTTACTATATGATATTAAAAAAATTCATGAATGTACCCTTTAAAAACGAATGATAAAAAGTTAGTAGAGGAAAATTTCATTATATTGGGATATAAATAGGAAATAATAATTGAATTAAATAATTTTCAATGGTAAAAGACCAATGAAATGATTGAGAAATTACCCCAAAGCCTACACTTCTAGATCTGGTGCAACAATTACATTATATATATAAATATCATTTTATTATTCATCTCAAAATTGTAAATATTTATAAAAATCATTCATTATGGCTCACATAGATATTTTGAATAATCCAAATAATATTCCCAGGAGTATCAAACTAGGTGTGAAGTTAGACCAATTTTTTGTGCGCAGAGTAAAGATCGAGATAATACCCAACCAACCATTTTCATGGTTACTACACCTAGGTTAATTAAATCAAGAGATTTCATACACATGTAGTATATTTATTGGTATTTTATTTCTAGGAAACCACAAGTTCATCAATTAACAAAAATTTTAGGAATTTTTCCTTTATTTTGATTTATACCATTCATTTCCACTAATTTTTAGAAATTATAAAGACTTATAAAGTTATGATAATGAGATATGATAGAGATATATCATTGGTAATATGATAAATAATTTATAAAAATAAAAAATAATTTTTCTAAATGGAAATGATTCAGATATGATTGAATAAATAAATGATAATAAGATATTAGGGATCCATTATCAATATATTAATGAATTAATAAAATTATATAATTAGATGGAATAAGTAATCTCTCATTAACAATATCTAATATAGATGATAATATATTGGAATTAAAATCATTGAAGTATATGAAAATTAATTTTAAATGATATTATAAAAAGGTATTGAAATTAGAAATGAAAGAGGTGGATTGAGAACTCTAAGAATATCAGTGTAACATCAATAAAGGGAAAGGATTTAATGAGACGGAATAAATAATATCTCATTAAAAATATATCAAATAGATAATTATATAATGGAATTAAAATAATATCATTATATGAATAATAAATTTAAATTCTATTGTAATAAAAACATTTTAATTGAAAAAGAAAGTGGTGGGTTTGGAACCCTTACTATTAAATCTATCTTCTTAATGATTGAGAAGATAAAATTAAAACATTGAAAAATCCTCAAAGAGACAATTGATGTAGAAAATGAGAGGCTAAATATGATAACTATTTTTTACTGAAGAGGGATGGTAGGATTAGTAGGTATTGATAATTAATGAGGGGGGGTTGTTTACTAAATTAAAAACATCTTCCTTTAAATCTAGTTTAATAAAAGAAGAAAACCATTATATTTACCAATATTTTATCCAATAATATGTGACATGTATTTCCATGTCTTTATATTTTAATTTCAAAATAATTAAAATCCTTTTAGATAAATTAGTTTAGATGTGGACAAGATTCTTATTCCAATATAACAGTTTTTAAAATCATAAAATATACTCCATGTTTTTTAGATAATTTTATTTTTTTCTAATTTAATTTTATAATTAAAAAAACTATATTTTTTAATAAATAAAATTTTGGTAAAAAATTAATTTATATTCCTTATTAAATAATTTAAATTCCATATAATTTCATAACACTTCTCGTCTAATCATACCATATTATACCTTTTACAAATAAAATATATTATCTTAGAAAATTCTGAGAAATTCATAGTTAGAGAAATTTAACATACTGATTCTAAATTTAATTTACTTTTATCAAAATAATTATCTTTCTATGTGAAATCTCATTATTAAATAAAAACACTAGAAAATTTTAAAATCAAAAATTTTTTCCTTAAATTTGAAAAATAGGCTTATTTTTAATCTAATATATATGTTTATAATTATATTAATATTCATCAATAAATATATAATTAGTAATTAATAATTATATTATCACTAAATTATTTTATGTTACTAAAGTCAGATTTTATTGTAAATGTAATTATTTTTTTCTACTAAATAATAATTTTTTGCACTATTATTGTGTAATAATATAATTTTCATTATAACAAAAATTCTATGGTGAAATACATATATAATATAGTAAAATATCAAGTATTAAATTCTCCCCCTAAATAATTTCACCCTCAAAATTTTGGTTGTATATAAATCTAGTAATTAATGAGGGTAATTCTTCATCATTACTTCCTCATACGCCTATATTGCTTCTTACAACTTTTGATTCCTCTAATGAAATTTTACCAAACAAGTCATCTGATTCTATTATACATTCTCTATAGTGGTATGAATCTAGACATGCTCTTCATTATCTAAAAATTTAATATACCATTGTATCTCCATGGAGTTCAATACTTATTTTGGGCCTGTCATTTAATTTTTTAAAATTGATAAATGAAATAATTTATGCACTTTAGAGAGGTTGGGTGGAAAATAAAAATGATAATTAACATATCCAATTCTCTACGAAATTACAAAGTTCTTAATGAAAATCTGACATAGATTTCTATTCTTACATAACCATATAAATCCCTTCCATGGTGATACATTCTAGATGATATGATTTCATCCTAAGAATTAAAAGTCCTTACTCAGATTACCATCAACGTTTTTTTAATTTTCTCTGAGCTATCTTGAAATGATTATAGATAGGTAACACCATCACAGGTTTTTTACAATGAGTTTTGGACAAACAAGACCACTTTACACAAATTTAACCAAACAAGTTAGAGGAAAATATATTTTTCTATAAAAATACTCAAACGATTTTATTTTAGTACTTAAATGAAATATATTTTTTGTATGTTAATTCCAATAGAGGTAGGTACCGATCTCATATTCCTTTTATTTTAATTGATTATAACCATAACAATTTCTTGAAGGGTTGAGTGGTCATTTATGACTTCCCATTATATGAAGGATGATATGTAGTTCTCAATTTTATGTTATTGCCTAAATCCTTTTAAATTATCTATAATATTTTGATGTGACTCAATTTTCATGATCAGATAGAATTAATAATGTTTCTCTGTGAAGTCTCACAACATTAATTATATAGAGTTGTGTAATAATTTCAGGGGAATGATATTCCATTATTTCTAAGAAATGTGTTGATGTGTTAATTCAATCCATAATGGATCATTTAGTATCATTATTATTATATGTATTAGTATTTCTAATAAAAAATTCCATTGTAAAATTTTCCCACTTCGACATTGTTATAGGGAAAAGTTCCACAAAACCCTTTGGAAGTTGTCTATATGCATTTTCTTGTTGGAATACCATGATTATTATTTCATTTTAAAACATTCCCCACTTAATGTTTTCCTAACCTAGGTTATCTTTTTAATCCATATACATATTGGTACTACCTTGGTTTATAGAAAATTTGGATCAGCGATCTTCATCTTGAAATTCCATTATTAGATCTTCTATTGATAGACCATATAATATCTTTCAAAACATTTACAAACCATATTTATAGTTAATGTTTACAAATTTCCTCTATTCCATTTTTTTATTATTCATTTTTAAATTTTTTCCATATTGTTGAGATATCTTTATCATCTCTATAAACGATTGTTAGGAAATTACTTGGAAAAATAATAGTTCTTCTCTTTCCTCAATAATTTACATATCCATCTTTAATAAATCCGTGAATATAGGATCCATATCCATTATTAATATGCATATAAATCAATGAAATTTCTAGATCAATGCATCCACCACCTTGATCTCCATTTTAGTGTGGTAGTTTATAATGCATTCATTGTCCAAAAGTAGTTCCAAGCATGTCCTTTGTCTTATGTTGAGCATTTTATAAGTGAAGATATACTTAAATATTTTTTTTGTTGGTGTTTTTTTCAAATATCTCTTTATAATGATAGTACCTCTGTATTTTCAATGAAATTAATACAAATAACCACTCAAAATCATTAGTTAGTTAGTGTTTTCATAGGTCATAAATTTCATTGATTAATAATAAAGCACTATATCATTTTTCATAGGAAGAACACCAACTCATTTTTTAAATGCATCACAATATACAATTAATCCTTCATTTATTGGATGGTAAGGTAAATACTAGGGCATTGATCAATCATTCCATTAATTCTTAAAATAATTATTCACTCAACTTAGACTTTGTGAATTTCACTACATTACATGTCAAGATATTTAACAGATTCAGTAATCATGAATATTTTTCAACAAATCACCTTTATATTAAATCTAAACCAAAACATATATGAATCGTAGTTATATTGATTGGAAAGATAAATTTTTTAACAATAATTATATTTTAAAGGTTAACAGATATTAAATAATTGGGTAAAATATGACGAAGAAAAGAAACTTGATGAGTGAAAAATTCTCACATATTGAATTTCACATATAACTCCTTCTACCTTTAATTATATACAATAATTTTTAAACATAAATTATTATCTTAATACCAGATAGATTATATAATGAAATCCTAAATAAAAACCATAAAAAATTTATCTTCATAATTCTAGAATATGCTATTCGACAGATCCAATAACATTGAGGGTGTATTTATTTACCCCAAATAATTTTTTTAAAATTTATAATTCCCATAACATGTATGAAAATTCATATTTTATATATCCAAATTCCTAAATTTAAAATTATGATAACTATAAAGGAGATAAATCCTAGATAAATAATGATCCCAATGAAGTTTATCAAATAAATCGTTCTTTATGGTTCTTATTTGTAAGGGAAATTTTCAGTATAATGTAAATAAATAACCTCTTAAAACCATCATTGTTTTTAAAAAATAAGACAGGTTCTCTTGAAGGTGAAACCCTAGATTTTATGATTCTCTTATCACACAACATATCACATTGTTTCTTTAATTACACTAATTCCATTGGATCCATTCTATAAAGAGAATTATGTGTGTGTTTTACATCAGGGATAATGTAAATTGAGAATTAAAATTCACAATTATGTGGATATCCAAGTATATATTCATGAAATACATCAATATAATCCCTTAAAATAGATACTCCATCTATTTATATGATACCCTTACAATTAATTTTTTTCATCTTCACTAAGAATCTCATTATGATGAGGCATTGAAGGATTCTAAAATGAAGACTCAATAAATGAATTTTCTCATATAAGAACTAGTGATTCAATTAAAAAATTATATATTTTAATATCCTTCTTAAGATAATAAATTCATACAATATGAATTAAGACAAAATCCATCCTAAGGATTATTTTAAATTGAACCATTGGTATTTCCA